>JARYZH020000142.1:222500-822500 GCA_030021035.2 Notholithocarpus densiflorus | reverse complement strand
TCAGAATATTGAGACAATCAGTTAAACTGGTAAGCAACACAACTCCCTTTGAAGGTCCATCCAACATCGCAACAACTAAAATAGTTTACAACAAAAGAACAGAATTGAAGCAAATAAATTGATGGCGTTTAAAGTGATTAATGCCATTATAATTGTCATAATAGCTCCAGATCATTGCAGCTATAACTAACTGTTGACATTTTTTTCAAAAGGGAGTAATAAGATTCTTTCTCTAACTGCCATAAGACATACTTTCATAACAATGATACACAGTAAAAGCCAAAGGCCAATTCACTGTCTTACCTCCATCTTTCTTTTTGTTTACTAAATCAGATTTATAAGTAAAAAGCAATCAAGAGGAGCAAGCACAATTACTCAAAAGTATATATACAGAACTTGTTCATACCCGTCTGAGATAATGTCCACGGATCCATTGTGGTGTGGCATGAGGTAGAGGACTACTCTCGACCGGCTTTGTCATTAGATGTGTTGATGGCAATGCCGATACAATTCGCACATCATCTGCAAGAACTCTCTTGAAGTGTTCCAAATCAAATATATCAGAAAATTCACTGCACCCACCAAATAAAAACATGGAAAAAATATATATTAATCCAAACAACATCATAGAAACATTCACAAATTAGGAAAGCAACTTAATTTACTTCAATCATGATAGAAAAATGACTGCTTGCTAAATTTAAAATAATACAAAAACCAGAATAATTAATCCAATCCACGAGATAAAAAAATTCACAAATAAGGAAAGGAACTTAATAAACTTCATCCGTAATAGAAAAATGACTACTTGCTAAAGTTAAAATAAACATACAGAAACCGAAATTCTAATCTAAACCCGAACATTAAAAAGTTCACTAACAAGGAAAGGAACTTAACAAACTTCAACTATGATACAAAAATGGTTGCTTGCTAATTTTAAAACGAAAACACAGAAACCAGAATATATAATCCAAATCACAACATACGAACATTCACAAATAAGGAAAGAAACTTAATCAACTCCAACCATGATAGAAAAATGGCTGCTTGATAAATTTAATTAAACTAGACATAAACTCTTCAATTAGGCAAGCTTACCAATGCTATAGTAAGAATGTACTACAATACACATAATGTTAAACCATGTGACAGACCCTGTTGAGGATCCAAAATTTTGGGAGCAAAAGTTTTGATTGTTGTTGTATAGTGTGAAACCAGTATTTGCTAGAGTGAATGAAGGTAATATACAACAACTTCAAAAAAGGCAATTTTTTTTTTTCACAAGCAAAATATGTGAATTAGTAGTATCATTTTACCTTTCATCACCCCAAATGATATTGACTTGCAAGATGGGAACAACCAAAGCAGCCCCAAGAATCCTAGCAATGACCACAGCATCCACTATCTGATTCCTCTGCTGATTCATCCCACCAGAAACCACCACCATTAGATACTTTGACCTGTCCTTCACAAGCCCCTCACTTGCCCTTCTATAATCCCTGCTAAACACCAAGCAAGGCTTGTACCCCAACCCATCCGGCTGCTTCCAAAACTCACTCTCACTGTCTGGACCAATACCCACCTCAGATTTTGCAGACCCATTTGAAATCAACGGCTGAGATTCACTAATACCATTCAAAATCTCAACTTTCTCAACATTTCCCCCAGATGCAACAGCCAGCTCAGGCTTTGAATACCCATTTGAGTTTGAGTCCTTTGCTTCATTTGTAGCACATGGATATGGATGAAATGGGATCACAGGGTCTAGATTGTAGCCCAACTTCAACATGCCAATGAAGCCAAAGAGAAAGAGAAGGAAAAACCATAGCCTTGGGCTTTTGTAGCTGAAGAACCTCAAGTGTTGCTTGGAGGACTTCTTGGGTGAGAGAAGGAGGGATTGAAGAGAAGTGGCTGACAAAGAGTTGATTATCTGTGATGGGACTGAAATGTAAGAGACCTTCCTGTTGTTGCTGCACTTTGACTTTGCCATTACAGAATGAGAGAGCAACAAAGACTCTTTCTTTTTTCTTCTTGTTCAACTTGTTCTTTCAAAAAATACTCTGTTTTTGCTTGCTGGGTTTTGCTAATTTTTAGAGAGAGAGAGAGAATGAGTTATGAAGAGAAAGAGAGAGACGGCGGGAACGAGAGAGACAAACACACTGAATCCATACGCGTTTTTGGAGACTATTATGCGTGTGTTTTTGGACACCCCTGTCTCTGTGGGCTTAAATTTAAAGAAGAAGTTGATTATGTCCAAGTGGAATTAATTTTTCTTTTTTAAATATTTTATTATTTAATCCTAAATAATTGTTTTGTTTTGTTGTTTTTCACATGAACTAGATTGTGTTTATGTTTAAATGACAGTTAAAACCCTTTGCCTTTCCATTTATGATTTAAATGACAGTTAAAAACTTAAATTAAGCTGTAAATAAAATTTTCCCGACTTAAAGGGGTGATGAATAGAATGCTTATTAATCGTAAAGAAAAAGTATATTATATAATAGTTACATGCAACAAATTTCTCACAACGTGCCATCTTTGCAAGTTGTAAAACATGTCATATCTTTAGTCTCATTATAAAATTATTAGTGAATAAAGTTTCGTTCTAAAATATATTATGTGATTAGGTTAACCAAGTAGATAAAGGTTTTCTTCAACCTTAAGTAATTTCTTCTAACTTAATACATGAAAATTCAAATAACTATTTAAAATAATTTTAACCAATTGGAATAATAAATACTATTAGACTGTAAATGAGTTATGCGATTAAAGCATACATGAATAATCACTTGAATCACCTTTTTTTCTCCAAGTCAAAGTGTAGGAAATTTTATTTTAAATAACTATGTGATTAAAAATAAATGTAAATAATCATGTCAAGGATTGAGTAAAAGCACATGTTGGATTGAGTAAACTTTATATATTTTGAGGAAACTTCTTCTTAGGAGGTTAATTACTATTGTCCGTGTGTAATCAAGACTCAAGAGACATTAAAAAGTCTTTGCTTATGGGGTCCATTGGCGGCCAAAGTTGACATGTGTGAATTGGATTTTACTGCTTTAGTCTAATACAAGTTCTATTGATTTAGTATATAATTCTTGCATCGATTCTAATAAAAAAAAAATAAAGTATGATTCTTGTATGATTGTATCAAAGAAGGTAAAAGCAGATGAGAATTGACCTTTTTGTATATTGGGTTGATTTATTTGTGACTCTCCAAATAATAGTACAAAACACATGGAATTCAAAACAAACCAAATTCAGGTTTCTCTGTTTTTTTCTTTGGCATTTTTGTTGCCTTGACCCAACAAAGGTTGTATCATTTTCATCGTAGGCCACTATTGTTTTCTTTCAAATTCATGTTGAGAATTACAAATTGACAAAATCCTTGGAGTAATTGATACTACAAAGTTTCCCCTGAAAATTAAAAAAAAAAAAAATGTTTCAACCTTAAAATACAAGCAATAATTTCTCAATACTTTTATAATTTATAGACAATCATTGGAGTTATTCATGCTGTGGAATATGGATCACTTTCATATTATGAGAATGTTCACTTTGGAACATTTCTTTTTTCCTTTAAACTAATTTAGTTTCAAAGTATGCTTATGTGTGTATATAAATCATTTTCAGATTCCAAACTTATTTCACTTGAAGGCATAAAGAGAACCCACCATAGAAAACTAAAGAGTAGGTGCTTTGTTGTTGTCATCTGCTGGTGGAGCATTATTTTATAATAAAAAGTGGGATGTTTTAACATGTGGCTTTCAACATTATGACCTTCTTAAGAATATTATTACACCACACAAATATATAGAGATAATATATCCCCCATGAAATTTAAACAAATTAATAAAAATAAGGGGAGAGAGAGAGAGAGAGAACTTGAGAAATTAAGGGGCCAACAACTTGTTATCTATAATATATTATAAACAACACATTTCGACAATATAAAAACTTTAAAACGACTATATTTTTATTATTTAATCATGTATTACTTATTCAAAGGTATATATAAGAAATTTAATAAGATTAATAAGAAAAATATTCGTTCGATAAGAAGAAAAAAAAATTTGTTTTCTTAAAGTTTGACACTTAAAAAAAAATGTTTGGTTGCAAGTTGCAACCCTAAAAGAATAGTAAAATATTGAGAGAATATTTGCAATTTTGGTCCATTAGATGCATTTTTATTTTTAGTTGACTCAAGAAAAAAAGAAATACAAGAGAAACATAATAAAAATTACAATATTTTGTTTTTGAAGCAATCTCAACACAATTGGACTGAGACACTACCTCCTCTATTCACCTTGTAAGTGCGCATGCTTGGCCAATTTTATCCTACATTACAAATTTATGTCTATATTTAGCATAAAATTCACATTTTCTATTTCACATAATCAGAGTTGTGCATATTTAATTGGTTAATGTAGTTAGAGACTTAGAATGTAAATTTACACAATTTTATATAAGTTGATATAGGTGATTTTTGGTTTTGAACATGTAAAATTTACCTTTATTAGCCGAAGAAATCACCTTATCTATATTCTAATAAGGATTTTCTCTCTCTTTATTAACGTGAGATTTCAAATTTAATTAGCACACTAACTCTTCATTTTTTTCCCCCTCAAAAAAAAAAAAAAAAAAAAAAAAAACTCTTCATTTTTTTCATTAAATTTTTAACTTATTATTTATTAATATATTAAAATAACAAATTTAATATTAAAATACTTCAATAAATATCTTTTGTGATGTTTTGTGCATTACGTTCAAAATCACTTTGCTTTTCTCTCTATTTACCAAAAGAAAAAAGAAAAAAAAGAAGTAAAGTATAATGGAAGGCTAATATGGTATAACAAAATTGGAATTTGAAATGCAAAAAGGAAAGAAGAGAGAGGTAGTGGGAAGACTATATAATGTGTCATGGACACCTCGAGAATGAGGAGTGTCGTGTTTTGGTGTGTAGTACAACCCAGCAAGCACAGTACAGCTGCCCCAATATATTAAACCAAAAAATTTAGCAGAAAAAGTTATCACATGTGATGCTTCCTGCCGCCATTGCAGATTGCTCTGCCTTCCTCACTCTTCTCATATCTTAAAAAAAAAAAAAGTTTAGTCTTTTTATTATAATTATAATGTGACAGAGTATTATTAGTGAACAAAAAATGATACATTCGTGCATAAGTAATGGTTAATTACTTACAGTCTGTCACACTAGAGTCATAACAAAAACATTATGAAATAATTTGTGCACTTAGAATTACTTAGTTTTATAGGTTATAAAGCTCTAGAGCCTGGTGTCTCTAAAAGTCATTTCAATAATTTTTTCAATGCCTTATTGCCACAATTATGACGTGATAAAGTGCAATTAGTAAAAAAAAAAATGATAGATTCATGCGTAAGTAATATCTAATTATTCACTGTCTGTTGCAGTAAAGTTGTGACAAAAATATTGTGAAATAATTTGCGGACATAAAGTACTTAGTTTTATAGGTTATATAGCCCTACAGCCTGGTGTCCCTTAAATTCATTTCAATAATTGCCCTATCCTCAGTCCTCACTATGCTCTTCCTTCAATAATTCCCTAGAATACAGCCCTTAAATTGACTGCCAGCTGGCTTCCACTGCACACTAAGCCAAGAGTACTTGTTCCACGTTGGAAGATATGACTTATCATGACCTGGCCAGATGGGCCTATTAGTACACTTCCCTTTCCTTTTTGCACCTTTTATACTTTGTTTGTGGGGACCTTCAAGCTTTCATAGTCCGAGGTAGACATGGAATTGGTAGTGTAAACCATTGGCTATGCATGAATAGCCATTTATCGACAAAATATACTACATTACTTTTGTGTTAAGTTTTTTTTTTTGTCATAATTTTTTTATGTAATTCATTATGAGTTTTGATTAAAAAAAAAAAAGATTTGAGTTCATTTTAAATGATTGTTTATCATTCACTATCAAGACTAAAAGGAAGGCCCACATCAAATTTTATTAATACATCTTAATAAATTGAGATTAATTGAATTCACTGAGGTGAAAATTAATAGTATCTTATGACATTTATTAGTAGACAATTTTAAGAAAATTTTGATACTGCTTTTATGGTAAATATAAAAAGTTGTTAAAAAAAAAAAGATAAAGCAATTACGTTTTATTTTTTCATAAAATTTTTTTACAAATATTTCCTAAACTAATATTTTTAGGGTATTCGTTAACCTATCCTTTAGTTTAATATCATTTTTATACGTATTTGTAATTAACATTATTATTGAAAAAACTACAATTTTTTTTTATGTTACTAAATTTATTATTTTTATAAGAGTAGTGCGAGTGTTCTTCTGAAAAAGTCATTTGAGACCTTGGATGATTAAAATTTCCTTTTACTTTTTAGCCATCAATTTTAAAATTTTATTTAAAGATTCTTTGTTTTTCGAATAAATTTTTTTTTAAGACCATTGTTAGTGATTTATTTATTTTGTGACACCATCAGCAATTTGAGCTTTCAAGGTCAAGCATCATCCCATAATTTTTTTTTTTTGTGATTTTTTTTTTGTTTTGTTTTTCTCAATCTATCAATTTTAAATTAAAAAAAAAAGAAAAAGGAAAAAATTCCCTATTTTTTTATAGGGAAATTTTTCCTATTTGAGATTATAATAAATGAGTTTTAGTACCCATTTAGAAAGTCTCTTTAAAATTACATGTACAAACTACAATATACAAAATTTTCAAATATCTTTTCTTAAGGTATATATTTACAATTAATCAACACTTCATTCTCATTTAATAAATATGTGACTCATCCATGACAAAGACATTAAAGACTTTTAATTTTTAATTTTTTGTGTTTCTAATTAAAGGTGGGGGAATAAATAAATAAAATACATGCGCATGATAAGTGATGATGGAGAAGTATGTAGCGTTTTGGGGACGGTATTCTGTCCGCATCTGGTACATTTCCATTGTCCAAATTCCAAACTCCAAAAGTCCTCTCAGGCTCCAGCTGCTATGGGCCCCTACATTTTTACATTCTCCAAGTTTATTAATATAAAAATATATTACACTATTATTCAAAGCTCAAAACAAACCCACTCTTATTAATAAATACTTATATTATAAAAGGGACAGCCAAGTAAGAAAGATTCATACAAATGTACATAAGCCCAATTGAGTGTTGACTACAAATTCTCTTGTTGGAGAGTTTGGTCCAACCACAAATTTTTTTTTTGAGAGATGGTCCAACGACAATTTGATTACGTATGGATGGGATATGACATGTATATTTTTGTCACAATGCAAATGCATGAATCATATGGGTTTACTTAACTCTCTTTTGTTAATTATGCCTAATCCAAGGAGTTGCATCCTTAACCAAAACATACTAATTCAATTATTAAGAATATGTTGACGGTGCTCGATTGCACAAGTTAAGGAGGAATCGAGCGAATCTCAAATTTATTGAAAAGTAGAAAAAGGTAATAAACAAATAATCCTTTAACTAAATATTGTGCAAGTGTCCAAAAAAAATTGATTGATTGCAATAAAAAGACTCAACCTTAACTAATGTACTTCGACACTCATTACTAAATCCTTTAAATTAACAATATGATTATAATTTAATAGCAAAACCATATATTTTAGTGTCTTATGTGGTTTAAAATGTCATTTAGGTTAAGTGCATATCGCTATCTCTCATTCAATCATGTTCTTTTCAATTCAATAGATCTCTTCTTAAACCATATTGTTACTATTCAATTTAGCAATTGACCATACGATGTAACACACTTCATGAATAGGTCTTGCTGAGTTGGCATAGATACGAATTAGATTCAAACAAAAGCAATATTGTTTGATATAACAATTACAAACAACTAAACACCACACAATTTCTAGCATTATCTCTTACTTGATATTCAAGTATAAAAACAAAAAGTATGAACATCTATACCAAAGAAGTGTAATCATTAACAAAGGCTCATCCAATGTAATACTTCGCTGATATTTATATATATTGTTTTGAAATTGTACTGATTTGGCTGACTTTTGGAATTAAAAAAAAAAAAAAAAGCTTGTATTGAATAATAAACTAACTTGGGTGGGATTGAATTCAAACTAGAAACATTTTAGAAAAAAAAAAAATCGATAGTTGGGAAAATCATATTGTTGAAATATAAAATTAAATTGCCATTTTTTTATGAGCAAACAATCAAACATATGAGTGATGAAACGTTGAAAAAGAAAAGTTAACGAATGCCCTAAAAGCATTGATATAAGAATTAAGAAATGTTTTTAAAAACTTTAATTTTATGAGAAGAGAAAAAAAAAACAATTAATTTTTTAGATGACTTTTAATATTTCTATAAATTAATAACAAAACTTTCTTAAAATAATTTATTAACCATTGTTTTAGAACACTCGTAAACATGACCATTGTTGAAACATACAATCGAACATTTTGTTGTTATTACGAACAAACATAGGATAGGAGTGATGAAGCTCACATAGAAGGAAAAATCAAAGAAGATGAGTAGTACTAATCGATATACATACATAAATAATTGAAGTGAATTAATTCACCCAATGAATTGGGTCAGAGCTTAGTATTGAGGGAGAATCTTGTAGCAAGTTTTTATAGGTGAACTCTCTCCCCACACATTTATCATTAGCCCGACCATTTGTATTGGAATGTCAGTCTGACTGGGTGATGCCACACTGCCACATTGTTTTTAATACATATTAATATTAGTACCCCCCCCCCCCCCCTCCCTATAGTTTTTGGTCAATATTTCTACACATCCTCATCAAATTCATGTTGCTCCAGTTTTAGCCATTTTATATTTTATACCTTATTTTATACAAGAAAAAAAAAAAAAAAAAAACTAAAAATATAGTCCAAAAGTCAGTGCTGAGTTATTTTTATAATGGACATTCATTTATCTTCTTGATGTAGACCTATCACCAATTTTTAATATATAATACAACTTTATGTTTTTGTGAAGAATAATTCTAATTTATTCAGCATCACACAGAGTGTGACTTGATAGTAGGAGTTCTTATCCCAACACTCAGAGAGAAGCGGTTCGAGCGATAGCTCAGCAAGACCTGTGTGGTACATGTGATATTACTATTGTCGTCACGTGGCGTGAGGTCGATGAGCCCGGACCGAAAACTTTTTTTTTTTTTTTTTTTTATTCAGGAAAAAAAAATCTAATCTATTCAAAAAAAGAAGAAGAAGAAGAAGAAGAAGAAGAACCATTCTAATTTGTACACTCAGTTTTTACCTTTTTATTTTTATATGCATTTCTCAATAATAATACAACTTATTACACGTTTAATTATGAAATTTACTGTGTGTGCTTACGTGCTCATAAACAATATAAAATGTAAGATAGAGATACATTCATGATACACATGATCAACACGCAATAATCATGGCATTATTAAAATGTATTACCCTTAATCATGCTATATACAATCCACCAATAGGCAAGAACTTGACGTGCTTGCATGTCACATTTTTAATAGCTAGTACAATCTTAATGGCCTTGCTTAAAGTGGCATGATCTATCCAGGCTTCTCCAACTATAATTTTTTGTTTTTAATAATTGCTTTAAAAGACATAAAATTATTTATTAAGATGATACATAACATCTCATGCCTTAGTTTCATTAGTTTTTTTTTTGCATTGAATTATTGTTTAATTTGTTATAATTATTTAGGTTGAATAATATATATATATATATATAAAAAAGTATGATAAATTTTTGTTGTTGTTGTTGTTGAGATAATTACAATATACTGCTAATCTCGCAACTCAAACTCTTTTCCCCTCATAGACCTCAAATACTTTGTACATGAGGATGCGTCAATTCAGTTATAAGACACTTGACAAGAAGTATGATAAAGTTGATGAATATTTCTTTATTTTTATTTTTATTATATATATATATTTATTTATATTGGATTTTGAAGGGTTGGGGTTGTTAGTTATGGTTTAAAATATTTTTATCAATACTATATGACTGGGATTAGTTGAACATTTCAAAGCCGACATATATATCATAAAAGCTAGGATGAATTTCATGAGTTGGCCATGGCCACAAAATATTCCCACTTTCCTATGTCATCCAATTGAATCAAAGAATTGAGGAAGGGGCAATCCAAGTTTTAATTATCATTCCTTAACAACTTCAACTAAATTAATGTCAACTTAGAGATTATTGGGTGGTTAATGGTTATGATAGCATTTCTGGTGAGCTTAGCTTATCAAACTTTGTAATTATCCATATCTTAGGTGAGGGTTGTTGTACTGCTCTTGATAGCTGGACATCTTTGCCATCTTTGTTTCCACCCTAACCATCTAATAAAATTCAAGGATGCTATGATTGGTTGGTTTGATAGAAATAATAAATGGACAAAATGTACAGTTTCTTAGATAACTTTGTACATTTTATTCCTCAATTATATTCAAACACATAACTGCTTTGAGTTTGTTTGCTTGTTTGTTATTTTTTTTCCTTTTTTTTTAATAGAAAAGATATTGTATTATATTGTTTAATGATTGAAAAACCTAATTCACTACGCTTAATGATTTGTACCAAGTTTTTCCCATAATGAAATTATCTCTCTCTCTCTCTCTCTCTCTCTCTCTCTCTCTCTCCAAGACTCCAAGGATCAAAAGCCCTTCTAAAACAAATGCACTTAGGTCTGATCATTGATGTCAAAGTTTTGCATAGCACTATGGCATATTGTCACATCCTGTCTTGATGAGGTTCAGGTTTAATTACCTTTCCATGCATTTGTTGACATTTTAGTACCTAAACTTGATATGATTTTTTCTTAACAAATCACATACACCACTAAAAAAATATGATATAGACTTTGTTGATTTTAAATTAGGGTTTATTTTCTTTTTCTATTTTCACTAGAAAATTAAGAGGGGCTTGTTTTTATAGATAATTGTTAGTGTATGGATTTATGCATAACATTAAAGATACCATTTATATAGTAGTTGAGTTGTTAAATCATAATAGTGAGAGTTCAACAAATGTGCATTCTTTTCTTAATATAAAGAAAAAAGAGGGATGTAGAATTAACAGATTCAAGACACTTTTTTTCTTCTCTTATTTTTAAAATTTTATTTTGGTGAAGGTCAATAATAACATTAACAACCAAAGCATGACAACGATAGGAAATAGTGAAGATGATCAATTGCCATTATAACCAGTTATTGTTGCTGCCATTCTAGATATATATGATGTTATTTCAGTGTTCACAAATGGTCCAAAATCTTTTAGATTAAGCTATCATAATTTTGATTTTGAATTTACTATAGATCTAGCATCATTAATTACCTAGAGTACAAATGAAGGAAGTAAATTGTACACACAAAACTATTGTAGCTGATGGTGGATTATTAAAGAGTCAAACACGATCAAAGATCCCATTCCCAACATCACATGATACTGAAAAAAATAATGTGCATCACAACGGTCGAATTTTTATCATTTTACTCTACATAATTTTTAAACATATATATTGCAATAAGTGGACCTTCAAACCATGTGAAAAATCAGAAATATTTTGTTCAAGATTTTCAGTTTTTGAAGATCCCTAGAATTTAAGATGGTGCAAGAAAATAGGTGAACTTATCCAAAGATTCCAAACCCCATTTGAACCCTCTTTGTTGGGCAAGAAATAATCCACAAGTTCATGCATAATTTAAGAGCTTGTTGATTACAGAACAATCATGGGGTTGGACATGATCGATTGTGGTGGTCATAAGTTAGCAGGAAAAACATGCCGTGGGTCACTGGTTTGTCACTTTTTTCATGCATATATAGGGCACCACTTCTTGTGCAATGACCACTCGATCCCCTTTGTACCTAACAAGTTTTTCCTTCCATTCAAGGACAATTTTTGCGTCTCATTAAGAGCTTCATAAAAAAAAAAGTGTGGGAGAGGGGTCCAAATTATATGAAGTAATTATAGCATTTTTTCTTCACTACTTGTCTTGTAGTTAGAAACTGTTTGAAAAATAATTTGGAAGTGGATAAGATATTAAGATGAAGATAAATTTGCATTGATAGTATAATATAAGAAACCGAAAACAGAGATTGCTTTGAATTCAGGAAGCAATGCAAAGAAAGGCCCATGTTTCTTTCATGTGAGTATTGTCCCCCTCCCATGTGCATTTATGTTATGTTCCCTTGTTATATCTACTTCTCTTCAATCACTATCCCTTCTTGTTTGGCTTGTGAGAACTTTTACTATTTTGGAATAACTTCATCTTTGCAAAGATACATAATTGGTGCACTGTTTTTGGCGTACCCAATATTTTTGTGGTGCTAGGTCCTAGATACCACCAAAAAACTACTCCATTTTCTTTTTGGCTTTATTAAAAGCTATGTACCAATTTTTTTGATTCTTTAGGTTTTCAAATTACCAATCAATCACGGGTCAAGAAAATAAGATAGTAAATCCTTTATAATGAAGGTGAAGGCAATGGTCAAAGATAGAAAATAGAAGTTACTAAATGTGTTGGATGTATATGTGACTTGAATTAGTCACACGCTTGAACTAGTCACACAATTTTGTTCAAATTTGGCTAATGAGTCTTTATTTCTCTTTGATTTTGATAGTTGGCCGGCCCTAGTTAGTTTTTTATGTGCATCCGGCCTTGCAATTTAGTATTTTAAGTAACACACAACTTTGTTCATGTGTACTTTTAGGTTTAGAGAATTAAGAATTCTTGTAGAGTGCTGGTTATAGTAAGAAAAAGTTCTTTGTGTATGTTTGGGGTTTGGGTCATATAAGACTATAAGAGTCCCTTAGTGTACCTTTATAATCTTCTTATATCTTTGTGTTTTCTATATATGGGATTGTTTATTGCATTGTTTATTCCTATTTTGTATTGTTAAAATAAAAGGAACAAAAATAGAATGATGTAGATTATAGAAAGAAAGTGGAAGCAATATTTAAGGGGTTCGACATGATGATTTATTTTCATAATGAAAAATTTTAACGAATCAAAAAAAGTTTAGAAAGTTCACAAATTATAGAATTATGTGAATAAGAGGGAGGAGCGGGGGCCAAAAGCCTATGGTCACTGTGCAACACCAGACTAACACATGATGTGACAGATTGGATCAGTTGCGCATAAATGATATGAACAAGTCCAAATCCAACACTAAGCCCACTATCTTAAGATATCATTTAAGGAGAACAATAACTTATAAACTCTAAAGATAGCCCACTCTTAATCAATGTGAGACAAACAACATAGAGCAATAGTGTTTTAACACTCACCCACGCTAACATTTGGTATATGTAGGAGCTAGCTTTAGGCTAGCCCCATACTAACATGGACATTCAATATATATGTCTCTCTTGGGCTACAACATCTTTACGCTCACAATATCTTTAAAATGCATAAATCCACACTAATAAACTATGCTCGCAACAAATTGGTATAAAAAATTCCGCTATTTTAACAAATTGTTTTCATATTTCTTTAACTTGAGTGCTTGAAAATTGGCATCAAACGATGAAATTGAGATAATTGAAACATGGGCTAGGCTTGAGGCTATTATATTGGTGCTTCTCTTATAGATTATTGTCCATTTGGGCTTTTCTACTATAGATATTTCAGGATTGGTTGGTGAAATGACAGGGTGCATTTTGGCTTCTATTGTAGATACATAAAGCATTTCTTGTTCTATGCGAATCCAGCATGTAACTACAAAACATTTCATTGACATTGATGTATTATCTAAGTGACAACCCTCACCTTAAAAAGTTGGTATCCTTTGTATTGTATCTGAGAAAGCAAGGGAATCAATGGAGGTTGGGATTGTTGTTAAAAAAAAAAAAATTGGGCTGTTAAAAGAAACTCGTTTGTCCCATGACTCCGATTGATGTTACTAATAATTTTCTAGAAACAACATTCTGTGTTTCCAATTATTCACACATCTCCTGGAACTCTTCAATTGAATGATAAAAAAATAATTTCATATCCTATTATCTCACAAATAAAACAATAACTTCAAACTTACTATATAGTTTTTTTTTTTTTGTTTTTTTAGTTAAAAACAGCAGAATATATATATATATATATATATATATATATAAATATGAAGAATATACAACAGGAGCAACAAAATGATACATGGGCCAGGCTTGTAGATTCTTTGTGGATCATGGACTCAAATTTGCTGAGGAAATTCTTGACCTTCAGCTCAGTTGGTAGAATTGGTATTAGTTTGGGCTTTGATTATATATACTTTGACAAGTCTTTGTTTAAGAATATTACTTTGTTGCCTGATTTTAGTAAGCCCAGAGTTTGGATTTTGGATCAAGGTAATTCTCTCAGAGGTCCAGAAAAAACAAACCATTTTTTTTAGGGGCTAGTGTTATTGATCATTGGAACACGTACTCTATCTCTATGGCTAGCCTCCAAAAGTTAATAGGTAATCAATCTAAAAAAAATTATTTACATACTACAAATAAAAAAAACACTGAAATTGCATATGGACATTTGCGTGAGTTTGAAAACATTTTATGTCATTTGCCTTGCAATAAAAACTATAAATATTTCATGTAAGTCTAGAAGTGGTGGTGGTGGTGGCGGTGGAAGGTAGTGCATGGTGGTGGTGCGGTGGTGGCAATAAAGACAAAAGTGATGACAATGGTGGTGATGGTGGTGGTAGCAATAGTGATGGTGTTAGTGGTATAAAGGAATGGAGGGAGTGAGAGCATAAGGGAATGATGAAAAACACTTCCTACTTTCTAAAAGTGGAAAACACATTTTTTAACTTCTTTTGTTGTTGATTGCAGAAAACAATTTTCATTAACTTTTGTTTTTTGTTGTGTCAAACACAAAAGTAATAGGATTCAAAACTCCACACATTAAAAAAATACTAGTAATTCTAAACAAAATCTGATCAAACATTTGGTATTTATCAATGTACCAAAGCTATTTGATCATCACTTCTCTACAAGACCATCACTATTATCTTGGTATGAAACATGGAAGCTACAAGTTCATATTTATTACAATTACGGCACACATAGTAAATCACTCAATTTAAATTTCATCACTGATCAGAGTACAACAATGGTGGCCCTGTTGTGACGTTTTCCTTTTGAAGGAAATCTCTGAACCATAAAGCAGTGTTTTTCATATATCTAGTTAACCCATTTTCGTAATCTACATAATTGATGCCAAGCCGATATGTATAGCCAAATTCCCATTCAAAGTCATCAAGAAATGACCAGACATAGTATCCTTTAACGTTGATTCCAGCCCTGCAGAGAAGCCTTACTTGTTAATATCTTTGACATTGGAACTAAAAGATACTAGAACATTCACATCCCTTTTTTGTAAACTAGCCTAATACAACTAGTTAAAATATTCATCATAAATTATGTTTTCATTTTTTTATTGAGAAAGAGAGAGAGAGAGAGAGAGAGAGAGAGTGAAGAAGAAGAAGAAGAAGAAGAAGAAAAGTTATACAAGACGCAACATTGCTCTCTCCAAACTTGTTGAGCACTATAGCATTTTACAAAAAAATGAATGGGGAGTCACATGTGGGACATTTTTCAAAGATTCTTGACTATAATGTTCTTCAAATTGAATAAAAAATGTTTTGAAGAGCAGGTTGCTAATGTGCAATGGCTAGCTATACGTTTATCAACATCTCTAAGGAAATATGCATAAAAATTGTACATTTCTTATGTGAAAATATGATTTATCCCTTGATGCCAATTTACATTTTCAAACTTCCTTGCGGTATTATTATTGTTAAATATTGTCAAAGTCATACCAATGGGTGAAAAAAACCTATTGTTTTGGATGTATGCAGCATCATATTCACAACATGTGAGTGAGATCCACATGTTATGAGTGTAGTATGACATTAATATGCATCCAAAACACTAGATATCGTCTCTTTACACGATACATTTGCCTTCACAGCAAGTGTTACTACATGAAGGATATTCATGCATTTGTTCAATATTATATGTATGCATGTATCAATACTCACTTGATAACTTTTATGAGACTTGATAGATGGAGTTGGTGGTATTTTAACCTCAAGCTATCATTGAGAGCATCTTGAATTGGCAACGAGCTATTATTTACATCACTAAATCCTGAAAAGAACAAATGCATAAGATTACATCCTATAAATGATTAAAATTGTAAGTACACTACTTGTAAAGAGAATACAAGATTGTCTTACCGTTTTCTGTAATTATTATAGGTGGATTGTTGAAATTTTTCTTTACATATAGTAGAAGTTCTTGAATTCCCTTTGGATAGATGTAAAGCCAGCCAGAAGGAGTCTACAAAAGTAATCATTTATGACATTATTTGATCAATAAAATGAGTATAATCACATTCTTTATATTAGAACATGCCAATGTGAAGGTGTGCTGAGAGAGAGAGATTACCGGTTCACCAATAGGAATTCCATCTTTTTCCGCTGCATGTGACAACAAATTATGTGAATATATAAGTACGTTAAAATCTTATAATTTTAGGTTAAATTACATATCTGGTCTTCAACATTTGACTTTTGTTACAAAGTTGTATTTATACTTTAAAGCAAATCACTACAATTTCTATACTTTCAAAATTAATTCAAAAGGTTAGTATCTTCATTTGACCAATGGAAAATAATAACGTGATGAAATAAATTCAAGTCACCTTATAGGCTCTATGCCATCAAAGTGACATTAGTTTCATGAATTCCATTTACTACATCAAGATTTTCCATCTATCAGATGATGGTAAAGACAACAAAGAGAATTCGTAAACAAACGTCAAAATTTGGAGACCAAATATACAATTTAGCTAAATTTTCACGCTTAGAAGGTTGTAGTTTTTTGAACCTACTAGTCAAATCTACATGGCTATCTGTTGAGTAACTTAGATTGACGCTACTAGAGGATGTGGAATCATCTGCATATCTTGCAGTGTAGTAATTTACTCCAAGGAAATCCAGAGACTCTTTTACCATTTTGGATTGTGCTTCAGTGAAGTTGGGTAGTCGATTCCCCACCAAAGCTCGCATGGACTCAGGGTAGTCACCATATGTAATTGGATTAACAAACCTATAGAAAATTAATAATAGTAATATAAATAATGTTGAATTTGATGAAATTTAAAATAATAGTGATAATAAAGAAGATCATAGGACATTAAAGACACACAAGTGCATTAGAGTTGGTCGACCATCAAGAAATTGGTGCCTGCATAATTACTTTTGGAGGGGATGGGGGATTATTTTTATCAATTGAGAACACTTTCTATGTTTTACGGTTTTAGGTTTATGCATTAATAATCGTTGTAACTTCTATTGTAGCCATCATAATTAAATTGCAGCAACCATGTGGACATATTCAAGAGTACTAGGTAATTGTTTCTCAAAAAAAAGAAAAAGAAAAAGAGCACTAGGTAATTACTGTAGGTAATTACTTTCATGGCAAAAAATGTTTCTTCAATGGAAAGAGCACTAGCAGAAAATTGTAGTCATTGTACTTACCATCCAAATGCAAAATCAAGAGCTCTAGAGGCAGCGTTGCTGCTAGAAATTGTTTGGTACTTGGGCACCATCCAATAGGTTGATACTGTAATACCAATCTCCCCCATTTGAGAAGCCTATAAAATTAAAATTCCCTCTATCATATGCATCCTAGATAACAATAAATATGTAAAACAATTTTATAATCCCATAGACTTTTTGCGTGCATATGTGTGTATACCGTATATCTATGCATAAATAAACTATCATTATTTAAACACAAACCTGATAGTTCTCCCTATACAATTTTACAGCAGTTGCATGAGAAAGAATGATGTGATGAGCTACTACATAGGGCTCTGTTCCTGAGTTCCCAAAGGTGCAATTTCCTGCATAGCTAGAGCATCGACCAGGTGCCGTGTTACCTGTTGCATACCCTTCACTGCTAAACGTATTTGGCTCATTAAAAGTTGTCCAATTCTTCACTCTATCACCAAATTCTTTGAAGCAGAAGTCCGCATAGTGGTAAAAGTCATTCCTAATTTATTGGAGGATAAGGATCATGTTTTTTTAATTGGATAAGGATCAATTGTACCTTTGACTAATGCTTATTTGGATGTTGATTGTATGTAACTTACACAATGTTGGTGCTCAAGAATCCATCGTATTCATCTTCAAGTGCTTGTGGAGTATCCCAATGGAATAAAGTAACCAAGGGTTGTATACCTGCTCATTATTGTGGAAATTATGAAGGGAACTTGCCAAAGAATACTGTGTTTGGGATGAAATGGTAATGGAAGTTTACCATTATATAGGAGCTCATTAATGAGTTCATTGTAGAATTTGACACCTTGTTGGTTCACTCCCCCGCTAAGTTTTCCCTCTATGGACCAAATAAACTTCATTTATATCATAAATATCATTGGCAGTGACAGTACAAATAGAAAGAATTCTTATCCTTTTTTTTTTGTTTTTTGTTTTTTTTTTCTTTCTTTCATTTTGTTCGTTTTGGTTTACATTGAATGAGATAGTCACACTAATCACTACCATATTAGGTACAATGGTATGGGAAGTATGAAGGATGAACTTACTAGGAAGTACTCTGGACCAAGAGATGGAGAATCTAAAGGAGTCTAAGCCAATTTCTTTCATCAGAGCTATATCCTCCTGAAACAGAGCTAAGTTTTCTTATCAAATTAACCCTCCCCTCCCCCCCCAAACAAGATTAAAGATATTCCTCTTTTGCACTGTGTAAGATGCTCAAGATAAAGTGAAGTAAATCATACCTTGAAACGATGATAAAAATCTTGAGCTACATTCCCTGAACTATGGTCCAAAATTTTTTCTGCCATGACCATAAAATTTCTCAGAAATCATCATAAGAAAAAATTGACATTTATTACATCAAACCTTAGTATTATAATAAAGTATTAAAAAGTTCCCCCCCCCCCCCCCCCCCCCCCCCCCCCCCCAAAGGAGTAAAAAAAATATTTAAAAATGAAATGTATTAGATTCTCAAAAAAAAAAAAAAAAAAAAAAAAATGTATTAACCGTTGGACTATGTATACTTAATATCAGTGAACTATTGTGATTCAAACAAATATATAAACTCCTGGAATTTAGAAATTGATAAGAAATAACTTTTTTTTTTTAATTTATAATTTTAATTATTGGCTGGTAGACCACACATGGCCATCCTTCCGTTATATCTTACATGTACCTATGAAATCATGTATGGAATGTTTACTCACTTAAATTGAGTATTTGTTTCTCTATATTTCCTTTTATAATTTAAAATATTGTATTTTGTATATCTAATTGAGTCTTTTAATTTTAAAATAGTTTGAAAGAAGTGCTTCAAATAATTGTAATTTGACACAAATTTATTATATATAAAAAAATCTAATAAACATTTCAAACTGTTTGTTGACACATTCAGAGTAGGAAAATCTCTCTCATGGAAAGCAATGCTATACACTTATGAAGGAGTTTGGTGAAGAATCTTAGCATCCCAATGTTGGGATATACACAAGGGAGTAAAAGTCCCACATTGAGCAAAAGTAAAAGAAATTAATAATCGATATTTGGGTCCAAACTTATAGATTTAAGGTTTTGAATGGTAGTGTATAAAGGTTATTTAAAGCTGGCGTATCTTGTAAACAAGTAATTCACATAATCTCTTTGACTTATATTTAAATGTTCAACCTTTTAGGGGGGTTTGGCATTATTCTAAGGATTCAACATTGAAGTACAGAATTGCGTGATGGGCTCATGCTGTGCATCAATAGAAAATTTCAAGCTATTGAAGTTGAGCTGGATGGAAAAGCTGTTATTGATGTGCTTTCTAACCCAAATCAAGCTAATAATAATATTCTTTCTATTTTGGATGATTGCAGGCAACTGGTTTCCCAAATTTTTTGGGTCCAATTTAGCCAATGCTACGGAGAAGCTAATAGATGTACTGACCTACTTGCGAGAAGGGGAACTCAACAAACTGAAGACTTTTGTTTATTTGATAGTCTGCCTGTGGACATTGCTAGCTATTTAGATTTTGATTATTCTGGCATGTATTTGAACAGGCGCTGTCCTGCTAACTCTGTTTCAGTTTTCTAGTTTTTAATATTAAGTCCCTCTTACCAAAAAAAATCATTGACTTATGGGTATATGGGTTCACGTGCACATATACTCTTTAGGTGGATTTGGTTGTTTCTTACCCATTAGTCATCAACTCATAATAGGCCTAATTTAGAATAAAGACAATGTAAATGTTTTTTTTTTTTGAGATTAAAGATCGAAATTTCATTAAAAGGTAAAAATAAGTATACAAAGGGTCTGGAACTCGGCCAGACAAGAAAAAAGAAACAAAGAAAACAGGGGACAAAAAGCCTTCTAAGCAAGAGATTAGAAACACTATAACCATGGGTCCCTAGAACAAAACAACCAAATCATCAAGGAGGATTTTGTTGAGCTGCAGAGAGCAACTGATGCTCGCGCAAAACCTGTAGCTCCATCAAAAATAACCTTTGGGTGTAGCTGAATGTGTTCATAATGGTATTTGTTTCGAGCATTCCACAAAGCCCACCCAATGACAACCAAACTTCAAGCTAAAGATATGGATTCAGGATCTAAGAGTCAATTGTATTACTATATTGTTCCAAACTTTTTTGTGGATAAGGTTCCAAATTTAGTTGTATAGGGATTTCTAATTTTACTGCTTATATATAATTAGAAACAGGTTGGAGTAAGTTTCTTTTATTTAGTGTATGTTTGGCAAAGATTATTTTTGACAACTTATTTTACTATACATCTTATTTTTGCTATAATTCATCGGTTCTACTGCACTTTTTGGTACTATTCATAGGCCGCACTGTACTATTTTAACTAACTTTTACTTTTATTTACAATATTTTTAACAAAAAATTTTCAATTTCAACAAAATAAGCGGATCTTAAACGAACCCTTATTTATTTTTTTATTTTTTCTCTTAAAAGTGGCGGTAGGTCTATTGGCATGGAATATATTACCAAATATTTCACACTTTCTCCTCCTTTTCCCTTTTTTTTTGTTGTTGTTGTATGATGGGCCCAAGTAGGTTCTATATGAGAGTGAAATAAAAAATCCGGTGAAAAAATCTGTGTATACATCACCACTCTTCTAAATATACACCGGATATAAAATTACATCTCATTTCTGTCTCTTTCCCAAGTCCCTCTCTTCCTTTCTCTTTTCTCATACGAGTTATATCCCATATCTCATATCCCATATTTCATATCTCTATCTCTAATATAACTCAAATTTCTCTTTACTTTTTGTTTGGTTCCAGATCTCAGCTACATTTCTCACTCCTTGACTCAAAATTTTGACAAATTGGTGGAGCCCACACACTCATAACTCAAATTTTGGAAACAATCTAAATACTGAACTCAGTTTCCATGACTCTAACTCAAAAATTTGAGTTTTCAGTTATGGAAACATAACTCAAAAACTAAACCAAACAAGTGGGACCATGTTTTTTGAGTTTTGAGTGATAAAATCTGAGCTATATAACTCAAAACTCATCAAACCAAACATACTTTGAAACCGCTCATGCACTCTCCCACAGTCAACTCTCCTCACACCATTGTTAACTTGCTTGGGCACTCTCTTCCTCTATGTTTATTATTTTATGTAAGGATTGACATATAATATCATCTATTTTATATGGGGGTAGACTCCTCAAGTGTGAGATTCAGTCTCATGTGAGAGAAATGTTGTATGTAACTGTTACACAAGATATCACATTTTCTTTTTCTCTATTCTCCCACTTACAGGGAGAAATAGAATAGAAATGTTAACTTACATTTGATATTCCTGTTCCTTCAAATTTTGACTGAATTTTGTTTCTACATCTCAACAAGTAGCACAGTATTACCTATGCTAGAAAATACATTTCAACTTTTGCCTGCTAAAATCATGTGGGCAATGAAAACTTGCAAAAAATTAATGTACCAAAGAAAAAATTGATGCAGAGAGAGAGACCTGGATGTATCGCAGTGAAAGTATCCCATATGCTAGACCCTTTGCCATCTTGGTATGCTGCCCCTTCATCCTATAAAGGGGAAAAAAAAAAAAAAAAAATCAAACCGTGAAACATACTTTTTTGCAAGAGTAACACTATACCATTGCCATCCTGCTATGCTGCCCTTTCATCCTCTCTCTCTATATATATATAGACATACACACACAATGTAGGACATATGTATAAATGATAGAGCTAGCACAATACTATTGCTGCATACATACCTGGTAAGCACTTGACCCTGCTCCAAACACAAAACTAGCCGGAAAATCACTCCGGTTGAGACCTTCAATGCAAGCAAAAAAATAGGCCAAGGCCACAAGGTAGAAGAGCAAATGATGATGATGAATTTCCATGTTTGACTTTTGGTTGCACTGCACTCTATCCAAATCCCTATATATATTGTAGGGTACGATTAGGTGATGGACCAAATTAATTATTGGAAGTTTGACACACTTAAATATGAAGACAAAATTAAAAATCTCACTTAGTGATTTCGATGTTTCTTTTCTAATCCATATGCAAATTTTAAAAACAAAAATCTTAAAACGATTATCATTCTTGTTTTATATTAAAGTAATTTTTTGGTAAACCATATACATGGCGGACCAAATTAAGGCCTAAATTTGCCCCACCATTTAGTAGGTAAAATTCTTGTTCATGCAATTGTTTCACATTTAATAGTGTCTACACTCTTTTATATTATGTGTAAATGTGGATATTATTTTAAAAATGTGGACATTTTTTGTGAAATTGTAGACATTGTGTAATATAATGTACATCAAAGTGTGAAATAGTAATTTCCATGATTTTATTCCTGGTTGACCGATTGGAAAGCTACCGTATCCACTTTGAAGTTTCCTTTTTAGGTTTGAAATACCATTGAATCAATCATTTTGGGATTTCTTGCTTACTTATTTCTTTGAATTTGGAACCAGAAATAACCAAATATTCACCAACAGTCAACATGTTTAGCTGCAAAATGAACACAAACACACCCAAAAAAAAGAAAAAAAAAAAAACCCAGCACCTTACAAAACAAAAGCTCAGCTAATTTTGAAATAGCAAGTCATTGTTGAATAGTTGAAGTCGTAGAATATTAGGTAGCAAGAATGTTGGGTGCATAAAAGTTTCCCCATATCATCTTTTAAGTACTTTTCACCACATGGAAAGCCCAAGGAAAAAAGAATGAGAATTGTGGTTTGGAGGCTAAGATGGTTTTTTCCTACAAATTTCTGGGTTCTATGGGGAAACTTTTGTAAGTGAGCTTGGATTGTTTGTAGTAAAGCCCATGGAAAGTATCATAAACCCAAAAATTTATTAACTTACAAGCCAAACTGAACTAGGCAAACCAGATTGCTCTATATGTCGGAAAATATTTAATCTTCCTAACCTCCTACAAATTTTTTTGCCCAAACTATGAGTGTAATGCTGCATATATCCGAAACATAATATACTTTTTCCTATAGACAATAGCATATCGCTTTGAAATAATTTTTTCTTTGAGGTTATGATGGGTGTGTTTTGTTTGGTCAAAACTAAAATTTGAAAGGGGGAAAGTTTGTTACCTTAACAAATCGTTGGAAACTGTTTTGTCTAATCTATTAGCATCATATTGGAACACAAATTAGTCCACATAAATGGGCTAAAATCCTTAAAGGTGAAGCTAATATATAAAATTAAGTTTAGCTCATAAAAAATTATTAAGAGGCTAGCTTTAAACACTACGTTAACCATCATAATTTAAAATTCTTGTATATTATCGGTTTGTATGGATTTTTGTTAATATGACTTCCCTATATTGTATCTTTTCTTTTATTTTTCTCTCATTTGTAAGTGAATTGAAAGTCTGAAAACCTAGACTTTAAATGTTTTCACTCTCATTTAATCATTTCTCTTTAAGGATAAAAAAATAATTTTAGAAGATTAAAAAAAAAAAAAAAATTCGCATATCTCTTAGAACTCTTCAATTGAATAATTAAAAGATAACTTCGTATCCTATTATATCACAAATAAAACAATAACTTCAAACTTACTATATAATTTTTTTTTTTTAGTAAAAAAGGTAGAAAATATTATTAGAAAAAGAAGAAGAAGAAGATTATACAACAGGAGCAACAAAATATTCAGCACAGGGGAGAATATTACTTAAAATGATACATAGGCCAGGCTTGCAAATTCTTTGTAGATCATGGACTCTCACATTTGCTATGTAATTACAAATGGAAATCCCTTTTGCTTTAATTTATTAGCCTCTTGAGTCTTGACCTTCGGCTCACTTGTCATACAAGACCATCATCAATATAATGATTTGAAAAATGGAAGGTACAAGTTCATATTTCTTACAAGGGTTTGATTAATGTATGCCCTTTTGATCATTATCCATTTTGAGAAAGTTTTTATAGAAAATTGAAAAAGTTGTCAAAACAGTTAATCTCTTTTTCATTTTTCCATAAAATTTTTCCTAAAATGGCTTACTAATATATGTCCTAAGGGCACATGTTAGTAAAATCATTCTTACAATTATAGTAAATACAATAAATCACTTACTTTAAATTTCATTACTGATCAGAGTACAACAATGATGATACTCTCGTGGTGAGATTCTCCCTTCGAAGGAATTTTTTGAACCATAAAGCAGTATGTTTCATATATCTTGTCAACCCATTTTTGTAATCTATGTAATTGATGCCAAACCGATATGTATAACCCGATTCCCATTCGAAGTCATCAAGAAATGACCAAACATAGTATCCCTTAACGTTGATTCTAGCCCTGCAACCAAAGCCTCAATTACTGCTTAATATCTTTGACATTGGACCTTATAGATAATTAAAGCTATGCCATTTATCCATATCTTTAAGGCAATGTGCAGAAAATTTTTCACAATTTTAATGCAAAACATGTTTTTGGTCTCTTGTTGTTAATTTACATTTTCAATCTTGCCCGTGGCCTTATTATTATTGTTATCCATTGTTACCTATCAGAGATAAAACCTTGAAAAAACTTCAATTGAGGCCTCAATATAAAGATGTGGGACTTTCACTCACAAGTGTGTGTGCGTGTGTGTATAACAATTACTACATGACGCAAAACAAAAGTGTAAAAGAACTAGTTCTTGTTTGAAACCCTTAACATTCACAAAGTAAAAAAAGAAAAAATAGGAATCCACGAAAAATAAAGAATCCTCAATTTTATTGAAAATGTATTGTTCTTTTTTCTTTTACAGATTGCCAATCTATTTAAAGGCTCTAAAAAACTTATTTCCCAAGTAAAGATAATCCTATACATATTCTAATGGATAGAGTATCAAAATAGGACTCTAATTGAGTAGGAAAGTTTTAAAAGCATTTAGAATCAGGGAAATAAGGTCCCATCTTCTAAAATTACTAAACCTAGTTTAAAACTCCATATGTGCATATACACAAATACAATTAAAAACATACACACCCACACACCATATATATAAGTTTCTGCCTAATAATGATTGTTTATAGTATTATGTAAAAAGTTGATAAATTTAAAATATTTTTAGCTAGACAAACAAATGGCATTTGAAAACATAATCTTTCAAACTCTCTCTTCTAATTTTAGAAATATAATTAGATATACAATTGACTTTTTTATGGTTAATTTATATTAGACTCCTCGTATTTTGCACCGAATTAACTCACTTGACATAAAAATTATAAAGTTTTGATGGGATACATAACACAAAATTAGACTTCAATTGAAATTCAATTTGGATTCTAATTGAATTTCTCTTAGATTGGTTATATATATATATATATTTATATATAAATTAATAAATGATAAATATAGACACCTATATTCTTTCCTACATCACTACACAATGAGTTTTATCAATATCATATATATATGCATGTATATAAATCGATACTCACCTGGTAGCTTTTAAGAGACTTGATAGATGGAGTTGGTGGTATTTTAACCTTAAACTATCATTGAGAGCATCTTGAATTGTCCACGAGTTATTATTTACATCACTAAATCCTGAAAAGAATAGATGCATAAATACATGATTAAAATTTTTAAGTACAGTATTTGTAGAGGGAATACAAGATTGTCTTACCGTTTTCTGTAATTATAATAGGTGGATTATTGAAATTTTTCTCGACGTATAGAATAAGTTCTTGAATTCCCCTTGGATAAATGTAAAGCCAGCTAGAAGGGGTCTACAAAATTAACCATTTATGGCATTCTTTACTTAGTAAATTGAGTATGATCACATTCTTTAAATTTCAACATAACTATATGAAGGTGCTGTGCTAAGAGACTGAGAGAAAGATTACCGGTTCGCCAATAGGAATGCCATCTTTCTCAGCTGCATATGGCAACAAATTGTGTGACTGTGTAAGTGAAAATTTCATAATTTTTAGGCTAAATAGTTACATTCAATTTCTTGGGTACTTTAGGTTCTCCAATTAAATTCTACCGTGTGGTTATACTGTTGTTGGGAAAGATAATCAATGCTTTTTGCACTTCATTGATCATTGCAATCATGTTATTGAATTTAATTAGAAAACCAAAGCTACAATACCTACGGAAAAATATGTAGTTTGTATTGTATTTTTATTGTAATTTTTATAATCATAAGGTTGTGGCTTTTGAACTTACTGGTTAGATTTACATGGCTATCTGTTGTGTAACTTAGGTTTACCCTACTAGAAGATGTGGAGTCATCTGCATATCTTGCAGTGTAATAATTTACTCCAAGGAAATCTAGAGACCCCTTTACCATCTTGGATTGTATCACAGTGAAGTTGGGTAGTCGAGTTCCCACCAAAGCACGCATCGACTTAGGGTAGTCACCATAGGTAACAGGATGAGCAAACCTAGACAAGTAATAATAGTAATACTAATGATCATGAATTTAATAAAAATAATCACTATCAATAATAATTGGGAAACACACAACATATTCAAGAGCATTATTATTATTATTATTATTTTTTGGATACAAAATAGAATTCTACTCTAGCCTAATCTAAGTGTATATGTGTGTGAAGCTCCTTCCTGGAGACTTGAACCCCGGCCTTTGCCCCCAAACTCCACAAACACTTATACTTGTGGAGTGACTATTGCACCAACGGTGTGCAGTGATATTCAAGAGCATTATTGATTATTGTCATGAAAGATCCAACCATTAATATGGTACTAGATTGTTAGTGTAACTTATCACATATTTATGTAAAGGTTACGTGATATTTTAATTATTCAAACATCAATTGGTCTAAACAAATTCATTTCATTTATTTATATCAAGATGAGACGTGTGGAATATGATCTAATTTACTGGTTTTGTCAAGGATTTGGGAACTGAGGTAGTAGATCTCTGAAAAATTGGTGTCTGTACAATTATTGGGGATATTCTAATATTTGGGAAGACTTGTCTTAGGTTTATTATTGTAATTTTCCACATACATGTAGCTAGGTAATATGATAGCTTAACTGATAAAGTATCTGAAGATTGAATAAGAGATTTGGGGTTCAATCTCCGCCTACACCAAAAGCCGATTGGTATCTTAGTCTGATGATAATAAAACCACAAAAACTCTGTTGATGTAACCATAAGTCTGGGTGAATCATGCAAAATTTGGTATTCATGTGTGTGCATAGGTCTTTGTTGTTGTTTTCTTTTTCTTAATTTTTCTATTCTTTGCATGTCATAAATCCTAGCTTAGGTTTCCTATTTCCTCACATTTCTAGCAGAAAATTCCATTCATAGTACTTACCATCCAAATGCAAAATCAAGGGCTCTAGAGGCAGCCTTGCTACTAGCAATTGTTTGGTACTTAGGCACCATCCAAAACGTTGATACTGTAATTCCAATTTCTCCCATTTGAGAAGCCTATAAAAAAAAAAAAAAAAAAAAAAAAACCCTCTATCAAAAGCATCCTAACACTATATATGTAATTTTTTTTTATTCCACTGAAATTGTGTATGAATATATGTATCCATGTATAATTATATTATTATAGGCCAAAAAGTCTAATTATACAAAAAAAAAATTAAAAATATATCAAGTTGACATAATATAACTAGTGTACAATAAAAGTGGTATCAATTGAAGACTTATATAAAAGTAATATTGCACTGATCATAATTTAATATCTCAAAAAATTGTGAAAAAGTTGTGATTTTTATTTTTATTTTTTATGTTTCTAGCATTGCTCATTATAGATAGTGAAAGCCTTCTAAAATTATTTTTGAATATTATTGTTTAGGCACAAACCTGATACTTTTCCCTGTACAATTTTACAGCAGTTGCATGAGAAAGAAGGATATGATGAGCTACCATGTAGGGCTCTATCCCTGAGTTCCCAAAGGTGCAGTTTCCTACATAGTTAGAACATCGACCTGGTGCTATGGTACCGGTTGCATACCCTTCACTACTGAATGTATTTGGCTCATTAAAAGTGGTCCAGAGCTTCACTCTATCACCAAATTCCTTAAAGCAGAAGTTCGCATAGTCATGATAGTCATTGCTGATTTATTGGAGGATAAAATGACTAATTTGTTAAAAGCACATCCAATAGAAATTTGTTGAATAATGTAACATTGATAAAAATTACACGAAGTATATCTCTATCTGTCTCTCGCACATCCTTGGCTATTGCATAATCAAATGTTGATGGCATGTCAAACTTACACAATGTCGATGCTCAAAAATCCATCATACTCATCTTCAAGTGCTTGTGGAGTGTCCCAATGGAATAAAGTTACACAGGGTTGTATACCTGCTCATTATTCTGAAATTAGGAAGGGAACGTACCAAAAAAAAAAGGTTGGGATGTAGGGCAAATGAAGATTTACCTTTATATAGGAGCTTATTAATGAGTTCATTATAGAATTTGACTCCTTGTTCGTTCACTCCCCCGCTAAGTTTTCCCTCTAAAAGACAAAATGAACTTCATTTATTTAAATTATACATATCATTGGTACTTTTTTTTTTTTTTTTTGAGAAGAAATATCGTTGGTACTTTGGCAGTGACAATATAAATAGCAAGAATTCTTATCCTTAGTTTTTATTTTTTTGGGAATGAAATAGTCAATTTAAATGTGAGTCACTAATCACTACCATATTATGTAAAATGGAAAGGGAAGTATCATGGATGAACTTACTAGGAAGTACTCTAGACCATGAGATGGAGAATCTAAAGGAGTCTAGGCCAATTTCTTTCATTAGAGCTATATCCTCCTGAAACAAAGCTAAGTTTTCTTATCAAATTAACCCCACAAAAAAAGGTAAATGAAGAAAGTATATTTCTCTTTTGCACTATGTAAGATGCTCAAGGCAAAGTGAAGTAAATCATACCTTGAAATGATGGTAAAAATCTTCAGCCACATTCCCTGTGCTATGGTCCAAAATTTTTTCTATCGTGATAACATAAAATTTCTCAGAAACTATCATAACTATAAGAAGGATATGCGGTAAAAGTGAAATTTATTACATCAAACCTTAGTACTATAGTGAAGTATAAAAACCCTTTTTCCACTTCTTTTTTTGAGAAACAACCCTTTTTCCACTTAAAAGCTGTTAAATAAAATGTATTAAGATTGCCTGCTAGTTATATCTATACTATATTTCAAAATGACTAATATTCTCATAATTTAAGATCTAAATAGTTTTTTATAAACTTAGATTAACCTAGTATATATATCTCTAGTCTGAGATTCAATTCACCGTATCAAATGGATGAAGTAAAAAAAAAAAAACCTCTCTCATTAATAGAAACAAAATATAATTACAAGTTAAAGCTAGCGTATTTTGCAGGAGGTTAATTTTTTGATCCATAATTTAGCTAAATGAATTCTTTTGAGTTATTTTGAGGGTACTATCATTATCTCTTCTTTATTAGATTTTTGCCTTGGGATGCAGGAGGAAGATTGGAGTGCATAATCCCTTTTGTAATCTGTATGCTGTTTCTTTTTCTATGCACTTACCCTTTTTTTTTTTGAGAAAAAAAAATTATACTTAGCACTTTATATATGACACAAATAAAAGCCAGCGTATTTTGTAAACAAATAATTCACATAATTCCATTGACTTACGTGCACATGTAATATATTCCTAGGAGGATTTGATTGTTTCGTACTCATCAGTCACCATTAGTCCTAAGATTTAGAATAAAGACACAAAATGTAAATGTTAGAGATATGAGAGCTCAGGAGCCTATTGTATTATAGTGTTCCAAACCTTGATATATATGAATTTTTTACTTTACTAAGCATAATTAGGGGTAAATTGGAGTAAGTCTTACTATAAATATTATTATTATTATTATTATTATTATTATTATTATTATTATTATTATTATTATTATTATTTTTAATTTAACTAGTTGTTGATGTACAATGAAATACTATTTACTGCTGGATATGTTTTAAAATTTTAAAAGAAAAATAATAAATTTAATTTTTGGGTAGGTGACATATGGTGCCACCTGTATTGCTGTTGACTAAATTGGTGGATATGGTAAGTGAGAATTAAGCCCACCTACCCCAAAAAATTTCTTCTCATTCTTCATAATTTTCAACTCCTTTTCGAAACAGTTTTTACCCTTCCTTAATCTCTTCTATCTTGCCAAAACTCTTGCTCTTTATTGGCAAATATTCCTTCAAGTATCAGTAGACTTTGTTAACACCTTCCAAAACAAAGGTCAGTGTCATGGGAAGTTCTCAAATATTATGATGGGTTTGTTAACACCTTCCAAAAAAGAAATCTTTAAACCGTGCACCTATATAAACAAAGGTATAAGGTTTCATCCAAATTATGAAAAAAAAAAAGTGCTATCTGATAGACTGATACTCTAATTTGTCTTTTTTTTTTTTGGTTGTTGTTGTTGTTGTGTTCTTCAATCTATTTATATTGGGCATCCAATGATGAGTTTGAAACTCTATTTATCAGTGCATATTAGCAGAATTGTCGTTGTATTCTAGAGAGTGATCGCCTAAGAAATTTGCACTAAGGGGTCTTCCTAGTGGAGGCGAAATCGCTTCTTAAGGACAGCGGATTTAATTCCATGCCTCAGCGATAAGTTTCTGCTTAATCTTGAATTTTATATGCTTCTACACTATTGATTTTGTTTAGTTGATCTGAGCAAATCCTTATTTTACGGTATTGGTATATTATTGAAATTGATTTATAACTTTATTAATTAATTTGAGCAATCTTTCAAACTATTTTTCCAACATTTACTTGTCTTCATACAACAACTGAATTGTTATTACCATTGTTAACTTGCATTGGTCTCTCTCTCATACACGCACAAAGTAAGAAAAATGAACTCAATGTTAAGTGGCATTCAGTGTTCCAAGTTCTTTAACTTTTGAAGAGACAATCCTCTAAAATCATGTGGAGAATGAAACTTGCAAAGAATTAATGTACCAATGAAAACATTGATGCAGAGAGTGAGAAAGAAAGAGAGTCAGCTGAGACCTGGATGTGTCGCAGTGAAAGTATCCCATATGCTAGTCCCTTTGCCATCCTGGTATGCCGCCCCTTCATACTGTAAAGGAAAAATATTTAAAACACCAAACATACTTAATGCAAAAGCACCATACATATATGTTAGAGCTGGTAATTAATCACCATTGCTGCATACATACCTGGTAAGCACTTGACCCTGCTCCAAACACGAAACCATCAGGAAAATCACTCCTGCTGAGACCTTCAATGCTAGCAAAAAAATAAGACAGAGCCACAAGGTAGAAGAATAGTTGATGAATTTCCATGTTTGACTTCTGGTTGCAGTGCACTGTTTAGCTCCAACTCCCTAGCTATATACTGTTAATTATTGGAAGCTTTAAACACTTGCATACGTACCCAAATTAAAATCTTTGACAAATGTGTTCTTAGTGTCTCTTTGCTAATCCACATGCAACTTAAATTAAAAAATATAAATCGTAAACCGATTGTTACTCTTGGTCTATATTAAAGTATTTTTTTGGTCATCTGGGTCACATGGCTTAATAAATTAAGGCCTAAATATGTCCCATCATATAGAATTATTATTACTGGTTGACCGATTGGGAAGCCATTGGATTCACCAACAGCAGCTGCAAAATGAACAAAGAAAACACCAGCAAATTACAAAGCAAAAGCTCTGCTAATTCTAAGACGGCGAGTTAGTGTTGAGTAGTTGAAGTCGTAGCACATTTGGTAGCAAGAATGTTAGGTGCATAATTTTGCACCAAAGTACATTGTTTGGGTATATTTTAGAGCCCTACATAACGAGCTGAACCAGATAACTTCACGTCTATGAACTTGAATAGCCCTAAAGCCCAATCCCCAAGAGTAGATGAAATGGGTCATGTCAAGCAAGTAATACCTCCCAAACTACACGAACACATATAAAACCAAGGCCAAGTCAAGGCCACCCTTTAAATGCTACTAGCTGATATTCCGTGGGATGCCCGGTGCATTTTCAAAAAATCTATAAGAAATTATCTTATAACCCGTTGGGTTCATCAATAGTATGCTATTATTGTTAGTCATGACTAATCTACAAAGTTTGCTAGTAAAACTAAGTTCAAACTAAAACCTAGTCCCTACCCATTTTTCGATTCCAAAACTGGGTATCTTTTGTCATTAAGTGCTTTGTCATGAATTGTAAGAGGGGAAATGAGACAAATACATTTTACAATGTTTAAGAAATCATAGACCTCAACATAAAAGAAAAAAGTTACCACCATCTATGTCAATGTTTAATAAAAAAAGTACTCTCCATAAATCTTTCAAATCTTCATCATATATACATAGAACATTTTATAAATTACATAGCAATCAAATACTTTGGGTTTTATCCTCTCTTCCATTATATACACCTACTCATAGCCCTTCATGCCAACTCATCTCAAATACACATGAAATTATCCAAACAAATAAGGATATTCTTTAATTTCAACCTGTCAACTAAGCCTAGCTACCCAACCCCATGGTTCATCTTCTTCCTTTAGTTGTTGCCTTCTCTGAACGCTGATTGGTTTTTATTTATTTTTTATTTATTTATTTATTTTTAATAACATATTGGTAAGCAATCTCACTAGTAGAAAAGAGATTATAGATTACGTAACCTCTCTTTGACTTTAATTTTATAGTTAATTGATGAAGTAGTACCATATTTTGTTTATATGCTTTTTATTAAACTATTATTATAATGAACTAAAGAAAACAAATAGTTATTATCTTTTATTTGGTGTCTAGTCTTGAAACAATGAACTAAAGGAAGCCAAAGAGCATTATCCTTTAATTAATGGCTATATAGTACAAAAAGAGTCATTATCTTTTAATGCGAGAGAATTCTCAAGAAGAGCGTCATATGGCAGAACCTCATACTTTCCCATATAAAGTCTCTATTCATATATACTGATGATTGATTGATTTATTTATTAGGATGAGACAAGTAATAAATAATTATAGAGAATTCAAAGAGTACCATAAATATGTATTTGCTACTCTCATATAATAGTAAATCTCACTAATTAAATTTATGATGAGATTTAATAATCATGTGATAAGGGAGTACCTATTTATAATACTTCAAAAGTATTCTATAATTTTCTAATAAATACAAATTTCATAAACCTTTTTTTTTTTTTTTTCCGTAATAAAACTTTTATCTGGGTGTAAGCCCAAATAATCATCTTTCTACTTTTCCTTAAGTGGACCAAGCCCATAGAAAGCCCAAGGGAAAAAGAATGAGAATTTTGGTTTGGGGGCTAAGAGAGGGTGTTTTTCCTACTTATTTTTGGGTTCTATGGGGAAACTTTTGTAAGTAGGCTTGGAGTGTTTGTAAAGCCCATGGAAGCTATGCATACGTAGAAAGCCCAATTGTATGGGGAAGATGTTTGCACTCTGCACTCCAAGATATAAACTTCATTTGCAACCTCATATCCTGATATCCGCATATAATGCTAGCCTAATCGCAATTAATGTCCACTGTCATAAACCCAAAAATTTATCAACTCCAAAAGATGCCAATACTCTTATACCAACAAGCCAAATTGAACTGGGCAAACCAAATTGCTCTACTTGACAACAAACATAATCATCCTAACCTCCCATAAACTTCTCTACCCAAAGTTTGAGTTATGCTAATACCCAGTGTTCTAAACAGGTCTAGAGCTGAGTCTTTCCTTAATATAGCAGTATAATAAGAAGCGATTAATTTCAATACAGATTGGATGTAAAACTCTTGTTTTACACCCTCTAATCATTGTGTGCCAAGTCCGCTTATTGCACTTAAAAAATATAACTTGACACACGATCAAGTCTTTTTAGCTTATTGCACCTAATTTTTTCTTTCCCTCATTTATAGCTCATTATTAATTGAGGATTATTATTCGTTAAGAGCCTTGTAATTTAATTGACACCTCACTATGCACAAAGTGCTTAGGAGTTTAGGGAGAAAGAGTACTAGCAAATCAAAACCAAAGATGTGTGTGACAACAAAAAAGATCCCAACATAGATTATTATTATTTTTTGATAAATGAGAAAAATTATTTCATCGCCCAATCTCATGACAGTTATGTTTTAAGTTGTGTTGATAAATTTCTGTATCAAAACAAGTGTTAATGATGATTGCATCCAAAATAGTTTAGTTATGTATTGTGTTCAGTCAAGAAGCTGATTGAAGAACTCAATCTTCAAATGACTTTAAATCTGCTTGAGATAAGTAGGTTTACTTATCTTTAGCAACAAGAATTAATACCAGATTGGTTTTCTTATCATCTTTAGACCCAAATTAAGAAACTGGGAGACCCCTATTGTAATACACTACATAGAAATTTAGAACTGATTTTCAGAATAAATGCATGCTGGAGGATACAGCGAAACAATTAGTTCAACATACAACAAATCAGTTGCTCAAAATTCAATTACTACTCATGTACAACAAAGGTTCGCTTTTGATGACATTTTCCTTTTGGAGAAAATTTTTGAACCATAGAGCAGAGCGTTTCATGTATCTTGTCAGCCCATTTTTGTAATCTATGTAAGTGATGCCAAACCGAAGAGTATAACCAGAATTCCACTCAAAGTCATCAAGAACTGACCATGCAAAGTATCCTCTCACGTCAACCCCAGCCCTGCCAAAACCATAATCGTTAATGTTTTAGAGAGAGAGAGAGAGAGAGAGAGAGAGAGTATTACACTTTTCCACCCTAAATTATTACTCCAATTACACTTAACCCATGAGCTATTAAAACGGACGACCAACACTCCCCCCCGTCCCCCCAAATTTTAAAAATACGTTATATTTAACAATTTTTCGTTTGTTTTCCTATTAACGTTTTAACTGGATTCAGCGTTGAAAAATCAATTTATCCCTTAGTTGTCTATTTTAAAGAGGAGTATATGGTTTTCAGTGCGAAATTCTGTAACACTTAATACCAAAATAGATAGTAGAGAGGACATTGAAACAAAGTTATAACTTTGAGGGGTCAATCATACGTTTTGATAGTTTATAAGGCATTAAGTGTAATCGTATATTGATAGTTTAGATGAAAGTAGGAGTATAGGAGCAATATGAGAGCTGGAGGGTTAATATTATCATTGCATAGCTAAATTAACCATTAATAAAAGTTTATAGTATATGGATTTGGTTCTAATTAAGTTATACATTATTTTTTTAATTTTAATTTTATGCAGAACTTTAACTCATGTGGGTCCATAGTTCCTCCAATATTTTTGGAGTTATGATATCCAGTATAGAGTTACTGTTGAAAATGATATGCAAATATAATAAAGTTACTATCGTGTGTGACCCTGTTACTTCATGTCTACAATTATTACAAAATTAAGAAATAGAAAGGAGTTATTAAGTGTTGTGATTGAACCTACCATCAGATTTGAGGTAAAAACTATCATAACTGACCATATCATAGTTAAAAATAAAAATAAAATAAAATAGGAATATAAAAAAATTAATTAATGCTCAATGTGATGTAAGTAACTAACGAATATGACAAAATTATGTCATGAGAAATCTTGTTATTAGTAGAGATACCATATCTAAAAAGTTGTGGGTATTATAGCATTTCCTTATTTCATGCATATATAATATATCCAACATTAGGGTTTAAATGCTAATTCAATTGTCATAATAACATCATTTATGGTGCCCCATGCCTGTGGTTCGAACTCCACTATCCCTCCACAGATTTATGCATAGTCACTCACCTTATAGCCTTTAAGAGAATTGATAGATGACTATGGTGGTACTTTCCTTAATTCACACACATATAATATAGGCGAAAATGCACTTTTGGTCCCTACATTTTGGGTCAATTCCCATGAGCCATACGATTTGGCAAATCACGTTTTGTCTAAAACGCGCGTTAAGGTTTTATAAACAGCCTATCCAAACGGGCTCTAAATTTGATAAGCAAATTACAACAAGACTACTTTTGTATAACTGAAACTGATTCAAGAACTAATTTGGTGCAGACCTAATCACTAATGGTTTAAGAATTTTGGTGCTGGTTTAGGGAGTGCATACTTATACAAGGGGTATGATATTTCGCATTAACATTACATTAGAAAAAATTTGAAACACCTATCCATGAGAAAGGGTTCAATGCAACAAAATGAGTGCACAACAAAATCGTAACAAAAGATCAAACAGTAAAAGGAACAAACAATCTAGTGCACAGAATTGGAAAGAAATACCATCTCATAAAAAGTATTAAATTTTACTGAAGCAAATATACATCACTCACATAATGACTTGTGATTGGTTAAATATGAATGTTGTCCTTGATCTTGAGAGCCTAAAAAACCTTCACACGAACTTCGGAAGCAATTCTTGAATATTTTCATCTACTTGATTTGATGACAGCAAGTCATTAAACATGGTTGCAGTGGTCGCATTTGCTGAAAAACCCTTGTCAACCATTATTTCGAGATATTTCATTGCCTTTGATGTCTCACTATGTTGCAATAACCCTCGAATTATTGTGTTATACGTGCGATCGTCAGGTGAACAACCTTTGCCATCCATTTTCTCAAGCAGCTCACTTGCTTCAACAATTAGTCCCTTTTTGCAAAACCCTCTGATCATTATATTATGAGTTGCAACATCAGGCTGCAATCCTTTGGTAGGGAGACTATAAAAGAGTTATCTTGCAGTTGTAAGTTCCCCAACATTACACAAACCGTCAATCAAGATGTTGTAATGAATCACATTATCATGGTCCAGCCTTTTGTCTTCCATCTCTTGAAACAATGCCATTGCTTCACCAATCTGTTTGTTCTTATAGAGGCCGTCTAACAAGATGGCATAGGTTTGGGGATTTGGATGTTGTCCACAAGCTTGCATTGTATTGAATAACTCTAGTGCAGCCTGAACTCTCTCCACTCGAAAAAACCCACCAATAAGAGTGGTGTAAGTCACTACATCGGGAATCATTCCTTTGTTGGACATTTCATAAAAGAGACGCATTGCCTCTTCAATTTTTTTACTTTTGCAATATCCATTTATCAATATGGTATAGCTAAACACATCGGGTGAACAACCCTTCTCTACCATCATATTAATCGTCTTAACTGCCTCATCCAGTCTGTTTGGCAAACAATAACCATCAATCAAAGAATTGTAAGTGACTATGTTAGGATCAATGACTCTTTGAATCAGCACATCAAAAACTTCTTTTGCCTTAGTCAACATCCCTTCCTTGCAAAGTGTGTCCACCAATATGTTGAAAGTTCGCACATTCGGCATGATCTTCCTTTGTGCCATCTCGTTCAACAAAGTAGTCGCCTCCCTCCCCCGGCCAAAATTGCATAGGCCTTGAACTAAGGAATTGTAAGTGACAACATTTGGTTGAATGCCTTTACTCGTCATTTCAGATAAAAGGTTCAAAGCCTCAGTTACCAATCTGTCCTTACATAAACTGTCAATGACCGTGCTATAGAGCACCACATTTTGTTCGAAATTCCCTTTTTCAAGCTTCCTGAGCAACCTAATAGCCACACCAGTCTGGCCAATCTTACACAGACCGTTTACTATTGTTCCACAAGTAATCACATTAGGCTCATACCCTTTCTTCTCCATTTCTTCTACCAACCTTACAGCTCCAACGACGTTGGGAGGGGAGGGGGAGGGTGGCACAGGTTTGCAATAGGCTTGTCCACTATTTAGATTGGTCACCCGACATTTAATGATGAGAGACTGTTGGTTAGTGGGAGAAATTAATGCATAGGTGATGGTTGTCCCCTTTGCATGTGTTGCCTTTCCTTAGCGTAACCAAGCTTCCTTGCTTGGGTTGTCCTTGATTTTTTCTCCGATATAAGCTTAGAGAGTGGTCCGAGGGATTTTCCTCGATGGAATCTTGAGAGGCATTGTTCCCGAACTGTTGGGGGCTCCTCAGCTAGGTTAGGATGATGATTTCCTTGGTTGTTTGGAAATATCTCCCAATCCTGCTCGTTAGTAGGGATGGAGTCAGAACTTTGAGTTAGGGGGCGGCTTTATTGTTAGTTGTATGCAGTGATTTCAACCTCTAACTTTGCTACTATTTAGCTGTTGAGATTTTTTATTTTTATTTTTAATTTTTGTGTGTGGATAAGAACAAAATTATTTTTGTTTAGAATTTTTTAAATGGCATGGTTGTTTATTTTGGATAAAATTGGTTAATTGAGCTTAATTTTTTTAGTTTTACTATTGGTAATTTTTTTTATTGAGTTATTTTTTTGGGCTTGTATATTTTGTTTTAGATTTTAGATCTATAAATTTTTTTATAGTCACTAAAATGAGGAAAATGCTAGAATTACAAGTTTTTTATTTATTTATTTATTTTTTTAATTTATTTTTATATATAAATTATTGATATGATAAGTGGTTACTGGTAAATAAAAAAAAAGATGTGAATGATGGGCTCATTATGCGAACCAATAAGAATTTACTATCAAAATGGTTTGTAAAAAAGTTTGTGGGTATAGTATTACGCTTAAAAGAATTAATGATATTGTTTAAGGGAAACAAAATGTAATTTTATATAACAAAATTCCAAAAATTAGTATGCATATATATAAAAAAATATTTAAAAAAAAATTGGGGAGGGGGTGGCCCATTGTCCCCCTGGTCCAATGATAGTTCCCCCCCCACAACAAAAAACACATGATAAAAATGTGCAGGATTGCAAAAGTGAATGCATCACGTACTCAGATCCGCACTCTAGAATTAAGCTACGATTAAAGAATTGAATGCACATTAAACTAGTAGATGAGTGAGCAAATATATAGGTTGAAACTTATTGCTAAGTTTATAGCAGGTTTTTTTGTTAATATTAATAATTAGTAAGATACCATACATTATTCTCAAACCAAACAATTATGGCTATGCTTATTATGCTTCTGTTGTTTTTATGCAATGCTTCTTCTAAGTCTTAACTACCTTTATTTCAAGCAAAAAAATACACGCGTTTTGCAAATATCTATGAAGAAAAATGTGTTTGTTTATAGGAATTAATAAATCTGGTATAAAATTAAGTCATAAAACTTACCATCCAAACAAAAAATCGAGACCTCTAAAGGCAGCCTTGGTGCTAGCAACTGTTTGGTATTTGGGCAACATCCAACGACTTGATACTGTAATGCCAATTTCTCCCATTTGAGAAGCCTACAAAAATCAAATCCAGATTATCTTATCTAATAAAATATACTACCTGCACGGATTTGCTCGATCTCACATCGGGGAGAGACGCCTCCCACCCTTGTCTTATAAGCACTTGGCTTAAGGAAGGGTGTACCATAGTGTGTGTGATCGGATGGGAGCAAGGGTCGACCTTGCCCATCTCAAAGCAGACAATACCTGATTGGGAAAAGATTCGTTCCTCCCACATATACTATAAGACATTTTTATTTTGAAAGCAACTTTTGCAATATTATGAACCTTCTTTTTTCCATACTAAGAATAAATATTGAAGTACAATAGATTATCTCTTTTTTCCTTTAGAAGGATTAGGATAGTTTTATAGGCATTAATCAAGGAAATCATTTTCATACAAGAGGCTGTTTCGGTTTGGCTAGGAGAATGATACCGATTAATACTAGTGTACCGTTTCAGGATTACCGCTATTTATATATTTCGATCCATTCATATATATATATGTGTGTATTTATTTAAGTATGAATATATTAACTTTTATTTTTATCAACATAAAATTTAATATCCACATATTTTATAAGCCTAAATATATTAACCAATATATTAGTTTAAAAAACATGTTTTTAAATTTTTTTTTTTGGGCCAAAACGCCAATACTGGCTAAAACACCAGAAATATCCTAGGAGCAAGTGTGCAACCCATAGCTTTTTTCTGTACATTTTGAAGGAGTACCGGTATTAATTTAATGGCCGGTACAGTATATTTTCCTAGTATGACTAATACCCATACGATGTTAACTTGCTTGGTATTAATAGAACAAATCTACCAGGTTAGTTGTTCTTTGTAATTTAAAGCACAACCCTGTATTTCTAAACACAATCTCTCTCACACAAACATGGCTTATTAAATATTATTGAGTCATAAGTTGGTATATCATCTTTAAATTGATAATTGTTAAAAGCACAAACCTGATACTTTTCCTTGTATAATTTCACAGCAGCTGCATGAGAAAGAAGAAAATTATGTCCCACTATATAGGGTTCTGTTCCAGAGTTCCCATGCGTGCAATTTCCGATATAGTTTGAACATCGACCGGGTGCCTTGGTGCCGTCTACGTACCCCCCAATGGTAAATATATTTGGCTCGTTAATTGTGATCCAATACTTCACTCTATCACCAAATTCTTTGAAACAAAAGTCCACATAGTTGCGATAATCATCCCTAATTATAGAAGATTAATTAATTGTTAATTAGTCAGATTACGTATATACTAATTGCATAATAGATTTTAATGTGTAATTTGAAACTTACACTATGTTTTGGCTCAAGAATCCACCATACTCATCTTCAAGGGCTTGTGGAACATCCCAATGGAATAGAGTTACAAACGGTTTTAAACCTAATTAATTAACTATAGTCAATATTAAGAAGAGGCATATATTGATATAGAAAAGAATGATTAGCTTTATGAGTAGCATGTGAAAGGGAGGATGAAATTTCACCTTGAGACAGTAGCTCATTTATGAGGTTATTGTAGAATGTGACCCCTTCTTGGTTCACTCCCCCATTGAGTTTTCCTTCTAAGGACAAACTTAGGCTTTATAAATAAGATTACATGTTACTTGGAATATATACCATATAAAAAGGTTATGAAATTATGCCTAATCCTTTTAAATTGATTTCACAAAATATAGCAAAGGTTGAGCAATGGTCTTACTAGGTAGTATTCTGGGCCATGAGATGGAGAACCTAAAGAAGTCTAAACCAATTTCTTTCATCAGAGCTATGTCCTCCTGAAAACATTTTTCCAGTCTTTTCATTAGTTTAATGCAAAAAAGAAAAAACAAAAGTAAAAGAAAGAAAACATAAATTCAACTGCAATTTAGTGGATGTGTAGAAGGGTAGCTAGGGATAGAATCCTTTTTTTTTTTTTTTTTTTTTTTGTGTGTGTGTGTGTGTGTGTGTGTAAGAAACTAATAGAATACAATCATATGAACCATACCTTAAAGCGATAATAAAAATTTTCAGCTATAACCCCGGTGCTATGGTCCGCAATTTTTTCTGTAATGACACCATAAAATTTCTCAAAAAAATCCTCACTAATGAGTTAAGTGGTACTCCAAATAAAATCGTTATACATCAAACTATAGTGACATAAAATTGATTTTTCTTTTAATCACAAAAGGAATCAAGTCACATATGTTGATCCCCGTGTGATTATAATATGCATTATACTAAGTACACGAGTATGTGAACCCATTGTCTACAATATATAGTGCATTACTCTACTTACCTAAAAATGAGATGATGAAGCTGATTTACAGAAGGAAATCTTCTTTGGTCTGTGAAGCAGATACTCTACTTACCTAAAAGTCAAAATTCTTATCCAAAACAAAGCACTATGCAGGCTTTGGAGGACCCCAATTTCTGTCTTCGACAATAACTAGGGAAAGTTAGTTCTAATTATTTTTTTAACAACTAACTTTTACTAGTAAGTTGTAATTAACAATATACTCTTAGTGAATCACTAATTGCTGTGAATGGTTTTCTTTCTCTTAGTGACGCAAGTGTAGGTTAGCCTGGAGAACTAGCTAGTAGCTGCTTGTTTTGCCTTTGTTTGCACATTTGTACATTCATGTTGATTAAAAGTGTTCCATATGCTAGGCCCTTTTGTGTGTGCGTGTATGTGTGAGAGAGAGAGAGAGAGAGACCTGGATGTTCCCAAGTGAAAGTATCCCATATGCTAGGCCCTTTTCCATGTTGAAATGCAGCCCCTTCATACTTCCAATAGAAATTGAGAGAACCCCAAACATAAAATGAGTATAAAAACGTAGAGAATTAGTGTAGAAAGCGTGTAAAATATTAGTGTTATTGCAGTGACATATATACCTGGTAAGCACTTGAGGCCCCTCCAAATATGAAACCAGCGGGAAAATCTCTCCGACTTATACTTTCAGTGAAAGAGAAAAAATAGGCCACAACAAGCAGCACATACCAAAAGAGACGATGATGATGATAATGAATTTCCATGCCTGACTTTCTCCAACTCCCCATGAATGTGTTTGCCAACCAAAGTATAATTAGCCCACTTATATAGTTGTTGAATTACATTACTCATTCTCAGTGCACGTAGTTTATTGTTTTTTCACATAAAAATCAACTAAAAGTGTCATTTGGTTAACCAGGCCAGTAATCATCACACAGATATGTATTTGGGTCATCTGGATCACGTTGCTCAATACTCAATAAATTAATTTCTGCATTTGATTGTGTCCAAAAGTACTTGTACCCTACCAATCTTCCAGCACTCCTAAAAGGGATCTTGGTGGCCGATTATTATCATGCATTTGTTGCCATCCCAAACTACTGAAACTATAGTCCGTGGGTCCAATGATAATGTTAGAAAGAAGCAGTACACCAACTTTTCTTGCTTCACGTGTCCATAATGTTCTTAAGTGGATTGGTTGTTTCGCACTCATCAGTCACCAATAACCCCCTAAGGTTTAGAATAAAAGACACAAATTGTAAATGTTAGAGATATGAGCTCAGGAGTCAGGAGCCTATTTTATTATGGGTCCATTTGAATTGAGCTTATTTTTGCTGAAACTAAAAACTGAAACTGAAAATACCGTAGCAAAACACTGTGGGACCCATTTTTAATGAAAAAGTTGCTGAAAAGTCATATTTGTGAGTTTGTGAACAGTGCACAGGTGCACTATTCACGGTTAAAAAGTCAACATTTGCGGCTATTGTTCATGAACAGTAGCCGCATTACTCCCTGAAACGCGTGAAAAAAAAAAAAGTAAAACGCAAAACGCAAAACGTGGCTTTCATCCGAATCCAAACAGGTACTATATCGTAATTTTTAACTTTACTAAGTTACCTTGGAGTAAGTCTTATTGTAAATATTAAGATCTGTAATTTGACTCCTAGTTTTTTTGAATGGATAATTTGACTAGTTATACCTGCACAATAAAATAGTATTTACTTGTCTTCATATGTTACATATCACCATTGTTAACTTGCATTGCTCTCTCTCTCTCTCTCTCTCACAGTAAGAAAAATGAACTGAATATTAACTTGCCTTCAGTGTTCCAAGTCCTTTAACTTTTGAGCAGACGATCCACCAAAATCATGTGGAAAATAAAACTAGCAAAGAATTATTGTACCAATAAAAATAGGCCAAAGACATAAGGTAGAAGAACAACTGATGATGATGAATTTCTTGTTTACCGTTAACAAACAAAAATTTCACCAACAGCACGCTACTGTTTTTGAGTAGATGAAGTGCATATTTGGGATTAAGAATGTTAGGTACATAATTTTGCACCATAGTTGATTGTTTGGGGCTAATTTTTTATAACTCGAGATAACGAGCTGAACAAAATAAACTTCCGTCTTTTTGGACTTGAAAATCCTTGAAGGCCCAATCCGACCCCAAACTACACTACCAGACCACATATAAAACCAAGGCCAAGTCAAGGCTATCCTCGGATTCGCCTGTTCAGCCACCGATCGCCACCGATATTACCGCACCTCACCGACCAACTCAGAGCTCCACCGCAGGTGTCCGGCGCGGTGGATGGCAGCGTTTTCCGAGAACCGAAGCTAACAGGTGCGGTGAGCGGTGGTGAGTTTTGCCCACCGATGAGAACCGCACCGCACCGTTTATATATATATATATTTATTTATTTATTTATGTTTCAGTGGGATAGAGAGAGCCTTAAAGAAGAAGATGATGGGGAAGACTAAGTGAGAGACTGAGAGAGATAGAGAGGCACCGTTGAATCTGAAGGAGGAAGAAGAACATGTTAAATAGGGTTAGGTAATGTGATATAAAACGATGCTGTTTTTGTATTTTATTTTTTAAAATTTCTGATTCTAAAACGACGTCGTTTTGGACTTTAAAAAAAAAAATCAAAATTATGAAACGACGTCGTTTTATCCTAGGTTAAATTTCTAATTTCTCATTTATATCACTCTCCCTCTCTCTCGTCTTCTCTCTCACCACAGCCCACAGCGCCTCGCTCTCCCTTTCTCTCTCGTCACAGCCCCTCTCTCTCTCCCCAGCCTCCGCCACTCGCTGTCGCCGTCCTCCGCTGCTTAATGCCACCATTCTCCAAGTGTCTTCCTCTCCTCTTTCTTCTTTGTCCTAGCTATTCTTTGGAAGTTCATAGAGAATGTTTTGATAGTCAATGCTTAGGACTACTATGCTTCTCATGCTTCTACTAGGTATGTGAATTCATTTGATGCTCAGTATCTAGGTTACTAACTATGCTTTGTCTTGCTATACTTTTTAGAATGATTGTGAATTTCTTTGAGATATCTTTTTGTGGGTATTAGAGAAATATAGTGAATATATTTGTTTGTTTGTTTTTTTAATGAATGTTTGGGTTGTTTGATGATTTTGTATAGGTTGTTTGCTGTGGTTTGATTTTTTTTTAAACCAAACGCACCGCATCGAACCGGCATGGTGCACCGCACCCTGTGTAGACTAGTTCCCACTTCTCCATATGTAAGGTGCAGTCAGGGATAAAGGGAAACCACCCCTGTAGGGTGCGGTGCAAAAAAGCCTCCCAAAATCGGCCGCACCGCACCATGTACAGCCCTTATTTGGATCCGAGTTTAGAACATTGGGAGTCCATTTGGGATCCACTTATTTTGCTGAAACTGAAAACTTTTTGTTGAAAATACTGTAGATAAATGTAAAAATTAGCTGAAATAGTACAGTGGGATCTATGAATAGTACCAAAAAGTGCAGTGAGACTCATAAATAGTACCAAAAATAAGATGAATAGTAAAATAAGTTGGCAAAAATAATCTTTACCAAATGGACACTGTGTATTAACTATTAAGCATAACTCAAACTCTGGGCAGAGAAATTTATGTTTTGAGTCAAGTAGAGCAATTGCCTATTTCAATTTGGCTTGTTGTTATACTTTGATTGGCATCTTCTAGAGTTAATAAATTTTTGGGTTCATAACAGTGAGCATTAATTGTGATTAGCTAGCATTCATTAAAAAAATTGTGATTAGTTTATAGCAGGTGCAAACCTCTTCCCCATGCATTTTTGGCTTTCAACACATACTTCCTTCCATGGGATTTACAGACACTCCAAACCCACTTACAAAAGTTTCCCCACAGAACCCAAAAATAACCTCCAAACTAGAACTCATATCCTTTCTCTTGGGCCTTCCATGTGGGCTTCGGCCCAGATAATAGTTTTACAAAAAATAAAATAAAATAAAAATAAAAGTTTTGTTTTTTGGAATTTGTATTAGTTGGAAGAATAATACTACAGGCACAAATTATTTTACAACATTTTTACAAAATATTGACGTGACCAACCTCTTATTGATTTTCATCTAAGTCTACCATTAATATCACTTTTTTATTTACCAATAATCACTTACCATGTCAGCAGTTTGTAAAATTTTTTGTAAAATAATTTATATCTCTAGCATTATTCTAGTTGGAAAATTATAGAATATTAGCTGGGAATATCATAAATACGCACTCCCTCCTTTGACATGATTTGTAGGTCTTACTATAAATTTAATTAGTAAAATTCACTATTATGTGAAATGAGCAATTATGGTACTAGTTGAGTATTCTATAATTATCCTTGCTTGTCTCGTCCCAATTATGGTACTGGTACTTGTTATTTTCAATTTATAGTCAATTTGGTTCTTACCGTTAACTCACTAACAGAAAATGTCTACATGGCAGATGGAGTGCACAGTTGACGCACTTGAATCTTACATGGCTATGTAATTAATTTTATAAAATTTGAATTAACATTAGAAATAGATTATTCCATATGCATCAAAATCAAAACTCATATCTTCTGTGTTCAATGAATTCTCACCAACAAACTCGAAATTTTTTCATACAAATTAGATCTGTCGCAACTAAAACTAACCTAGCTACCCATATGGCGCACCCAGTACAATTGCAACCTAGATCCGATTTTCATGCTATCACTGCACTCATGGGTTTGGATCTAATTGTGGTGGTGTGGTGCTTGCTCCGTCAAATTTTTGTGGTTTGGGTTGAAGATTGAAGGTTAGAAAAGATTAGATCTTTGTTGATTTGTGTGATTTGATTTCGGGGAATTGATCAGCAAATCTCTTTCGGCCGAGTCACACCGTAGTTGGTTAGGAAAAGAAGAACAATTGCCCAGATTTGGGTTTTCATTTCCCTTTCACTTGTTCCAAATATTGAATGAACCCATTGAAATTTAGATGCACATTGATGTTGCGATTTTTTCCAAATATTCTCAAAAATGAAAATCAAGATAATGTTTAGGGAATCTGGGTTGTCATTTCTAGACATGGGTTATTGCAAATCTGGGTTTTTGTTGTACATTATTTGAAATATGTTCATTAGTTGAATTACATATTTAAAGAAATTTTTGGTTGAATTGTTAGTTGATTTTTTTTTTAAAAAATAATCTGTACAAAAATTTTGTATTAAGATAACGAATTTTGATAAAAGAGTTCAACTGTTCAAGATTACAAATTGTGTTTTTCCTATTTATTTATTTATTTTTGTGTTCCTGAAGATTAAATTAATGATGAGTTTGATATGAATTTTTTATTTTAAGTTTTTGTTTTCTAGCATGGACTTTCAGTAATTCAAATGTTCATGTGGACCTTTTTTTTAATGTTAATCAAAATTAAAAAAAAAAAATTATGTTATTGGCCATGTAAGATTCAAGTGTACCAACTGTACACTTCGTCTGTCATGTAGACATTTTTCGTTAGTGAATTAACGGTAGAAACCAAATTGACTACAAGTTGAAAATAACAAGGACCAAATTGACTGCTACCAAAATGTAGGGACTAAATTAACTGTGACCCCAAAATGTAAGGACTTAAATGGTGTTTTCGCCTATATTTTATTTTAGATTTTAGAGCTATAGATATATATATGTATAAATATATATATATATATATTTTATGGTCTTTAAAAGGAGAAAAATGCTAGAGTTAAATTTTTTTTTACAAATTGTTGATGTGGTGACTGGTTATTAGTAAGTAAAAAATTGGTATAAATGATGGATCCAAATGCAAATCAATAAGAATTTGCTGCATCAACAATTTGTAAAAATGTTGTAAAAAAGTTTGTAGCTATAACATTTAACATTACTCTTAAAAGAATCAATAATATTGTTAAGGGGACAAAGTTTAATTTTATAGAACATAATTGTTAAAATTAGTACCTATGTATATACTAATTTAAAAAAATAAATAAAAAATTGGGGTGGGTGGGGGGATTGCCCCAAAGTCAGGGGAGTGGCTCTGTCTCTGATTGAGTTCATTATATTGGTGTATTGGGTTTCCAGTTGTAGCAAACAAGTTTATTCATGGAGGGGATTTCATACAAGAATTCCAGAGTCTTGGGGCCACAACAATGGGAGGCAAACGTGTTGATTCTTGAGGTTATGAAATCGATTTTACAAAGGTTTTACAAGTTTAGACTATCATGATTTTCTTATGAGGTAGGTTACCCGGGAGTGGTTTTTATTTTAAAAAGTTTTAAAAAGTTTCTTTTTACTTCGTAAATCGTCACCAAATGTGTTTGTGCTTCTAAAGTTTATTTGTTGTCATTATTGCCTGTGATACATTAATTATTAACTCCTGGGCTTAAGCATAAATTATTTTGTTAGATATAATATGTTAAATTGTTAATAAATAAATAGGGGACAATTATAGATTTCCAAATTAAGGTTATATTCTTCTTTAGACCCAAAGAAAACTGGGTCTCATATCATCTTTAGACCCAAAGGATTGACAGGGGATTGGTTGTCTCATATCATCTTTAGACCTAAAGAAAACTGGGAAACTCCTATTATAATATACTTCAAAGAAATTTAGAAATAATTTTCAGAATAAGTGCATGTTGGAAGACATAGCGAATAGTTAGTTCAACATAAAACAAATCAGTTGTTATAAATTCAATTACTACTCTGGTACAACAAAGGTTTGCTTTTGATGACATTTTCCTTTTGGAGGAAATTTTTGAACCAAAAAGCAGAGCGTTTCATGTATCTTGTCAACCCATTTTTGTAATCTACGTAAATGACGCCAAATCGAATAGTATAACCAGATTCCCATTCAAAGTCATCAAGAAATGACCACACAAAGTATCCTCTCACGTCAACCCCAGCCCTGTCAAAACAAAATCGTTAATATCTTAGAAATTAAAACTTGAATCGTTTATATATATATAGAGAGATTGAGAGAGAGAGACTTTTCCACCATAAATTATTACCCTATTACACTTAATCACACCTCTTGAATTATTGAAACTCACGATTATGATAGTTTAGGATGAAAAAATGAGTAATAACTTCGGGGGATTAATTGTGCATTTCAATAATTTAAGGGGTTAAGTACAATTGGAGTGATAGTTTAGGGTGGAAAAACGTGTGTGTCTATATATATATATTCATTAGTCTCCAATATGAGAAAGAAAGAGTTTGAGTGTTAGCAGGTCTTAATCTTATCTTTACATATTACCGAAATAACTATTAATAAAAAAATTTAGCATATGGATTTGGTCTAATTAAGTTATATATTATTTTTTAAATTTGTTTCTTTTACTTTAATGGGGAACTTTAACTCACATGGGTCCTTAGTACTTCCAATATTTTTAGGGGTATGATACCCATTAAAAAGTTACCATTCAATGTGACATGTGAATATAAAATTTACCATCATGCGTGACCCTGTTGCTGTTTGTCTGGAATTATTATTAAAAAAAAAAGATTTTCCATGTGATGTGGCTGAAGCAACCATTAAATTTAAGCTAAACACTATCTTAATTGAACTTACCATAGTTTAAGATAAAAATTAAAATTAAAATATTAAAAAAATCAGTTAATGCTCAAGGTGATGTGAGTTACTAAGACAAAATTACTGTGATGTGAAATCATGTTATTAGTAGAGATACCATATCTGAAAAAAAAATGTGGATGTTATAGAATTTTCTTAATTCACACGTATATAATATATCCAAAATTAGGGTTTAAGTAATAGCTTAATCATCATAATGGCATAATTTACGATATCCCATGCTTGTGGTTTGAACTCTACCTTCCTCTACACACACTATATGTATAGTCACTCACCTTATAGCCTCCAAGAGATTTGATAGATGACTATAGTAGTATTTTATCTTCAAGCTGTCGTTGAGAGCCTCTTGAATCGGGGATGAGCCATTATCAGCAACTCCTGAAATGTACAAATGTAAATGTAAATTTGATTTAATTACAAATAAAAATTTCAGTTACACTACTGAAAGCATAGAAGGATGAAGATCGTTTCTTACCATTTTCTGTAATGTAAATAGGTGGATTATTATATTTTTTCTTTATGTATAACATAAGTTCTCGAATTCCTCTTGGATAAATGTAAAGCCAATCAGTAGCGGTCTACAAAACCATTATTTACATAGTTTTCTTAGTATATACAAGCAGTATAACGCTCTTTATATTCAAACATAGGGTGAGAGTGAGAGAGATTACTGGTTGACCAATAGGAATGCCATCCTTCTCCGCTGTGGCATCAAATAGAGTAACTACATGAGTGTTAGGAAAAAATATAAGGAAAATGCAAATGTAACTACAAATTTTACTTCAAAAGAATTACAAATCGAGGGGACGATGAATATGATTTATGTCAACTCAACAAAATAAAAGCTTGAAATACTTTTTGATGACTAATGATAATTCATTTTTATGAAATTTGTAATATGTATTCTTTGCGTCAACCAAAATATAAATCAAGGTTGTTGATTTTGAGCTTAACTGGTCAGATTTACATGGCTATCTGTTGTGTAACTTATGTTGATGGTACTAGAAGATGTAGAATCATCTACATATCTTGCAGTGTAGTAATTTATTCCAAGGAAATCTGGAGAACCCTTTAGCATCTTGGATTGCGATTCAGTAAATACAGGTAGTCGAGTCCCCACCAAAGCTCGCATGGTCTTAGGATAGTCACCAAAAATAATTGGATCAACAAACCTACACAAATGATAACACAAATAATAACAAGTCTCCTTATAAGGGTTTGATACAATATGTTGAAACACTACCTTAACTGCTTAATCTAAAAGCTTAATATTGTAACTTATCAAGAAATTTGCAATTCAACTAGTACCTCTTGGTGCTTTCAAGGGAAACAATCAAAGTTCAATACAAAGTTATATTCCCGCCTCTTAAAAAAAAAAAAAAAAAAAAAAAAAATCACTTTACACCTTCTTTTTTTTGCACATACATGCAACAATATTTAAGATTTTGGTGGTAGCAAATAGTAAACTCACTTACATTATGAGAAACTCATAAAGGAATTAATAAATAAATTAAAGAAGAAATTTCTCTCTCTCTCTCTCTCTCTCTTGGGAAAATTACATTTTACCGCCATAAACTATACGACTGATTACACTTTGCACCATAAACTTTTTGAATGAATGTTTTGCACCTTAAACTATGATCCTTATTACACTTTGCACCCCTACATCAAATTTACGGTTAACTTGGATGGAAAAATATGGCACCACGTGAAAAGACATAATTGCTAATCTTCTCAATGTTTTAAAAACAGAAAATAAATTACACTTTACCAACCTAACTTTGAATTTCTATTCAAGTTAATAGCAAACTTAACGTTGGAGTGCAAAATGTAATAAAGTTCATAGTTTATGGTGCAAAACGTGCATTTCAAAAGTTTAGAGTGCAAAATGTAATATAAATGTGTAGTTTATGGTAGTAAAATGTAATTCCCCCAAAATCTTTTTAGATTCTAAGTTAGTAAGGGAAATATAAAACCATTATACCTTATATATTTATTAAAAGAAAGATTATTTCACTGTCTGAGAAACATAAAACATATATGTGTGTGTAGTGAGTTAAAACAAACAAGGATCATGTTAATAGATGCCCTTAGGGCAATAGTTAACAATTTATTTTAGAAAAGTTTTAACACCATTTTTATGGAAAATTGAAAAAGTTGTCAAAACATTAATTACTTTTTTTTTTTCCTTTTCCCATAAAAACATTATTAATATGGATTGTTAGCTATTGCTATAAGGGATCTATTAACATTTCCCAACAAATATAACTCAAAAAAGAATTTATTTAATTACTTGGGAAACTCCATCAATGAAACCAAAAAAATCAGCCATTGATTGCAACCATAAATCTCTCGTTTATCAGCGTTTCCTCTCTCTGTCTCTCAACAAGGTTCAGGATGATCTCCTCGACTGTTTTGTGTGGACTTCTCGAATTGGCCCTTGGGACAATCCTACTCGAAAGCGCTTTTCCATGTACTCAGATTCTCACTCTAGAATTTAGCTACGATTAAAAACTCAATTGCACATTAAAGAGGAGAAGAGTGATTTGTGAGAGTAACATACTTTGTTAAGTTGTTAGTAAAGAATTTGAACAAAGACTGGCCTTGGCTTTCTCACTAGAGTTTAAAAACGGTGGAAGGAAAATATATAGTATTTTTTGCTTGAAAATTTTTGTCAAAAGTTTATAGGTTATTTTGTTAATATTAATTAGAAAGATACCATGCATTGTTTTCAAATAAAACAATTATGGATGGCCCATAAGGTCCATAATAGAAGGGATCGAACCATGTATTCAAAATTCAAATCCAGCCACATGCATCGTGGGAGCTATACTTGGAATGCTTTTCTTCTTGTTTGGTTTTTGCCGAATGGCTTAGCAAGTTAGAATGCTTCTCCTACCTTTACTTCAAGCCAAAAATAATTGCCTTTTGCAAATATCTTTGAAGACAATCGTGTTTATTTATAGGAATAATTGAGTCTAATATAAAATTAAGTCATAAAACTTACCAACCAAGCATAAAATCAAGAGCTCTCAAGGCAGCCTTGGTGCTAGCAACTGTTTGGTATTTGGGCAAATACCATAGACTTTGTATTGAAATGCCAATTTCTCCCATTTGAGAAGCCTACAAAAATCAAATTTAGATTATCTTATCTAATAAAATATACTATAATACATTTTACTTTGAAGGCAAACTTTTGCAATATTATGAACCTTCTTTTTTTCCTTATTAAGAATATATATTTAAGCACAATAGATTATCCCATTTTTTCTTAAGAAGGATTACGATAGTTTTATAGGTATTAATAACACAAATTTACCAAGGCTAGTGTTCATTGTAATCTAAAGCACAAGCCAGTATTCCTAAACACAATGTCTCTCTCACACACACATGGCTCGTCTATATATATATATATATATATATATATATATATATATATATATATATTTAAAGCCAGTATTAAGAGAAAATTCAATTAGATCCCAAATTAGATATCAATTGTGTGCTAATTTTGTGCCATGTGTCCACTAAAGTTTTTTAATCTTTGTACTAAGTGACTTAATGAGTGCAAAATATTAAGAGTCTAATATTAATGAAATATACAAATAAAGAAATAAAAAACCAATCATATATCTACTTAACAAAAATCACTACATTGTCTATCTTATTAAAAATTAGAATAGAAATTATCAGAAGTAGTACTAAATTTAGTTTGGAATTTTAATATGCATCTAATTACGTTTATTTTTTCTAATAATTCAATCAATCATGTATATTTTTATGATTAAAAAAATGTATTTATTTATAAATACATCGGTGCGTATGCATGGGTTACATACTAGTTAATTAGTGAGTCATAAATTGATATATCCTCTTTAAATTGATAATTGTTAAGAGCACAAACCTGATACTTTTCCTTGTATAATTTCACAGCAATTGCATGTGAAAGAAGTAAATTATGTCCCACTATATAGGGTTCTGTCCCGGAGTTCCCATATGTGCAATTTCCGATATAGTTAGAACATCGACCAGGTGCATCAACTCCGGTTACGTAGCCCCCAATGCTAAATATATTTGGCTCATTAATTGTGACCCAATACTTTACTCTATCACCAAATTCTTTGAAACAAACATCCACGTAGTTGTGATAATCATCCCTAATTATAGGACATTTATCAATTGTTGATTAATCAGATTGCATATATATACTAATTTCATAATAGATTTAATGTGTTTCGAAACTTACACTATATTTTGGCTCAAGAATCCACCATACTCCTCTTCAAGGGCTTGTGGAACATCCCAATGGAATAGAGTTATAAAAGGTTTTAAACCTGATTAATTAATTATAGTTAATATTAGGAAGATGCCTATATTGATAAAACAAATTACGATTAGCTTTATGAGAATCATATGAGAGGGAGGAAAATTCTACCTTGAGACAATAGCTCATTTATAAGGTTATTGTAGAATGTGATCCCTTTTTGGTCCACTCCCCCACTGATTTTTCCCTCTGAGGACGAAATTAAGCTTTATAAATAGGATAATATGTTCCTTTGAATATAATACCAAATAAATATATTTTTCCCAAAAATGACGTGTTTTTGTAGGTTCTCAGTAGGGAAAAAAATGGTTATGAAATTATGCCTAATCCTTTTAAATCGATTTCAAAAAAATAAATGGCAAAGGTTGAGTTATTGAGTTAAACATTGGTCTTACTAGGTAGTATTCTGGTCCATGAGATGGAGAACCGAAAGAAGTCTAAACCAATTTCTTTCATCAAAGCTATGTCCCCCTGAAACATTTTTCAGACTTTTCATTAGTTTAATACAAAAAAGACAAGCAAAAGTAAAAGAAAGAAATCATCGTTTCAAATTTCAAATGCTATATAATGGATGTGTAGAAGGGTAGCTAGCTAGGAATATAGTCTTTTTTATTTATTTTTTGGGTGTGAAAGAAATTAAAAGAATGCAATCACATGAATTAAAAATACCTTAAAACGATAGTAAAATTCATCAGCTATATCTCCCGTGGTATGGTCAGCAATTTTTTCTGTAATGACACCATAAATTTCTCAAAAATAGTCACCAATTAGCTAATTGGTTCACTAAAAAAATTGTTATACATCAAACTATAGTAAAACATAGAAATAAAAGTGATTTTTATTTTAATTACAAAAAGAGTTATGTCACATGTGTTAATTCAACGTGTGATTATAAAATGCACTATGCTAAGCACGTGAGTGTGACAGCCCATTTTCTTAGACCCTATATGATTACAAATAAAGGGGAAAATATGTAATTAAACAATAATTAACAAGAATCCCTTTGACTTAAATGTTCACACCTTAGGAGACATTATTTTGTAAACTTCATGCCTGTGTGCGAGACCAACACGTATGGTTCACTAAATACTAATGTTTTTTTTTTTTTTTTTTTGTTGGGTAAATGAGGGGGATAGAACCCCCAAGCTATAGGTATACAATGACACCGGGTGCCACTAGGCTACAAGGCTCAGTGGCAATAAATACTAATGTTTTAGTATTTATTGAATGTATACGTAAACTGGCCCAAAGGTTAATATATACTATCTTTGGGTGGATAGGGTTCTTTCCTTACTCATTACCCATCAATTTGGAGGATTCCAAGCTAGCAAAAAATCCATAGTAGTAAAATAAGATGGAGCAGATTTACTGAAGGAATTCCTCTTTGGTCTGTGGAGCTTATTGTACCTACCTACCTAAAAGCCAAAATTTCAATCCAAAACAAAGCAATAATTAAGCCTTTGGAGGACCCCAGTTTCTGTCCTTGACACATACTAGTCGAAGTTAGCTTGTTGTAATTTCTGATGCATGTTTTACTTTTGTTACTAAAATTGCATAAAATTATTTTGTTCTCCTGATTGAATAAAATTGCTTATTCACTAATTATTATGAGAGAGAGAGAGAGAGAGACCTGGATGTTCCATAGTGAAAGTGTCCCATATGCTAGGCCCTTTTCCATGTTGAAATGCAGCCCCTTCATACTTCCAATAGAAATTAAGAGAACCCCAAACATAATATGAGTATAAGAACATAGAGAATTAGTGTAGAAAGCATGTAAAATATTAGTGTTAGTGCAGTGGCATATGCTATATGTACCTGATAAGCACTTGAGGCTCCTCCAAATATGAAACCAGCTGGAAAATCTCTCCGACTTATACTTTCAGTGAAAGAGAAAAAACAGGCCACAAGAAGCAGCAGATACCAAAATAAATGATGACGATGATGATGAAGTATTTCCATTTCTGGCTTTCTCCAGCTCCCAAAGCGTCAGCTAACCAAAGTATAATTGGCACACTTCTATTTAATTATTTATAGTCTTGAAACTACTGTACACTCATTCTCAGGGTACATAATTTTCTTGTTTTTTAATCAGCTAAAAGTCATTTGTTTAACCTTGCAAGTAATCTTCACACTTTTAAATACATTGAGCAAAGTGATCTAGATGACCCAAACTCCATTTTTATTATGCACTATCACCAAGAGCAAACGTCATAGGATGAAATTCTCTAAAAAAAAAAAAAAATTGTGAAAAAAAAATTGCATGTGTATAATAAAACAAGCTAGCAAATAATTAATGCAAGTACCGATGAAAGCTTTGATTCAGAGAGTGAGAAAGAGAGTCTGAGACCTGGATGTATCGTAGTGAAAGTATCCCATATGATAGACCCTTTGCCATACTGGCACTACACCATTCTCGGAAAATCACTCCGGTTGAGACCTTCAATGCAAGCAAAAAACATAGGCCAAGGGCACAAGGTAGTAGAGCAAATTAATAATGGTGATGAATTTCCATGTATGACTTTTGATTGCACTGTACTCTCTCCAATTTTCTATATCGTGTTGGGTAGTCATATCGATTAGGTGATGGACCAAATCAAATTAATGGAAGTTTGCTTCACTTACATATATATATTAAGTCAATTAAAATCTAACTCAATCAAAAGTGATTTTGATGTTTCGTTTCCAATCCATTTGAAAAGTCAAAAAAGAAAATTCTTAAATCGATTATCATTCTTGCTCTATATTAAAGTAATTTTTTGTCATCTTGCTCACATGGCTTAAGAAATTAAGGACTTAATTAGTCTTACCATTTAGTGGGTAGAAGTAGAATTCTTGACTTTTTCTTATAACTAATTTATTTATATTTGGAGCCCAAAAATCCGAAATTCACAAGCAGCCTGGGTCTGCAAGATGAAGTGAAAAAAAAAAAAAAAAAAAAAAAAGTGTTAGGTGCAATATTTAGCACCTTCACAACACGAAAGCTCAGCTAATTCTAAGACGTACAGCACGTGATTGTAGAGTAGTTGAAGTCGTAGCATATTTGGTATCAAGAATGTTAGTTTTATAAACTTGTGGTTGATAGTTATTTCTTCAATGAGAGATTCAAGAGAGGCGGTGTTGATTTCTAACATTAATGAGACACAGTTTTCAGCTTGTCAATTTACTGCATATGTTGCAGGAGAATTTTAGAACATTGAAAGAAAGAATAGCAATTTTTACTGAATAAAAAAGATTACAAAATATATCTTTCTGTGAAGGATCTAGGTCAATGATTGACGTACATACCTAAAGAGGTCGAAGTGGCCGAAAATTTTGACTCTGCTATATTAGCACATATTGAATCAGTCAATTGTACTTGATCTCTTTAGAGAAGCTAGGCTATCATAATCAAGGATATTGCAGAATCCCCATCCATAGTACATTGTTTGGTGCTAATTTTTTACAGCCCAACATAACAAGCTGAACAAAATAACATGTATTTGGAATTCAAAATCCCAAATGACCCAATTCTTAATAACTTGTTTGGATTAAGAGGGGAGTAGAGTAGAGTTGACCGGAAATTAGTCTACTTAATAAAATATATCCTAACAATTAATAGAATAATTTTTTGAAAATAACTAATAAAAACTAAGATGCGACTTGAGGGGAAAAAAAGCGTGGAGGGTTGTGTGGGATTCCAGATTTCAGTTTATAATTTATTTATTTATTTTATTTGTTTCTTTGGAAGGAAATAAAAATAAAAAAATAAAAAAAACAAAAAAAAAACTAGTAGTACAAACTTAGATGCAACTTTTGCGATAACTCTATCAGAGAGCAGACTTTTAATAGTATATATAAAAAAAAATTTATTGGATCATAAGAAAATAACAAGATTGATAGCCAATCACAGTCTGTTGCAACTTTGTAAAATATATATATATAATATATACTAACCTCATTACACGCACTTCGCGCGTGCGATGATGCTTTTTTTTTTTTAATTTAAAAAAAATTGTGTTTTTATTTTATATATATAATTTTTTACTTTGAGAATCTAATTTATAAGTGAATAAAGTAATTTGAAAATCAATAGTAACGTGTGCGATGAGGCTTTTTTTTTTAATTAAAAAAAACTTGTGTTTTCATTTTATATATATAATTTTTATTTTAAGAATCTAATTTATCTATACTATTATTTAAGGGGCTTCAACTGTTTGGGATCCTCATTTTTTTGTTCAAAAATGCTCCTACAATCCTATGTTTAAGTAGAGACAAAACTAAATGATAATCCGGTAAAAATACAACTTTAACTCCTACTAATATATGGCCTAAAAAATAGAGCCACTCTTTTGTTGATTTTTAAATTTCTTTATCTATTTATAAATTAATTTCTCAAAATAAAAATTATATATATATAAAATAAAAACACAAGTTTTTTTTTTTTTTTCCTATAAAATAGAACCACTAAAGTTGTATTTTTTAGGCAATGTTTTAGTGGAAGTTAAACTTGTATTTTTACCGAATTGTCCTTTAGTTTTGTCTCTACTTAAATATAGGGGTGTAGGGGCATTTTTGAACCAAAAAAAAAAATTGAGGAATCCAAACAGGAGAAGCCCTTTAAATAGTAGTATAGATAATAATATAGTTTTAATTTGAATAGAATTTAAATTTGTTAAAATTTAAATGATAAAGTTTTTCATAAATTAAAGTTTTGTTAATTTTATCCCTTAATTTGAGAATATAGATCCTAACAATTAATAAAAATTTAATTTAATAATTGTTGGGTTATAGATTGACCACAATTAATTAATGTAATTACCTAAGTTGATTAATTAGGTCAAATTAAATGCAATATTGTAGAGGCACTAATAAATCACAATACTAATCTAGAGTGCAACGGAAGTTAAATTTGATACAGTGATTTATTGACTAAAGGGAAAAACCTTCACAAGAAAAAAATCTCAATAGGTGAATTTTAGGTCACTACTCTCAAGATCCATTTATCAAGAATCAACCAATCACAAATACAAGGAATTTTACCCTTTTGGCCTATCCTAAAGTATCTACTTACAGTAAAATCTTTATGCTAATCTCCAATTACACTTGATCTCGTAGAGTCTTCTTCAATTGTGCAAATCTCCAATTTATGACTAACTCCCAGCAACTTGAAGTTTGTTTTTGGATACAAAGTTCTTTACTACACACTTGTAGAAGAGAAAGCAACTTGGTTACAAAACCTTAAAGTTCACAAGAAGTATGTAGATTCTCTGTGTGAGTTTCTGTGTATGATGACGACTATAAAATAATGTTTTTATATTTGTTGGTTTTTAGACCCCTTAAAACACAATTGGATTAACCTAGTAAATTAGCCAAGTTGTTACTTAGTCAAATTATTCAAATCTAGGTTAACACAATTAAACAATCATATCATGTAAAGCAGCAGAAAGATAAATAAGACAATGATATGATGACCCAGGAAACCAAACTGGTAAAAACCTGGGGAGGATTTAACCTAACTATTCTCAAGGTAAATCTGAATCCACTGTCTTGAAAGAATCGAAGTTCATACAATAAGACTTACAAGCCCCCACGCTTGACTTCTTATTGCTACCCACCAGTAGAACTTACTGACACGACCACGTGCAAGCTCCGAGACCACGGACTCCTTCTTTCTTGGATTCTCCAGCAAGTACAAGCACACTCGCTTGTGTATCTTTAAGCTCTTATGGCAGCAATTGAGTTAATCATCAAGGTGTAGATAACATCTCCTTCTTGATAATCCTAAGTTTGTGTAAAGGAAAGCTCCTTACAGATCTCACAAGAGATTCACACAAACAACAATATGAGCAACATAAAAAACGTGGCTAGGGTTTGCCTTATATACCTAGGGCAAAACACAAAACCCTAAACGTTTTAATGAGCTAGAGTTGAGTTAGAATTCTGCAGAAAAAACACATCAGACCCGAAATTCGATTGATCGTGCCTAAGCTTCGATCGATCGAGCCAGGCCGAAATGCTCAGTAACTTCTGCATCAGTTTGATTCCAACTTTACATAAAGGACACAACTTTGAGCAAGTCTAAACACGACTAACCAACTTGTTTTGATCATGATTTGCCAACAATACAAATTAGAATTCTAAATACATTAATTCTAAGTCTTTAGAACCTAACAATATTGTCTAGTAGGTTAGAGAACGAAATCCTAGAAAAGACACATCATCATAGGCCGAAAATTAGATTTGAGAAATCTAAATCTGCCTCATTAATTCTCGATAGAAGCTTGCATTGAGCCAGGTGTCGAGCAGATGGTTTTCAACATTTTCAAACTTGTTTTTTTGTGCAGTCTTCATGTCTTCAATACTACCACTTGTAAGGTCTTATCAACATACTTTATGATATTCTTGAATCCACTTAGATTTATCCAATACAAGTAAAGTGCGTTTTGTCATAGGATATGCCAACTGTGAATATATGACCCTAACAATCTCCCCATTTGGCAATCCGTGACACAACCAAAAAAGTACATGAATGTCCTAGAATACATTCTAATCACGATTTACACAGAAAAATAAGTCTACTCTAATACTTGAAAAACTTTGCAAGAAGAGAGAACAATGTATGAATATGACTTTGCAACCTATCTTAAAACTAAAACACTAAACAAGATACATCAAGGCATCATATGGGAAAAATAGACAAGTTATATAAATATAGAGACATGTGTAAAAGGTAAGAAAAGAAACAACACATGTGAGAAGAAAAGAAAACATACATCATATATATATATATATATATATATATATAACTCAATGTATGTAAAATGGTTACAGAACCAAAAGATACAAGTAGTGGAAAAAACACCTATACTATACATCAAAATCCTTACTACATCCCTCAATACTATCTAACTCTCCCCCTATTAATTAGGTCAGCTACTCTCAAACTACTTCCCCTTTTTGTTACAATGGACAAAGGTGGATCACTGTGAGGTAATCATCCCGTCATCAGAAAAGTCAGAAGCATCATCATCATCTCCACTAACAAAAGAGGCATCTGGAGAGTCACACTCCGAAGAAGGAACAAATCCACTAAGTCTGGACAAACAGTAGGCAATGTGTCCTATCCTAGTGTTCATCTGACACATCTCATTAGTAAAACAATCAAGACGATCTCCATGAAAGGACTGAGTTTCTCAAATGTCTCCAATGTCACCACGTATAAGTTGCAACTGGTCAAGGATGGTAGCAACTGTAGCCTCTACATCAAAAGAAGAAGAAGAAGGTAGATTTGGACTCTTTGGTTTTTGCACCAAATAATTCACTTGCCACAAAATTAAAAAATTATGTGGGATACATAATGCAAAATTGAACTTCAATTGGAATTGTTAGGTTCTAAGACTTTAGGAACTAAATGTATTAGAACTTCAATTTGTATTATGTTGGCAAACCATGATCAAAACATTTAGTCTAGGTTTAGGCTTGCTCAAAGTATGTTTATTTGAAAAATTGGAATCGAGTGATTGCAGAATTTATTGGACTAAATATGCAAGGCTCGATCGATCGAAAATTAGACTCGATTGATCGAATCACGTGCAGATTTATTTTTCTACAGAATTTCCAATTCAGCCCAAGCCTGTTTGACGTGTAGGGTTTTGTGTTTTACTCCAATTATAAAAGGAGAAACCCTAGCTACGTGTTAGAAGTCTTTGATGTGCTGTGTGTTGAATCTGTTGTGAGATCTAGAGGTGTTTACCTTCATACACACTTAGGGTTATCAAGATCAAGATTCATGTCAAGAACTTGGTGATCGTTTTAGTTGCTGCATAAAGAACTTAAAGAAGATCTGAAACCTTTGAGTGAAGTCTCAAAGTCATAAGTAGGAGAACTTGTGGTTGCAGTAGATTAAGGAAAGAAGTAGTCCGTGGACTCAGAGCTGTCACGTGGTCGTGGTAGTAAGTTTTCTACTCGAGGTAGTAATAGGATGTTAGTGGCCTAAGTTCTATTGTAAAAACTTCAATTCTTTCATAGTGGATTTGTTTTACCTTGAGGATATCTAGGTTAAATCCTCCCTAGGTTTTTTACCGGTTTGGTTTTCCTGGGTTATCATATCGTGTATTCTTTATATTTCTGCTTTATTTACATGATATGATTTTATTGTGTTAACCTAGATTTGAATAATTTATCTAAGTAATCACTTGGCTAAATAACTAGGTTAAACAACTTGTGTTAAAGGGTCTAAAAACGTACAGAAATCCAATTTAGAATCTAATTGGATTTGAGCTCTTCGATTTTTGCACCTAATATTTTACTTAGCACAAAAATTAAAAAGATCAGATGGGACATGACACAAAATTGGACTCTAATTTAGAATATAATTGAATTTTCCTCAGTTTTAACTTTATATATATATATATATATATAGAGAGAGAGAGAGAGAGAGAGAGAGAGAGGTTCCCTTTTCTTAGCGTTCATTAATTTTCGATACAAAAACTGTCTATACTCCAGAGCCAGCCAGCCAGCCAGCCAGGTCTTTCCTACATATAGCAATATAAGAAGAAGAATGCCCTCGTTTTTCCTCTTCACCTAATCTTTGCTTCCCCTCATTTATAGGTCCTTAATGTGTGGAGTCAAGAAGCTAATTGAAGAACTCACATTTCAAAATTCTAGCTTAAACAAGTTCAAATAATCTCAAGCGAGATCAAGACAGGAAGTTTGCTTAATGCCTCAACCCTTACTTGCGCAAGATTGCTGAAACAATAATTGACCTTGCTGAACTTATACATGGTAGAAGTAGAACTAGTTTTCACTTTCAGAATAATGCTTGCTATAAATTAGTTCAAACAAAAGAGTAAATGCATGCTAGAAGTTAAAAATAAAACAAACAAACAAACAATTAGTTCAAGTACTTAACAACAAATTAGTCGCTATAAATTGAATTACAGCTCAGAGTACAATAAAGGTTTGCTTCTGGTGACATTTTTCTTTTGAAGGAAATTTTTGAACCAAAAAGCAGAAGTTTTCATGTGTCTTGTTAACCCATTTTTGTAATCTACGTAAGTGATGCCAAACCGAAGAGTAAAACCAAATTTCCATTCAAAATCATCAAAAAATTACCACGCAAAGTATGCAAAGTATCCCCTCATGTCAACCCCAGCCTTGCTAAAACCACAATCGTTAACATCTTAGAGCATTCACATCCGTTATCTTCAAACTATTATATTTTACCATCTTAAAAGTTACTTTATCTATTATACCATACCATTTTATAACACATCCAACATCCCAAATTTTATTTTCTCATACAACACATTAAAATAATATAAACAATAAAATAAAAATAATATAAAAATATCTCACTTCTCTCTCTAATCTCTGTTTCTTTTACTCTCTCTCAACCACCCACCACCACCACCACCACCGAGCTTCCCAGTCACACCACCCACCATTGAAAGCACCACAAAGAGCTAACCTTTAGTTATCTCAACTACCCACCATGACCCACAGCAACCCACCGATCAACCACAACTCAGTAAACCCAACCCAGTAAAACCCACTACTCATTCAAACTCAAACCCATGGCAACCCACCGATTAAACCCAAAACCCATCAAACCCACGCTGCCACCAACAAACCATAACCAAACCCATCAAACCCAAAACCTAGCTAAACCCATGAACAACTCAAAACCAAACCCATCAACCACTAATCAACCCATCAACAACCCAAAACAACCCGATCCCAAAACCCATCATAGGACCCACCAAATCGCACCACGCCACACTACCCCACACTACCACCAGACCCACGCTGGACCCACGACCCAAGCCAAAAAAAACCACTACCGTGAGAGAGAGAGAGAGAGAGAGAGAGAGAGAGATTGATGAAGAGAGAGAAAGAGGCAGATATTTAAAGTAGGGAATAAAAAATATTATATCGGTTTGGAACGTTGCTACAGTACCATCACAAATTTGTGATGGTACTATAGTACAATTGCAAATTTTTTTAGAATTGCAAGTTCGGGTAACGCGATTTTAAGGGGTTTGATGCTAAAATTCTTCAACATATACCATTTATAAGACCCAATGCAAATTCTCTTAGACATTGGTACTTAAATGTTAATAAAACTTTAAGCAAATGGATTTTAGTCAAATTATGTTATATTAATTTTTTAAGCTACTTTTTTTATATATATTATTTTATGTGGGTCTTTAAAAGGTATGATATCAATCATAGAGTTAGTGTTCAATGTGACATGTGTTACTAATGAATATAACAAAGTTAAGGTATGTGTGACCTTGTTGATCCATGATAGTTTTTAGACCCCTTAAAACACAATTGGATTAACCTAGTTAATTAGCCAAGTTATTACTTAGTCCAAATTTCAGATCTAGGTTATCACAATCAAACAATCATATCATGCAAAGCAGCGGAAAGATAAATAAGACAATGATATGATTACCCAGGAAACCAAACCGGTAAAAACTTGGGGAGGATTTAACCTAGCTATCCTGAAGGTAAACCTGAATCTACAATGAAAGAATCGAAATTTTACAATAGGACTTAGACCACTAACATCCTATTGCTACCCACCAGTAGAAACTTACTGACACGACCACGTGCAAGTTCAGAGACCACGGACTCCTTCTTTCTTAGATTCTCCAGCAAGTACAAGCACACCCGCTTATGTTTCTTTAAGTTCTTATGACAGCAACTGAATGATCATCAAGTTCTTGAATGAATCTCCTTCTTGATAATCTTAAGTTTGTGTAAAGGAAAGCTTCTCACAAATCTTACAAGAGATTCACACAAACAGCAATATGAGCAACACAAAAACATGGCTAGGGTTTGCCTTATATACCTAGGGCAAAGCATAAAACCCTAAACGTTTTAATGAGCTAGGGCTAAGTTGGAATTATGCAGAACAACACACTAGACTTGAAATTCGATTGATCCAGCCTAAGCTTTGATCGATCGAGCCAGGCCGAGATACATAGTAACTTCTGCATCAGCTCGATTCCAACTTTACAAAAACGGCACAACTTTGAGCAAGTCTAAAAAAGACTAAACAACCTATTTTGATCATGGTTTGCCAACAATACAAATTAGAATTCTAAATACATTAATTCTAAGTCTTTAGAACCTAACAAACTCCCCCTTTGGCAATCCGTGACAAAACACAACTAAAAGCTCAAAGTTTACAAAGAAAAAGCCCTTTACATATAAAAATGCTCATAAAAACAAATCCAATCCTAACTACTATCCATCAGTTGCAAGTGTAGACAGCAGCTTAATTGAATCAACCTGTATATTTCCTGAAACACTTAAACAAAACGCATAATCACATGTGTGACAGATAAAACAGTAAATCAACAAATATGCAAACTAACTCTCCCCCTAAGTTAGATACATCAAAAACAATGTTAACTCTCCCTAAACAGAACATTCTAGTATTTTCCACACATATTCCCACATTTCATCTAAATCTCTCCCTTTTTGTCACGTATTGACAAAGACAACCCAATCAGAAGGTTAACAGAAAACATACGCAACAGTGAATAAGAAAAAATAGAGAATTGGGGGAACACAAAACAATTCAACTCTATAGAAAATAGAGACAACTCCCCCTATGAAGAGCAACGAAGCTTAAAAACTAGCTTCTCCCCTTATAAAAATAGGAAACACAAAACAAGTGTTGGGAAAAACAGTTTTGGGGAAAAATAGGAGGTGGGGAAAATAAATAAAAAACACAAACCTAGCCAAAAAGAAAACTAAGTTAAGGATACACATGAAGAAAAATATTCTCTCTTTCAATAAATGCAAACTTGACACTATGTGTCCCATAAACAGTTGCATGAGTAGAGAATATATTTGCACATTGATTATCCATCATATCTCTGAAGAAAAATATTTTCTGCAGTTCACACATAAAAATAGCATATACTAGAATGCACAAAACTCAAAAATTAATTAATCAATTTTTAAATCAAGTTGAGTACCCAATTTAGCAAAGTGTATGCATGGTATGTGTGAAAACAATGAGAGATATGACTGTAAAACTACAAGATGGATACAAAAAATCAATGCAATGCATGTGAATCCTAAACACAAATGATGCATAAAAAGTAGATTGGTCAAATAAAATTTCAAACTTTCAACACATTTTGCATTAAAATCAAGGAACTTTGAATCTTGGATGGCCACAACAAGATCACACACACTATAATGTACCAAGTTTAGCAAATAGTAACTTGTGTAGTGTGTGTAACTAGCAAAAGCTTGAGATACATGTGAGGTGATATGTGAATAGTAATCAATCACAATTTCTACAAAAATCATCACATAAATTTGAAAGAGACTATCACCTAAAGAGTTACATCATATACCTCCCACATCTCCTAGAAAACAAGCTTGCAATCATGTAAGTTTCTTGATTTGCCTCATAATGTACACACTAATTTTATTTGTTTGATTTAATTTTAAGTCCAATAATGTACACACCAATTTTAAGCAATCTAACCGAGGCTACACCTTATTTTCTTTTTGTGCATGTGCTACACTTTCTCGAGCACAAAATCTTACGATATGCACTAAGGTGTTCATGATTGGCTAGTAAATAGTGGTGAGATGGTTATTTATGCCTTTCTCAAAAGGATAAAGTCTGACAGTTAAAGACATGTGACTTCAAGATTAAGACAAAGTGATCAAAAACTATAAACATCTCTCACACAACATGCACTACAAAGCTCAAACTAGTAAAGTGCAATAGAATAAGCTCATTCAAGCTAAATAAGGTACATAAACTTGTTATGTAAAGATAATATGGCCAATCCTTGATTATAAATCCAAGATGTGAAATACAAAACACAAAAATCTTTTTGGTTTTAAAAATTTATGACCAAAAACAAAAAGCACACATTATGCTAAAAGAACAATGCAAATGCAATGCATGACAGTGCTTAACTTAAGCTATAGAGGGTACACAAACAAGAAATATCAATTTCTTAATTAACCTTTAAGTACATGTACAAACTAGTACATACTCACACAAAATCAGAAAAAGCTTAGCACTTATATAACACATACTATTCAAGTTTCTCCACAATGTCAAGCATTGTCTAAATCAAGAGAGAGATATTATAACTCATGTAATTCTCAACAAAAAATAAAACAAGACTCAAAAAAAGAAAAAAGAAAAAAAAAGAAAAAAAAAGAAAAAAAAAAAAACATGTCCACAAATAATTGAAAGAATTAAATCAGGGACAAGTTAGCAACACTTACCTTAGAGAATCTTTTCTCACCCATCTAGCACAAGTCTTCGGATTTGTAGGTGAAAATCCATGAGAAGTAGAGTGTATTTGAGAGATTACACCAATCTTCTGAGAGAGACTGAAATCTTGCAAATTCCTTTCACAAGCCAACAAGCTCAAATTTTTCAAAAGAATATGAAATAATTTATATGGACTTATGGCAGGAGAAACATCATCACATATCCTAGATTGAAACACAGAATGCTTAAATTTCAATTTATGACAATTAGGATGAATGTGACTGGAGACACCACAAAAGTGACAAACAGGAACAAATTTAGGAACATCAGTATTCCTAACATCAAATCTAGTCTCAGATTTTTGTTTTTGTCTCAACAAAGAACAATTTGGTCTAATATGACCAACAACACCACAAAGGTGACAGGTAGGCACAAAAACAGATTTATTATGCTCTCTAACAGTAGGTTTAGACTTAGGTTTAGAAACTTCAACGTCTACATCAGAACTTTTACCTTTGTCTAACCTAGCAAAATAAGCCTTTTTTTTTTTTTATTCCTCGTAAAAGGAGGGATATAAACTTTCTTAGTTTTAGGCTTAAGAGAAATAGAAACACTTCTGTTATCAACAGCAGGCTTGGTACTAGTCAAATTTTCAATTTTAGCTTTAGATTCAACTAACTCTTGTTCCAAGCTTTTCATTTTCTCATCTTGAAAGGAAATTTGATTTCTCAAAAATTCATTCTTTTTATTAGATTCATCTAATCTAACAATCAATTCCTCTTTTTCAAGATTAGCCAATTTTAACTCTTCCTTGAATTTCTTAGCAATTTTCATAGATTTCAATAATTCCTTACGAAGAGTTTCACAGGCATCAATAAAATCAACAGAAGCATGAGCAGAAAAACACTTCAAATTATCCATGACAACAAGGGTAAAGGATCAGCTCTTAGATCAAAAGATCTAAAACAAAAAGAGCTACCTGCTCTGATACCACTTGATAGTTTTTAGACCCCTTAAAACACAATTGGATTAACCTAGTTAATTAGCCAAGTTATTACTTAGTCCAAATTTCAGATCTAGGTTATCACAATTAAACAATCATATCATGCAAAGCAGCGGAAAGATAAATAAGACAATGATATGATTACCCAGGAAACCAAACCGGTAAAAACCTGGGGAGGATTTAACCTAGCTATCCTGAAGGTAAACCTGAATCCACAATGAAAGAATCGAAATTTTACAATAGGACTTAGACCACTAACATCCTATTGCTACCCACCAGTAGAAACTTACTGACACGACTACGTGCAAGCTCTGAGACCACGGACTCCTTCTTTCTTGGATTCTCCAGCAAGTACAAGCACACCCGCTTGTGTTTCTTTAAGTTCTTATGGCAGCAACTGAATGATCATCAAGTTCTTGAATGAATCTCCTTCTTGATAATTCTAAGTTTGTGTAAAGGAAAGCTCCTCACAGATCTCACAAGAGATTCACACAAACAGCAATATGAGCAACACAAAAACGTGGTTAGGGTTTGCCTTATATACCTAGGGCAAAGCATAAAACCCTAAACGTTTTATTGAGCTAGGGCTGAGTTGGAATTATGCAGAAAAACACATCAGACCCAAAATTCGATCGATCCAGCCTAAGCTTCGATCGATCGAGCCAGACCGAGATGTATAGTAACTTCTGCATCAGCTCGATTCCAACTTTACAAAAATGGCACAACTTTGAGCAAGTCTAAACAAGACTAAACAACCTGTTTTGATCATGGTTTGCCAACAATACAAATTAGAATTCTAAATACATTAATTCTAAGTCTTTAGAACCTAACAATCCATGTCTAAAACGATTTTAAAAAAAAAATTAAGAAAAAAAAGAATCAATATGTGATGTGATTGAACCTACTATCACATTTCAGGTAAACACTAACTTAGTTGATCTTATCATAGTTTAAGATAAATATATATATATATATATATTTATATCAGTTTCATCTCAATGTGACCTTATCAATATTTTGTTTTTGTATATTGTATACACGTATGCATACGGAGTATTGCAGATTTTTTTATTTATTTTTTAAATGATATTTCATTTAAACTTTTAATAATTTATTGGAATGCAGATCATAACCTTTGAAGACAAACATGTTTGTTTATAGGAATTCATAAAGCTATTATAAAATTAAGTCATTACCATTTTTAACAAAAACTCAAGACCTCTAAAGGCAGCCTTGGTACTAGCAACTGTTTGATATTTGGGCAACATTCAATAATTCGTTACTGTAATTCCAATTTCTCCAATTTGAGATGCCTACAAAAATCAAATTCAAATAATTTTTATGAAATTTTGAAACTCCAATAAAATATACTATATGAAAATTTTATTTTGAAAGCCAACTTCTGCAATATTACAAATTAACCTTCTTTTTCCATACTAAGAATATATATTATCATTTTTTTTTGGCTCAATAGATTTTTTTTTTTCCTTCATAAGGATTCAGATAATTAAGGTGATATTCTTCTTGGTTACTTCATTGACAATAATGTTTAGAGACACGTGGCTGTGTTCAGGGACGGAACTACATACAAACAGAGATTTTTTTTTAAATATTAAATAGTAGGTATATATTTAAGATTTTAAAAAATAAGCCCAAGAAAAATTATATTTGCCCCTCAAGAAAATTATATTTGCCCCCCTCAACTTCGAATCCTAGTTTCGTCCCTAGCTGTGTTCAAGTAGGTTTACTGATCTTTGGCAACAAGAATTGACAGAGCCACAGAGGATTGGTTGCCTCTTATCATCTTTAGACCCAAATAAAACCGGGAAACTCCTATTATAATATACTTGATAAAAATTTAGAATTGATTTTCAGAATAAGTGCATGTTGGAAGACATAGCGAATAGTTAATTCAACATAAAACTGTTAGGTTCTAAAAGTTTAGAACAATTGGTAAACCGTAAACACAAACTTGTCTAGGTATAGATCTTAGAGTCTATAAGATTTATTAGATAATGCTTAAGATGCTGCAAGTCAGAATACAAGAAAAAGGAAGTTGCAAGTTCAGGAATTAAAAAATTTCCTGGCTCGACTGATTGAGAAGAAGGCTCGACCGATCGACATGCAATTCTACAGAATTTAATTAAAGCCTAACAGCCTGTTAAGCCCATTAAATGATTAGGGTTTCAGATTTAATTCTCCTACTATTTAAAGGAAAACCTAAGGCACATTTTGTAATGACTTTGGTGGTGCTCTTTTGAGATCCAAAAGGTACTGTGTCTTCTCCTTTCAAAGTCACTACTAGAATTCCATCTACACATTATTAGAACCGGTAGATCTAAAGTTGCTGCAATAAGATCATGCATAGATGATGATTTAAAGTTTTAAGTGGGATCTCAAAGTCACAAATGTGGGTGTTTGTGTGCGATAAATTCAGATAGAAGAATCTGTGGATTTGGAGTTGCGTGTAGTCACGTGAGTAAGCACTATAAGAGGCAACTTTAGATTTAGGGAAAAATCTATTGTAAAACTTCCATTCTATCATAGTGAATTTGTTGCCTTGAGGACAATTTAGATTAAATCCTCCCTAGGTTTTTTATCTTGAAACTGGATGGTTTCATTGGTTTTCCTTCGTCATCATATCATTTGTCTTCTTTACTTTTCCACATTAAGTGATATGATTGTTTTTGTTTAACCTAGATCTGAATAATAAATCTAAGTAATAACTTGGTTAATTAATTAGGTTAAACAATCTGAGTATACATGAGTCTAAAAAAAACAAAACAAAAGCAAATCAGTTGCTATAAATTCAACTACTACCCTGGTACAACAAAGGTTTGCTTCTGATGACATTTTCCTTCTGGAGAAAATTTTTGAACCAGAAAGCGGAGTGTTTCATGTATCTTGTCAACTCATTTTTGTAATCTACGTAAGTGATGCCAAATCGAAGAGTATAACCAAATTCCCATTCAAAGTTATCGAGAAATGACCACACAAAGTATCCTCTCACATCAACCCCAGCCCTGCCGAAACCAAATTGTTAATATCTTAGAACTATTGAAACACACAATAATGATATTTTAGAAGGTAAAACGTGTGTGTATATATATATATATATTCTATCAGTTTCCAATACAAGAGTAGGAGTATTGCTTTTGATTAAAAAAAGAAAGAAAAAAAGAGTAGGAGTGTTAGCATGTCATAATCTTATTTTTACATATTGCTAAGGTAAAAGTTTTTAGCATATGAATTTGGGTCAAATTAAGTTATATATTATTTTTAAATTTGTTTATTTTACTTTTATGGGCAACTTTAACTCACATGGGTCCCTAGTCCCTCCAATATTTTTGGAGGTATGACACCCATTACAAAGTTACCGTTTTATGTGACATGTGAATATAATAAAGTTACCATCATGGGTGACCCTATTGCTGCATGTCTAAAATTATTATGGAAAAAAAAAAAAAAAAAGTTACTATGTGATGTGACTGAACCAACCATCAGTTTTGAGGTAAACACTATCCTAATTGAACTTATCATAGTTTAAAATAAAAAAATATATAATTAAAATATTAGAAAATCAGTTAATGCTAAATGTGATGTGAGTTACTAACGAATGTGACAAAATTACTATAAAGTAAAATCATGCTAGTAGAGATACCATATTTGAAAAAACAGGGGTATTATAGAATTTCCCTAATTCATACATATATAATATATCCAACATTAGGGTTCAAGTAGTAGCTCGGCCATCATAATGGCATAATTTATGGCCATTATCCTTATATGCAAAGCCACTCACCTTATAGCCTTCAAGAGATTTGATAGATAACTACGGTAGTATTTTATCCTCATGCTATCATTGAGAGCCTCCTGGATTGGCAATGAGCCATTATCAACAACTCCTGAAAAGCAAAAATGTATACATATATTTGATTTAATTTCAGATAACTATTTCAATTACACCAAAGGATGAAGATAATTTCTTACCATTTTCGGTAATGTAAATAGGTGGATTATTATATTTTTTTTCTTTACGTATAGCATGAGTTCTCGAATTCCTCTTGGATAAACGAAAAGCCATTTAGCAGCAGTCTACAAAACCATTGTTTATATAGTTTTCTTAGTATATACAAGGAGTAAAATACTCTTTATATTCAAACATGTGGTGAGAGTGAGAGAGATTACTGGTTGACCAATAGGAATGCCATCCTTCTCTGCTGTGGCATTAAATAGAGTGACTACACGAGTGTTAGGAAAAAATACAAGGAAAATGAAAAAGTGACTACCAATTTTACTACAAAAGATTTACAAATTGAGGGGACAATGAATATGATTTATGCCATTTCAACAAAATAAATACCTGGAGTACTTTTTGATGACTAACGACACTTCTTTTTTATAAAATTGTTAATATACATTCTTTGCATCACCCAATATATAAATCAAGGTTATAGATTTTGAGCTTAACTGGTCAAATTTACATGGCTATTTGTTGTGTAACTTAGGCCGACACTACTAGAAGATGTAGAGTCATCTGCATATCTTGCAGTATAGTAATTTACTCCGAGGAAATCCAAAGAACCTTTTAACATCTTGGATTGCGATTCCGTAAATAAAGGTAGTCGAGTTCCCACCAAAACTCGCATAGTCTCAAGATAGTCACCAAAAATAATTGTATCAACAAACCTGTAACACCCCAACCTAATTGCATAATTAATTTTGTGGGTTATATGCATGTTATTATCTTAATTACTTTTAAGTGCATGATGCTTTGATATTGTGATATTATAGAACATCTATGCTCTTTTAATGTGATGAATATAACTTTATAAAGGTAAGGATATATATATATATATATATATATATATATGTGTGTGTAAAGTGATATTATTCTTTGTAGATAGTGTAAGTGTGAATGCCAAAAGTTGAAAAGTGGGTGTGATTTTTCTTTCCCTAGCCATGCACGTATTCCACCCCAAAAGTCCTCTTCTCTTATCACCTTTTGCTGCCCCAAAAGTCTTCTCCCTTACCTTAATTTCTTGGCTGCATCAGATCAGAAAGTCTAGCCCCTCTTTCCCTACTCTTTTCCTTGTTCTTTGTTTCTTTCTTCTCCCCTTCTTACACGGCAGCCCTCCCTCTCTCACCAAAACAATATATCTCTCTCTAAAGAAGAAATTAAAAGGTTAACACAAAAATTTCAGCTTCAAAGTTTGTAGGTAAGTAATCAAAACTTCATTTGTTTATTTCTACTTCTTTATCATCTATCCTGATTGTAGAGGCTGAACTATGATTCTGTTTTAGTGATTTGAAGGTTTGATGATATTATGATCAATTGAATGCTTATTAACATATTCTAATATGTATAGTATGGGTATAAAAATACCCAAATAAAATTAAGGCCTATTGCTATTTTTTTATGATTTTGTAAGAATATGTACTGAAGCTGTCTCTGTGACAGATTTGAGGTTTACAATAAGAAAAATATGCATTAAATCATATTTTGTGAATTAGGATGCTAGGAATAGTTTTTATGAATTCTAGGACACACATGGTTGTTATGGAAGTGGTCTCACAGCATTTGGATGAACATAAAAATAATGGTTTAATTTGTAAGTTGCAAGAAATTCTGTCAGGACTTATTTGAGTATACTTTCTTGCGTGATTTTTAGTAAATCATGGATTTATGTTTTGACTCCGAAATTTTTATGGTATATACTGAACATACAGGGAAGTAGTTTTGTAAAATTTCATGACTTTTGGATGTGTATGGACAGCCCATTTGTATTTTACAAATGGAGCATACGCTGCTGTAATGAGCAGTGAACAACATATGCTACACCTGACTTTGTGGATTTAATTCTCAAGTTAGGGTGAATGTTTTGAGCTATAATTTAATATGCTCATCCTTTGGTATGCTAGGATCATATATAAATTTTATGAATTGGTTTCTCTATGGTTTGGGTGCATAATGTGTTTGATGATTGTGTTATGTGCTTTGGGGAACTTTATGTGATGGGAATTAAGATTTTCTTGAGTTTGAGAGTTAGGTTGTGAATGAGGTATAAGTTTATATATTAGGAAGAGTTTGTCTGTAATAAGTTTTGGTTTCTCATTTAGGTGACGAGAACGAGAATACGGACACTTGAGCTCCTCTTGTACCATCTCTCGAGTCTTCTATTTTTAGGTAAGGGATAAGTCATGAGGTTATTTGGTAAGTCATGAGGTTATTTTAAAGTATATTATGCATTGAAAGGTTTTTGTTTAGAGATATGGCATATAATTATGTTTCAGACAAAGAGATGTTCATGAGCTTTCTTTTGTATATGATTTGAACATATTGATGCTATTATTAATTCTACGAACATGATGTCTAAAGAAAAGAAGGAAAATGCTATTATGATGAAACGTTATGCAAACTATGAATTTTAAGTATTATTGAGGATGGCAGTTCGTCCGCGCTCAATCAAAGTATGTACAGAGGATGGCGGTGCATCCACGCTCTATCAAAGTATAAGTTTATGTTAAAAGTCATAATGTTTTATGAGAAGAATTTTATGAATGAAATGATTATTTTATATGATTTTAAAGAGTTAATATAAAGTTTAGTGACTTTGTAAGAAATGAGAGGAATTTAGTCTGAAGGGTTTTGTATTATCTGATAAGGAAAAGGAGAACAATTATTTCCCTATGAAAAATGTGTAAGTTGTTATTATGAATAGTATAAAATATTATGCATGAAAAAATGTTCTCCTATTTGTATATCCATAAAATATTTGTTTTACATGCATTCTTATTAAAGGCTCATGGAGCTTAAAACCTTACTGGGCTTCGCAGCTCACCCTGTTATATTTCAGTGCACAGGTTCATCCTGGAAGCAACGAGAGTATTAGAGGTGGCAAGGATTCTGTGTTTTCTCGTTTGTTAGATTGTAGAGTTTTTGTTGAATAGTAGTTTAGCCCTTTTGTTGTATAGGAGGAATCAAGATATACTTGATCCTTGAACACAGATGTAATTCAGTATCTTAGTTTGTTTGGAACCCCAGTTGTATGTCTTTGGGGTTAGGTTTGTAATAAGAGTTTTGCTAATCGTTTAGCTATGTAATATTTACACGAATACCTTAAGTTTCAGCCAGGTGGTAATTTTCCAAGTTCAAAGGAAATGAAATTTCAAGGTTTCCATCATTTGTGTATATTATAGCTTTTATGCAAGAAAATAAGCAGGAATTCAAGAAACAATTCTTGATAAGCACCTTCAGTTTAGGTTGGTTCGTGTTAGTATTGAGGTAAACTCGATATTAACATGCCGGTCATGCTCTAAACTCTGAAATACAGGTTTAGGTCGTGACAAAACCTACGCAAATAATAGAAATAATAATAACAAGTCTCCTTATAAGGGTTCGATACAATATGTTGAGAAAATACCTTAACTACTTAATCTAAAAGCTTAAGATTGTAACTTGTCGTAGCTATGCTTAGAATGCTTATGTTGTTGTTGTTGGTTTTGCTGAATGGCTTAGAATGCTTCTCTTAACTACCTTTACTTCAAGGCAAAAATATTTGCCTTTGCCAAATATGTTTGAAGACAAATGTGTATATTTATAGGAATTATTGAGTCTAACATAAAATTAAGTCATAAAACGTACCATCCAAACCTAAAATCAAGACCTCTAAAGGCAGCCTTGGTGCTAGCAACTGTTTGGTATTTAGGCAAATCCCAATAACTTTGTACTGTAATGCCAATTTCTCCCATTTGAGAAACCTACAAAAATCAAATTCAGATTATCTTATCCCGTAAAATATATGATAAAACATTCTATTTTGAAAGAAAACTTTTGCAATATTATGAACCTTCTTTTTAACTTGTTAAGAATATATATTGAAGCACATCCTTTTTTTCTTAAGAAGGATTAGGATAGTTTTATAGGTATTAATAGCACAAATCAACCAAGGCTAGTGTTCTGTGTAATCTAAAGCACAACCCAGTATTGCAAAACACAATGTCTATCTCACACATACCTGATACTTTTCCTTCGTATATCCTCTCTAAATTGATAATTGTTAAAAGCACATACCTGATACTTTTCCTTGTATAATTTCACAGCAGTTGCATGATAAAGAAGTAAATTATGTCCCACTATAGGGTTCTGTCCCAGAGTTCCCATATGTGCAATTTCCAATATAGTTAGAACATCGACCAGGTGCATCAACTCCTGTTACGTAGCCCCCAATGGTAAATACATTTGGCTCATTAATTGTGACCCAATACTTTACTCTATCACCAAATTCTTTGAAATAAACATCCACGTAGTTGCGATAATCATCCCTAATTATAGGAGATTTATCAATTGTTGATTAATCAGATTGCATATATATATATATATATATATATATACTAATTTCATAATAGATTTAATGTGTGCTTCAAAACTTACACTATGTTTTGGCTCAAGAATCCGCCATACTCCTGTTCAAGGGCTTGTGGAACATCCCAATGGAATAGAGTTATAAGAGGTTTTAAACCTGATTAATTAATTATAGTCAATATGAGGAAGAGGCCTATATTGATAAAACAAATTACGATTAGCTTTATGAGAATCATATGAGAGGAAGGGAAATTTCACCTTGAGACAATAGCTCATTTATGAGGTTATTGTAGAATGTGATCCCTTCTTGGTTCACTCCCCCACTGATTTTTCCCCCTAAGGACAAAATTAAGCTTTTATAAGCAGGATAATTTGTTACTTTGAATATAATACCAAATAAAGATATTTTTTCCCCAAAAATGACATGTTTTTGTAGGTTCTTAGCAGGGAAAAAAAATGGTTATGAAATTATGCCTAATTCTTTTAAATTGATTTCAAAAAAATAAATGGCAAATGTTGAGTTCTTGAGTTTAAACAATTGGTCTTACTAGGTAGTATTCTGGTCCATGAGATGGAGAACCTAAAGAAGTCTAAACCAATTTCTTTCATCAAAGCTATGTCCCCCTGAAACATTTTTCAGTCTTTTCATTAGTTTAATGCATAAAAGAATAGCAAAAGTAAATGAATGAAAACATCGTTTCAAGTTTCAACTGCAGTATAGTCTTTTTTTCTTTTTGATGTGTAAGAAACTAAGAAAATACAATAACATGAATTAAACATATATACCTTAAAACGATAGTAAAATTCATCAGCTATATCCCCCGTGGTATGGTCCGCAATTTTTTCTTGAACGACACCATAAATTTCCCAAAAAATTCTCTAATGAGTTAAGTGGTACACTAAAAAAATTGTTATACATCGAACTATACATAGAAATAAGAGTGATTTTTATTTTTATTTCAAAAAATGTTATGTCACATATGTTGATCCCCTTGTGATTATAAAATGCACTATATTAAGCACACCCCATTTTCTTAGCCAAGGAAGACCCTATAAGATTACAAATAAAAGGGAAATTTTGTAATTAAACAATAATTAACAAGAATCCCTTTGACTTAAATGTTCACAACATAGGAGACATTATTTCGTAAAAACTCCATGTACTATAAGTCTATACCTTCCTTTTACATTAACGCTGTCATATGTACAGAGGCTTTTGTGTGAGAAGAATGTGTAATACACTTGGTACAAATAATTTCACCTTTAGGATGGGTTTGCATTATTCTAATGTTTAATTATATATTGAATATACAAGTACACTGGCCCAAAGGTTAATATATACTATCTTTGGGTGGATTAGGTTCTTTTCTTACTCATTACCCATCAATTTGGAGGATTCCAATATAGCAAAAAAATCCATAATAGTAAAGTAAGATGATGAAGCTGATTTACTGAAGAAATTCTTGTTGGGTCTGTGGAGCTCATTGTCTACTTACCTAAAAGTCAAAATTTCAATTAAAATCAAAGCACTCTGCAGCCTTTGGAGGACCCCAATTTCTGTCCTTGACACATACTAGTCGAAGTCAGTTGTAATTTCTGATGCATTTGTAGGTTAGTCTCCAGAACTAGTTGCTACTTGTTTTGATTTTGTTACTTAATTTGTATATTTCTATTGATTGAATAGTAACAAAACAAGTATAATTTGAATAATGTTGTGCTCCACACCAATTGACGTGTGGTCTTTACTTTCATTTGTTACACATTAGATACAGATGAGAAGAGTTTTAGATAACTACAATACATTCAGTTACAAATGAGATAGGAGTAATCCTTGCTAACTTCAATCTGATCTAATCTTATCAATTTCATTTGGGTTGCTTATCTTGATAGGATACTTAAGCTTTGCTTCAATAAATAGAATTGCTTATTCACTAAAAATATGTGAGAGAGAGAGAGAGAGAGAGAGAGACCTGGATGTTCCCTAGTGAAAGTATCCCATATGCTGGGCCCTTTTCCATGTTGAAATGCAGCCCCTTCATACTTCCAATAGAAATTGAGAGAACCCCAAACATAAAATAAGTATAAAAACGCATAGAATTAGTGTAGAAAGCATGTAAAATATTAGTGTTAGTGCAGTGGCATATGTACCTGGTAAGCACTTGAGGCTCCTCCAAATATGAAACCAGCTGGAAAATCTCTCCGACTTATACTTTCAGTGAAAGAGAAAAAATAGGCCACAACAAGTAGCACATAACAAAATAGATGATGATGATGATGAAGTATTTCCATTTCTGACTTTCTCCAGCTCCCAATATATCGGCCAACCAAAGTATAATTTGCACATATACATATATTTATAGTCGTACGTAATTTTCTTGTTTTATTTACATAATAATCAACTAAAAGTCATTTGTTTTAAACATGCAAGTAATCACCACATATATATATATATATATATGGGGGTTATCTTTTTTTATTTTTTATTTTTTTTTATTTGTATTTTTATTTTTAAGATAGTTTCAACCTATGACGCCCGCTTCTGATGATAGCTCTTTATTATCAAACTAAGACATCAGATAGTTTTTGGTGTAGGCGAAGATTGAACTCCAGATCTCTTATTCAACCATCAGAAACTTTTTTAATTAAGCTAACTGGAACTCGTTCTATGAATCATCTAGATCACGTTGTTCAATGCTAAATATTTCAATAATGTCTGCATTTGATTGTGTCCAAAGTAGGAGTAATTCTTAGGTAGTCCCGGAGCACGAAGAATGGTGCTACCTCCTCTTACATTCATGGTGGGGTCTGCTCATTAAATTTATGGTGGGGTCCACCATGAATGTGAGAGGAAGGAGCACCATTTCACTATACTCCGGGACTACCTAAGAATTTTCCCCAAAGTAGTAGTACTCTACCAATCTACCAGCCTTTGTAGTAGGCTGGTTGATTGGTAGAGTACTGCTAATACAATGCATTTGTTGCTATTCCAAACTCCAATGATATGAGCAACGATGGGGACACAGTACTTATGTCATATTTATATTTATTATGCGTTATCACATTAGGCCACATAAACATTTACAAACAATAAAATTATTGCAAGTACCAATGAAGGCATTGATCCAGAGCAGGGACGGGGCCAGGTTTTGTAGTTAGGGGGCAATTTTGTTGCTAATTGTGTGGTGGCTAAACCATTGAGGTGTTTTTTTTTTTTTTTTTGATGACTTTTATGCGTGTTGTTGGGTGGGGACAATTATTTTGTTTGAAATTTTTTAAAAAGTCGGGTTGTTTGTTTTGGGTAAAATTGGTTGATTAGACTTAATTTTTTTTAGCTTCACTATTGAAAATTTTTGTTGTTAGCCTAATTTTTTTGGCCTTGTATATTTTGTTTAAAATTTAAAATTTATAGATTTTTTATGGTCTTTTAAAAGAAAAAAAATGCTAGAACTACTAATTTTTTACAAATTGCTAATGTGGTGAGTAGTTATTGATAAGTAAAAAAGTGGTGTAACTAGTAGGCTTAGATGTGAACCAATAAGAGTTTGCTACCTTAATAGTTTGTTAAAATATTGTAGAAAAATTTGTAACTATAACATCACTCTTAAAATAATTAATGATATTATTAAGGGGGCAAAGTGTAATTTTAAAGAATAAAATTGCTAAAATTAATACCTAGTATATACTCTAATATTTTTTATATAAAAAAATTGGGGGGAGGGGGGAGGGGAGCCATTGCCCCCCTAAGTCAAAGGCTACCTCCATCCCTAATGCAAAGAGTGAGAAAGAGAGTCTGAGACCTGGATGTATCGTAATGAAAGTATCCCATATGTTAGAACCTTTGCCATCCTGGTATGCAGCCCCTTCATAGACCATACTATATACAGTGAAAAAAAACATATTTACAAATCAAACATACATAATGCAAGAGAACCAAAGAAATACATATGCATGTGTAGGACATATGTACAAATTAATTTTAGAACTAGCACTATACCATTCGGACAATCACTCCGGTTGAGACCTTCAATCAGTTCAATGCAAGCAAAAAACAGAGGCCAAGGCCACAAGGTAGAAGAACAAATTAATGACTTTTAGGTTGCACTGTACTCTCTCCAACTCCCTATATTATTAATGTAGGACCAAAATTAAATTATTGGAAGTTTGATTTTGATGTTTCGTTTCTAATCCATTTGAAAATTTTTTAAAAAAGAAAAATCTTGAACCGATTATCATTCTTGCTATATATTAAAGTAATTTTTGGTTATCTTGATCACATTGCTTAATAAATAAAGGCCTTAGTGTGAGTTTGGATAGCGTTTTACCCTTAGCGTTGCGTGTTTGTGTTTCATTTCTGTGAGTCCCGTGCACTGTTCACAGAACCCGCAAGTATAGAATTCAGCAAATATAACTTTAAAAGTGGGTTCCATGGTACTATTCACACATTTAAAAATTATTTTGCTACATTGTTTTCAATTTTCAACAATAAGCAGTATCCAAACAGATTTTTAATTAGTCCTACCATTTTTAGTGAGTAGAATTCTTGTCATTTTTTGATAGGTGCATTATTTAGCACCTTCAATACAACACAAAAGCTCAGCTAATTCTTAGACACCACGTGATTGTTGAGTAGTTGAAGTCGTAGCACATTTGGTAGCAAGAATGTTAGGTGCATAATTTTGCACCATAGTAGATTGTTTGGGCCTAATTTTTTACAGCCCAACACAACGAGATAAAACAAAATAACTTAACGTATTTGGACTTCAAAATCCGTGACGACCTGATCCTCAAGAGCAGATGGAACAGGTTCGCTCCCAAAAAGGAATCTTTTGATTCTTTCTCAATTGGTTGGACTTTAGGTATGATGATTTATTTCACGGGTGAGGCACGAGTATATACATACTCAAGGAGAAGGAGTACCATAAATATATACTCGTTACACTCACGTAATAGTAAATCTCACTAATTAAATTTATAATAGGACTAATCACTAATCAAGTGACAAGGATGTGTGGGAGGGGGGTGTAGGGGATTATTCATTTACAATGCTTTCAAAGTATTTTATAATTTTCCATTGAATACAAATCCCAAAAACCAAACCATATTATTTTCTGGCAAAACTTTTATTTGGGCCTAAGCCCAAATAATCATATTTTTCACTTTTCATCGGATTGTCCAAGTCCACATGGAAAACCCAAGGGAAGGAGTATAAGAATTGTGGTTTGGAGAAACTTTTGTAAGTGGACTTGGACTGTTTGTAAAGCCCGTGGAAGGTAAGCATGTGTAGAAAGCCTAATGTATTGGGAAGACTTTTGCACTTATTGGATATAAACTTATTAGTAATTCTTAGGTATTCTCTAAAGCATGGTAAATGATACTCCATTCTCTTATATTCATAGTAGATATGAGAAAATGGAGCATAATTTCACTATATTCTGAAAGTATCTAAGAATTTTTTTAAACTTTCACACAATCTCAAATCTACATTTAATGCTAGCCTAATCACCAATCCTCTTATAACAACAAACCAAACTGCAATAGACTTGAGCAAAATGGAATCATCCCAACCTCCCATATATTTCTTTGCCTTGAAGCTTTAGTTCTACTATAATACCCACTATTCCAAATAGGTTCCCTTTTCTCTTTGAAGGATTTCCACATCATCCCCAAGTTGTTATAAAAATCAACAGGCTTTAACATTAACTCAGGACGCCTAACTCGATCGATCATAAAGTTTTGATACAAAAATTGTCTTTGTCATGTAGCAATATAAGAAAAAGGGACGAATAATTAACAGATATCCTAAGGACATTGGTTTATAAAATATTTTTATAAACTTTTTATAGGAAAATAAAAAAACAACTGATTTTTTTTATGACATTTTATATTTCCTTGAATGTTGTATCAAAAATTTCCTAAAATATCCTATTAACAAATGCTGTAAGAGCACTCATTAACTGGACTCTAAGAAGAATACCCTCTTTCTCCCTCTTCACCTAATCATTCCCCTCATTTATATATAAGTCCTTAATGTGTCGAGTCAAGAAGCTAATTGGAGAACTCACGTTTTAAAAAAACTTGCTTAAACGAGTTCAAATATGCTCAAGCGAGATCAGGAAAAAAAAAGTTTGCTTAATGCTTCAAACCTTGTCCAAGATTGATGAAACAATAACCGACCATGCTGAACATATACATGGTAGAAGTAGTCAAGTAGAACTGGTTTTCACTTTCCAGAGTAAATGCATGCAATATATTAAATATAAGAAACAAACAATTAGTTCAAGTACTTAACAACAAATCAGTCGCTGCTGAAGGTGACATTTTTCTTTTGAAGGAAATTTTTGAACCAAAAAGCAGAGGCTTTCATGTATCTTTTCAACCCATTTTTGTAATCTACATAAGTGATACCAAACCGAAGAGTAAAACCAGATTCCCATTCGAAGTCATCAAGAAATGACCACGCAAAGTATCCCCTCACGTCAACCCCAGCCCTGCCAAAACCATAATCATTAATATCTTAGACATTGTTACTTAAATGTGGGTATGATATATATATATATATATATATATATATATATTTATATATATATATATATATATTCATCAATTACCAATCAGTGAGAGTAGGAGGGCCAGGCAGGTCTTATCTTTACGTACTACTAGCTAGAATAACACTTAATAAAAGTTTTTTTTTTTTGGGAAAATCACTTAATAATAATTTTTTTTTTTTTTTTTTTTGAGAAACACATAATTAGACTCAAATCCATATACTTAAATTATTTAAGTATATGGATTTGAGTCTAATTATGCTCTATTGAGGTTTTTTTTTTTTTTTTTTTTTTTTTTTTTCTTGGTGGGGGGTACTTTAACTCATATGGGTTTTTACTCCTTACCTCCAACATTGTCAGAGGTATGATATCCATCATCAAGTTACTGTTTAATGTGATAAGAGTTACTAATGAGTATAACAATAAAAATTATGCTATATTACTTAATAAAATTTTAAGCATATATTTGAGTCTAATTACTTTTGGTAAATTACTTATTAAAAATTTAAGCATAGATTTGAGTCTAATTATGCTATATTAATTTTTTTAAGGTTTTCATTTTTTTGGGTGGGGGAGACTTTAACTCATATGGGTCCTTACTCCTTACCTCCAATATTTTTTGAGGTATGATATCCATCATAGAGTTATTGTTCAATGTGACATGAGTTACTACTAAATATAACAAAGTTAATGCACGTCTGACCTTATTGCCACATGTCTAAAATGATTAACAAAATTTATTAAAAAACGAAGAAGAATCACTATGTGATGTGATTGAACCTACCACAAGATTTGAGGTAAAGACTATCTTAGTTGACCTTATCACAGTTTTAGATGGATAAAAAAAACAAAAATGAAATCAGTTACTGCTCAACATGATATAAGTTACTAATGGATGTGATAAATTAAAAACTATGTCATGTGGAACCTTCTTATTAGTATGGTATATATACCATATCAAAAAAATGTGGGTATTATAGACTTTCCCTAATTCACACATATATAATATATCTAACACTAGGCCTTTAAGTGATCATATAGTCAAAATGGAATCATTTAGGGTGTCACATGTCTATACTTTGAACCACACCTCTCTCACTTCCACCATCTACCTATATAAGGGTGAAATTTTTTTTTCTAATACTATATGCATAGTCACTCACCTTATAGCCTTCAAGAGATTTGATAGATGACTGCGGTGGTAATTTAACCTCAAGCTATCATTGAGAGCATCTTGAATTGGCAATGAGCCATTATCACCAACTCCTGAAAAGTACAAATGTAGAAGTATATTGGATCTCATTACATGATACAAATTTCAATTACACTACTGAAATCACAGAAGGATAAAGATTTTGTCTCTTACCATTTTCTGTAATGTAAATAGGTGGATTGTTGTATTTTTTATTTACATATAGCACAAGTTCTCGAATTCCTCTTGGATAAACGTAAAGCCAGCTAGTAGCGGTCTACAAAACGATTTATGACATAGTTTTCTTAGTATATACATGGAGTTGGAGTATAATATTCTTCTGAGAGAGAGAGAGAGAGAGAGAGTACTGGTTGACCAATAGGAATGCCATCCTTTTCCGCTGTGACATCAAATAGGTTGATTACATGAGTATAGGAAAAACAATATAAGGAAAAAGCAAAAATGACTACTAATTTTATTACAAAAAATTTTCGAACTTAAATGACAATCAATATAATTTATGCCACTTCAACATAATAAATGTTAGAAATACTTTTTGAAGACTAATGACACATAATTTTAGTAAAATTTATGTAATAAAATTTGTAATTCATATTTCTAGCACCACTCAAAATATAAATTATAAGGCTTATCAAGGTTGTGGATTTTGAGCTTACTAGTTAGATTTACATGGCTATCTGTTGTGTAACTGAGGTTAATGCTACTAGAAGATGTAGAGTCATCTGCGTATCTTGCAGTGTAGTAATTTACTCCAAGGAAATCCAAAGAACCCTTTAGCATCTTGAATTGCAATTCAGTAAATATAGGTAGTCGAGTCCCAACCAGAGCTCTCATGGTCTCAGGGTAGTCACCAAAAATTATTGGATTAACAAACCTACGAAAATAATAATAGAAATAATCACAAGTCTCCTCATGAGGGTTTGATACAAAATATTGGGACACTACTTCAATGACTTAATTAAAAGTTTAAGATAGTAAATTAATTGGTAACACTATCCACACTACTCACATATAAATATTCTAATAAATTTCCTTTATCTATTATAAGTTTTCTAATATTGAATCAAACTACAATCTAATTAGCTAAATTTTGTGTTAATTGGATATTGTTTACTATCTAATTTACAAAATTATATTTTGAGTATGATTTTAAAGTACAAAATATTTAAATATTTAAATATTTTATAATGAGATAGGGTGTTTTTTGGTAGTCATAAATACTTTATAAGTATAGAAGGTATAAGAAGGCAATATAATTCCCCAAATTATTTATTAGAAGAAAATATGTGTTTACATATACACACCTACAGATCTTTTAGTTTCTCAAAAAAAAAAAAAAAACTATCTTTTTATCCGTAAACGCCTGCATTTATTTACACATAATGCAACATTATTTAAGATTTTGATGGTAGGTAAGCGTGGATGTTGCATTATGTGTAAATAATGGCTTAATGATTATTTTACAGTTTGAGATGTGAGAATCTTAGTACATCAAGATTCTCACTCTAGATTACTCAAAAAAAGAATCTCACTCTAGAATTAAGCCACGATTAAAAACTCAAATGCACATTAAACAAGATGTGTGATTAGTGAGCAAAATAATATTTTTGACCTTGTTATTAAAGAATGAGTATGGTTAACAAATGCTCTTTAAGAATTTCTTAACGAAACTATTTTTAGAACGTTTTAATACCACTTTTATAGAAAATATAAAAAAAAAAATCAGTGGTTTTTTTCATTTTTCATAAAAAATTTCTAAAAATATTTCCTAAATCAATACCTTTAAGACATTCATTAACTTACAAAGATTGGCCTTGGTTTTCGAGTAGAGTTTGAAAGCTGTGGAAATAAAATATATAGTAATTTTTTCTAAAAAAATGATAAGAAGAAGTATTAGTATGTTGGTAAGTTAATAGGCTAACCATGCATTGTTCTCGAACGAAACAATTATGGATAGACCACAAGAGAAGGGACTGAACCATACATTCAAAGCTAGCATAGTGCATCGTGGTAGATAGGCTTAGAAGTTAAAATGCATCTGTTTACTGTTGCCTACCTTCATTTCAAACCAAAAATACATGCTCTTTGCAAATATATTTTTAAAGAAAACAAAGCCAATGTTATCCATAGAAAATTTACAATTTATTCATTTCCCACTTAGCCTACATGCAAGGAAACGTGCATTAATGTTTATTGACATGAGCTAAGTAAAGTGATGAAGTCTACAAAATGATCTTCATACCCATTGCACAGATATATAATATTTTTATTTTTGTATACAATAACAGCAACAGGGTTTTAATCCTAAATCATGCATGTATGAATTACGGTGTATTGCAGTTTTTTTTTTATTTTAAGATATCTGTTTTAATGTTTTAATAACTCATAGGAATTCAGGTCACAACAGTGAAAGACAAACGTGCTTATTTTATTTATAGGAATTCATTAGGTTAGTATAAAATTAAGTAATTACCATCCAAAAATAAAATCAAGACCTCTAAATGCAGCCTTGGTGCTGGCAACTGTTTGATATTTGGGCAATATCCAATAACTCGCTACTGTAATCCCAATTTCTCCCATTTGAAAAACCTACCAAAAAAAAAAAATCAGATAATTTCATCCAATAAAATATACAATATGACATTTTTATTTTGAAAGCCAACTTTTGCAATATCACGAATTAACCATCTTTTTTTCCATAATAAGAATATATATTATCTTTTTCTCATTCATAAGGATTAGATAGTTTAATAGGTATTAATAGGTAAACACTATGTTTCTCACAAACACACGGTTTTTTTTTTTTTTTTACAAGATTGAAATTTTACTCTAGCCTAATTTAAGTGTATATATGTCGTATGACTCACACACGGTTAATTAGTGAGTCATAAGTTGGTATAGCCTCTTCAAATTGATTACTTAATCAAAATTAAGTGTTAAAAGCTCAAACCTGATACTTTTTCTTGTATAGTTTCACAGCAGCTGCATGTGAAAGAAGTAAATTGTGTCCCACTATATAGGGTTCTGTCCCAGAATTCCCATGTGTGCAATTTCCGACATAATTAGAACAACGACCAGGTGCCTTGGTGCCTGTTGCATACCCTCCAATGGTAAATAAATTTGGTTCATTAATTGTGATCCAAAACTTCACTCTATCACCAAATTCTTTGAAGCAGAAGTCCACGTAGTTGAGATAATCATCCCTAATTATAGGAGATTGATCAATTGTTTATTAATCAGATTGTAGATTTATTAATTGCATAATAGATTTAAATGTGTATGTCAAAACTTACACTATGTTTGGGCTCAAGAATCCACCATACTCATCTTCAAGAGCTTGTGGAAGGTCCCAATGGAATAGAGTTACAAATGGTTTTAAACCTGATTAATGAACTATAGTCAATATTAGGAAGAGGCATATATTGAAACAACAATTTATGATTAGCTTTATGAGTAGCGTGTGAGAGGGGGTGAAATTTCACCTTGAGATAATAGCTCATTTATGAGATTATTGTAGAATATGACCCCTTTTTGGTTCACTCCTCCACTGACTTTTCCTTCTGAGGACAAAATTAAACTTTATTGATAGGATTACATGTTACTTGGAATATATACCATATAAAAATATTTTTTTTCTTCTAAAATGACATGTTATGTTGGTTCTCAGTAGAGAAAAAATGGTCATGAAATTATGCCAATTCCTTTTAAATTGACTTCAAAGAAAATAGCAAAGGTTGAGTTGTGGTCTTACTAGGTAGTATTCTAGTCCATGAGATGGAGAATCTTAAGAAGTCTAAATCAATTTCTCTCATCAGAGCTATGTCCCCCTGAAACATTTCCCGGTCTTTTTATTAGTTTAATGCAAAAAAGAAGAAGAAAAGTAAAAGAAAAAAAAATATGGTTTCAACTGCAATATACTATAGTGGATGTGTAGAAGGGTAGCTAGGGACAGAACAGTATAATTCTTTTTGGTGTGTAAGAGACTAATAGAATACAATCGTATGAATCATACCTTAAAACGATAGTAAAAATTATCAGCTATATCCCCTGTGGTATGGTCCGCAATTTTTTCTGTCATGACACCATAAAATTTCTCAAAAAAATTGTCTAAGTGGTACACTATATAAAAAAAATTGTTATACATCAAAATTTAGTTATGCATAGAAATAAAAATACAGGTCACATATGTTGTTCCCACTGTGATTATAATGATGCACTATTCTAAGTACATGAGTATGACAGCCATTTCTTAGCCAGGGAAGCCCTTATAAGATTACAAATAAAAGGGAAAATTTTTAATTAAACAATAATTAACAAGAATATATCCCTTTGACTGGAATTTTCACCCCTTAAGAGACATTATTTTGTACACCATAAATTATACCTTTCTTTTACATTAAAACGGTTCCATATACGCGACCTACATGCAAGGTCTACTTTTATGTGAAAAGAATGTGTACTTTTATGTGAAAAGAATGTGTAAAATACTTGGTGAACTGAATAATTTCATCTTTACGAGGAGTTTGCATTATAATATTGTTTTACTATTTATTAAAGTATACTAGCCCAAAGGTCAATACTATCTTTGGGTGGATTTGGTTCTAGTCGGAGTTGGTTGTAATTATCAATATGTATCCTTAGTGAATTACTAATTGCTGTGAATGGTTTTCTTTCTCTTAGTGATGCAAATGTAGGTTGGTCTGGAGAACTAACTAGAAGTTGCTTGGTTTGCCTTTGTTTGTACACTTGGACATTCATGTTGATTGAATACAATTTCCATTCACTAAAATTGTGAGAGAGAGAGACCTGGATGTTCCCTGGTGAAAGTGTCCCATATGCTAGGTCCTTTTCCATGTTGATATGCAGCTCCTTCATACTTTCAATAGAAATTAAGAGTACCCCAAACATAATATAAGAACATAGGTAATTAGTGTTGAAAGCATGTAAATATTAGTGTTAGTGCAGTGACATATGTACCTGGTAAGCACTTGAGGCCCCTCCAAATATGAAACCAGCTGGAAAATCTCTCCGACTAAGACTTTCAGTGCAAGAGAAAAAATAGACTACAACAAGCAGCACATACAAAAGGAGATGATGATGACGATGAAGTATTTCCATGTCTGTCTACTACAACCCCCCCTGTATCGTCCAACCAAAGTATAATAGGCACACTTATATAGTCATTGAATTACACAACTCATTCTCAGTGTACTTAATCTTATTGTTTTACTTAAGCATCACTCTTTCCTGTATTGGATATACATATATTTGGGTCATCTAGATCCCGTTGCTCAATGCTCAATATATTAATGTCTGCATTTGATTGTGTCCAAACTCTTATTAATTACTAATCGTACGCCTTGGTATCTAATACCATGTGTTGCTATTCCAAATTCCACGATTCCAATTGCAATCAAGGGTAGGTTATCACTCCAGCCCATGTACTTGTAATTTTATTTTTCTTAATCTACTTGTGGACATTAATTATACACCAACTTTTCTTGCTTCTTGTTTAGCAAAAATTCTTGCTTCTTTAATTATTCGGTTTAGTATTAATTTGAAAAAGTCTAAATCGACTCTAGTCTTTGAAACTTGATCGCTCTTCAATTATACAATATGTGCAAAGTTAATTAAGATCCCAACTTTTTTTACATGCAAGATGTGATGAGAATAACATGATTAATATCACTTTTTCATAGGCTCATGGGTTCATTATGAATTATTACTTTTACTATGCACAATCACGCACGTCAACTGTTGTAAACAAAGTTCTATTTTTTTTTTTTTTTTTTTTTTGATGAACAAGTTCTAAAAATTTGTATCCCTAGTCTTATTTTATTTTAATGATATAAGCAATGTTTACATTATGTGGTACATGCGCCTTGGTAGCCTTTCCCACTTAATTCTACATCATCTATCAATAAATCTAGTCACTAGTCAGACAATATATAACTTTCTTTTTTTAACAATGATTGAAGTGTAAGCATATTGTGATTGATTTTTTTTTTTTAGCATATTGTGATTGATATACAATATAAATGATATTAGTGGTGGCCGGTGAGACTAAATAAAAATGATGTTTATTGTGTGTGAATTTTTCATTTATAAATTTTGCCTCCCCTAACATCCAATCTTGGCTCCCCCACTTGGGGTATGTTGAACGCTAAATTGAAAAAGTCAAAGATGCAATTTTCATTTGCATATCTATCAAATTCCGATAAAATCCCGTGGATTATGATAGTAATACACTTTTATCATAATTAATTATGTACTTTTCTCTCATTTTTGAATACCTTCCTTCCATAGCACATGGCTACCTACTACCAAAAACCTTAAATCATACAGGATGGTTAGGTATAGTGCGAGGAACGTTAGCTGCATAAATCCGTAGCTCCAACTAACCACAAAAGATTTTATATTATATATGACAAAGTTTAACTACAAAATTGGTAATTTAAGACTACAACCGTACTCAATATCTTTTTTTATTGGATGTGAATTTTGACAAATCTACCATTAAATTACATCTTTTTCTTATAACCTCCATACTTGCAAAATTTCTAAAAACTTAAAGATCAATAGCTATGTCATCAATAAATTGTTTAGATTGCAGTTTTTGTAGATTATGTATAAAATATAAGCTTATATATCATATAGTAAATAATATCCAATTGACATAAAATTTGACATGTGTATTAAGAGAGTAAAGAACATGCAGTTGAACGGTTAAATTTTCAAAATATGTAGTAATTTTTATTTTATTGAGTAAAGTTGTAACCTAAAGCTACAACCAATTTTGTAGCTAAACTTTCTCTCTCTCTCTCTCTCTCTCTCTCTCTCTCTCTCTCTCTCTCTCTCTATATATATATATATATATATCTTCTTTGTTGGTAGCTGAGACTCGAAAGGTCTAAGTAGAGAGGGTAGTCTATAGGCTTGGAGGGCCTATATTGTAATCCTTGTACTCTAACATATAAACTAATGGATTGATTCGGCATGGAGGGCCGCGAAGAGGTCTTTACGCTGAGCGTTACAGTTTTCCTCTTCGATAACACATCACCATGTTATCTTGTGTTTGCATCTCTCTTTCCTATTCCTTGTGTTTTATACTTAATTAATTACTAATTATGTATGTCCAAGCACTAGGTAGTAGTCCCAATTAATTGCGCATTAATTACTCTTATTCTGCACTTAGTTAGGTAGACTAAAAGCAATTAAGCCGTAATTTTAAAATTAGGGGTCTAAACAAGCTCTAGTAATTTTACAATTGAGCTTTTAGATATGACTGAACTTACCATTAGATTTAAAGCTTTTAGATATGACTGAACTTACCATTAGATTTAAGGTAAACACTATCTTAGTTGACCTTATCTGGTTTAAGATGAGAACAAAAATGAAATCAGTTACTACTCAACGTGATGTGAGTTACTAATTGATGTGATAAAAAATAATGTCACGTGGAACCTTGTTATTAGTATAGTATATATACCATATGTTGGGGTTATAGATTGACCCTATTTAATTAATTCAATTACCCAAGTTAATTAATTAGGTTAAATTACATGCAAAATAGCGAAGGCACAAACAAATCACCAAATAAACTAGTGCAGTAGAAATGAAATTGACATTGTGATTTGTTGATTAATGGGGAAAACCTCTCACAAGGCAAAAACTTCATTGGGTAATATTCAGGTCACCACTTCCAAGAATCACAAATCAAAATCAAGAGATTATAAGTATAAGGAATCTTACCCCAAACCTAGCCTATCCCAAAATACTAACCACAGTTAAATCCTTACGCCATTCCTCAATTGGTCTTGATTTTGTAGAAACTTCTTCCCTTTGCATGGATCCTATATGTGACTAACTCCGAGCAACTTGAAGTTTGTTGTGGATGCAAAGTTCTTCCATACACTTATAGAGAAGGAAACACTTGATAACAAAACCCTAAGGCGCATAAAAATGCAGTAGCTTCACAATAAGTGTATAGATTCACTAATTGAGTCTCTATGTATAATGACGGCTATAAAATGGACCTTTTATATCCTCTAGAAGTTTAGTGAATGAAACCCTAGAAGTTCTAGTCATCATGGGCCGAAAAACAAATTTGAAAAATTGGGATCTGCGAAGCTCGATAGATCAAGAGGTATCGAGTTTCTTCATTAATTCTCAATAGAGACCTTGTATCAAGCTTGTGTTGAGGTTTACTATTTTCAGCTTTTCTCATTTGTTTCTTTGTGCAGTCTTCATATCTTCAATAATACCAATTGTTATAGCTAAGAGACATACTTCATGCTATTCTAGAATCCACTTAGAACTACTCAAATACAAGTAAAATGCGTTTTGTTAAAGGATATGCTAACACATGAAAAATATGGCCTTAACACCATATCTAAAAATAAATGTGGGTTCTATCCCAGGGTTCCCATATGTGCAATTTTCAAAATAGTTAGAACAATGACTAGGAGATTGATCAATTGTTTATAATCAAATTGTGACCCAATACTTCACTCTATCACCAAATTCTTTGAAGCAGAAGTCCACGTAGTTGCGATAATCATCCCTAATTATAGGAGATTGATCAATTGTTTATTAATCAAATTGCAAATTTACTAATTGCATAATAGATTTTAATGTGTACGTCAAAACTTACACTATATTTGAGCTCAAGAATCCACCATACTCATCTTCAAGGGCTTGTGGAACATCCCAATGAAATAGAGTTATAAATGGTTTTAAACTTGATTAATTAACTATAGTCAATTAATCAATGGTTTTCGTCTTGTTTAAAAAGCAAAAAAATTTCTTGCTTCTTTAGTTATTCGGTATAGTGTTTGAAACAGTGTGGGTGATACCGTACCGTATCAGCCAGTACGGCCGGTATATACCGTACCAGCCAGTGCATCGGTACAGGTACACCCCCTGTTTCGTACTGGAAAAAATACCGGTCGTACCGGCGAAATCCGGTTGTTTCGGCCGGTAAATGGATACTGGGCCGAAACACAAAATGCAAATCTAAGTAAGCCAAGAAAACCCAGCAAAAAGAAAGAGAAAAATGCAAAAGGTAACCGGTGAACACTCCGGTTTTCTAAACTTACAAAACCGGAAATTCCACTTTCGGGAGAGAGAAAGAGGTAGAGTGAATGAAAGACCGAACCTGTAAAAGAGAGACTTTGTTGTTACAGATTTTTTGAGGAACTGGGGAAGACACAGACACAGAAGTGGGGAGAGGAAGAGACGAAAATTGAGAAGTGGGTTGGGAAGACAAAGTAAAGGATTGGAAAGGAGTTTATTAGATTGCTTGGAAAACTATATCAAATTGCTTGGAAACCGAAATTTTAGTGGGAAATGATTTGGCTTCTTTCATTATTTATTTAAATTACCTTTAATTTAAAAAAGCCAATGCTAAGACTTGAACTAGATGACGTGACATTTGATTTTAATGAGTTGAGAATTTTATATTTTTATTTTTGTTGATTCAGATTTTAGAGTAGATACTTTTCTATATAATTTCTTGAAGAGTATTCTTTATTTCCTTTTTTTTTCTCAAAAAAAAAAAAAACCTCTTTTTATTTACTCTAAAGTATTATATAAAACATTAAACATACCAATAAAATAATCATTATAACTAAATGTTTATCAAAAAATATCATTATAACTTGGTATATTGTATAAAATAGTAAAAAATAATGGTAAACTCGAGACAGTACACCAGTATTAACCAGTATTCGAAATATATCGTATCACTGACCAAACCGGTATAGCCTCTGGTACGGTATTGACTTCTTTGGTTTGAAAAGGTCTAAATCAACGCTAGTCTTTGGAACTTGATCGCCCTTTAATGATACAAAATGAGCAATGTTAATTAAGATCACAACTTTTTTTAAATGCAAGTTGTAATGGGAATAATATGATTAACAAATCAGTTGCTATAAATTCAATTACTATCTTGGTACAACAAAGGTTTGCTTCGGATGTCATTTTCTTTTTGGAGAAAATTTTTAAACCAAAAAGCAGAGCGTTTCATGTATCTTGTCAATCCATTTTTGTAATCTATATAGGTGCTGCCAAATCGAAGAGTATAACCAGATTCCCATTCAAAGTTATCAAGAAATGACCACGCAAAGTATCCTCTCACATCAACCCCAGCCCTGCCAAACCAAATCGTTAATATTTATCTTAGAATTATTGAAACACACAATCATGATATTTTAGGGTGGTAAAATGTAATATATATACATATATATATTTTTATATATATATATATATTCTATCAGTTTCCAATATGAGAATAAGAGCATTGCTTTTGATTAAAAAAAAAAAAGAGTTGGAGTGTTAGCAATTAGCATGTCTTAATCTTATCTTTACATATTGCTAAAGTAACCATTAATAAAAGTTTTTAGCATATGAATTTGGGTCTAATTAAGTTATATATTATTTGTTTATTTTACTTTTATGGGGAACTTTAACTCACATGGGTCCCTAGTCCCTCCAATATTTTTGGAGGTATGATACCCATTATTAGAGAGTTACCGTTCTATGTAACATGTTATTATAATAAAGTTACCATCATGGGTGACCTTATTACTGCATGTCTGAAATTATTATATAAAAAAAAAAAGTTACTATGTGATGTGACTGAACCAACCATCATATATGAGGTAAACACTATTTTAATTGAACTTATCATAGTGTGAGATAAAAAATAAAAATAAAATATTAGAAAATAAGTTAGTGCTCAATGTGATGTGAGTTACTAATGAATGTGACAAAATTACTATAAAGTGAAATCACGTTATTAGTAGAGAAACCATATCTAAAAAAACATTGGTATTATAGAATTTCCTTAATTTACACATATATAATATACCCAATATTAGGGTTCAAGTAATAGCTCAGTCATCATAATGGCATAATTTATGGTATCCTTTGCATGTGGTTCGAACTCCACAATACCTTCACACACACTATATGCAAAGTCACTCACCTTATAGCCTTCAAGAGATTTGATAGATGACTATGGTAGTATTTTATCCTCGAGCTATCATTGAGAGCCTTTTGAATTGGCAATGAGCCACTATCATCAACTCCTGAAAAGTACAAATGTATACATGTATTTGATTTAAAATCAGATAACTATTTCAATTAAATTGAAGGATGAAGATAGTTTCTTACCATTTTCGGTAATGTAAATAGGTGGATTATTATATTTTTTCTTTATGTATAGCATAAGTTCTCGAATTCCACTTGGATAAACGAAAAGCCATTTAGCAGCAGTCTACAAAACCAATATTTATATAGTTTTCTTAGTATATACAAGGAGTAAAATACACTTTATATTCAAACATTGGGTGAGAGTGAGAGAGATTACTGGTTGACCAATAGGAATGCCATCCTTCTCCGCTGTGACATTGAATAGAGTGACTACATGAGTGTTAGGAAAAAAAATGAGGAAAATGAAAAAGTGACTACTAATTTAACAACAAAATATTTACAAATTGAGGGGACAATGAATATAATTTATGTCATTTCAACAAAATAAATACCTATAGTACTTTTTGATGACTAACGATCAGTTTTTTTTAAAAAAATTTATACATATTCTTTGCATCACCCAATATATAAATCAAGGTTATGGATTTTGAGCTTAACTGGTCAAATTTACGTGGCAATCTGTTGTGTAACTTAGGTTGACGCTACTAGAAGATGTAAAGTCATCAGCATATCTTGCAGTATAGTAATTTACTCCAAGGAAATCCAGAGAACCTTTTAACATCTTGGATTGCGATTTAGTAAATATAGGTAGTCGAGTTCCCACCAAAACTCGCATGGTCTCAGGATAGTCACCAAAAATAATTGGATCAACAAACCTACACAAATAATAGAAATAATAAGTCTCCTTATAAGGGTTTGATACAATATGTTGAGACAATACCTTAACTACTTAATCTAAAAGCTTAAGATTGTAACTTGTCACAAAATTAACTTTTCGTAGCTACGCTTAGAATGCTTATGTTGTTGTTGTTGGTTTTTGCTGAATGGCTTAGAATGCTTCTCTTAACTAACTTTACTTCAAGCCAAAAATACTTGCCTTTTGCATATATGTTTGAAGACAAATGCGTTTATTTATAGGAATTATTGAGTCTAGTATAAAATTAAGTCATAAAACTTACCATCCAAACCTAAAATCAAGACCTCTAAAGGCAGCCTTGATGCTAGCAACTGTTTGGTATTTAGGCAAATCCCAATAACTTTGTACTGTAATGCCAATTTCTCCCATTTGAGATTCCTACAAAAATCAAATTCAGATTATGAAAGAAAACTTTTGCAATATTCTGAACCTTCTTTTTAACTTATTAAGAATATATATGAAGCACAGTAGATTATCCCATTTTTGCTTAGGAAGGATTAGGATAGTTTTATAGGTACTAATAGCACAAATCAACCAAGGCTAGTGTTCTTTGTAATCTAAAGCACAACCCAGTATTGCTAAAAACAATGTCTGTCTCATACACACATGGCTCATTAATTAGTGAGTCATAAATTGATATATCCTCTTTAAATTGATAGTGGCTAAAAGCACATACCTGATACTTTTCCTTGTATAATTTCACAGCAGTTGCATGAGAAAGTAGTAAATTATGTCCCACTATATAGGGTTCTATCCCAGAGTTCCCATATGTGCAATTTCCGATATAGTTAGAACATCGACCAGGTGCTTGAATTCCTGTTACGTAGCCCCCAATGGAAAATGTATTTGGCTCGTTAATTGTGAGCCAATACTTTACTCTATCACCAAATTTTTTGAAACAGACATCCACGTAGTTCCGATAATCATCCCTAATTATAGGCATTTATGGATTGTTGATTAATCAGATTGCATATATACTAATTTCATAATAGATTTAATGTGTGCTTCAAAACTTACTCAAAACTTACACTATGTTTTGGCTCAAGAATCCACCATACTCCTCTTCAAGTGCTTGTGGAACATCCCAATGGAATAGAGTTATAAAAGGTTTTAAACCTGATTAATTAATTATAGTCAATATTAGGAAGACCTATATTGATAAAACAAATTACGATTAGCTTTATGAGAAGCATATGAGAGGGAGGGAAATTCCACCTTGAGACAATAGCTCATTTATGAGGTTATTGTAGAATGTGATTCCTTTTTGGTTCACTCCCCCACTGATTTTTCCCTCTGAGGACAAAATTAAGCTTTATAAATAGGATTATATGTTACTTTGAATACAATACCAAATAAAGATATTTTTTCCCCAAAAAATTACATGTTTTTGTAGGTTCTTAGTAGAAAAAAATGACAAAGGTTGAGTTAAGCAATGCTCTTACTAGGTAGTATTCTGGTCCATGAGATGGAGAACCTAAAAAAGTCTAAACCAATTTCTTTCATCAAAGCTATGTCCCCCTGAAACATTTTTCAGTCTTTTCATTAGTTTAATGCATAAAAGAAAAGCCAAAGTTTCAACTGCAATATAGTGGATGTGGAGTATCTAGGGATATAGTCTTTTTTTTTTTTTTAATTTCTTTTTGATGTGTAAGAAATAGGGATGGGAATGGGGTAGGACAGGGCGAGGCCAAAGGATGGGGTCTTCGCCCCTGCCCCATATGATTTTGTCTTGCCTCATCCCTACCTTGCCCCGCCTAGCCCCGTATGACAGGAAAATTTTCTTGCCTCATCCCCACCTCTTGGGGCCTGGCGAAGCCCCACCCTACCCTATAAAAGTCTACTTCTTGTTAATTTGCCCCACAACTATTACAATTTTTTTTTAATAAAACCTATTTCCTTAATAAAAATATACTTGAAATTACAACTAAATTTATCCCATCAAATCAAATTAATTTTTAGCAAAAACTTATTAATATTATCTAAGTGTTTAATAAGACAATATCACAACAAAAACTAAAATCTCATAGTATAACACATAACAAAATAGAGATAAAGAGTCACGTTGCGTAGAATAATATAAGCAAATATTGATATGTTTTTTTTTTTTTTAAATAGAGTTTTAGGGCATAAAAAATTTACAATTAAAATCTTTATTAACGCGGGGCGGGGTGGGAACAAGGTGGGGCGAGGCGGGTCTAAAAAGTCTAAACCCATCCCCACCCTGCTCTATAATACAGGGCTAAAGTCTTGCCCCATCCCCACCCCACCACTTTTGCGGGGCGAGAAAAACCCGTATGGAGCGAAGCGGGGAGGGGCCGGGCAAAATTATAGAAACCAATAAAATACAATAACATGAATTAACCATACCTTAAAACGATAGTAAAAATCATCAGCTATATCTCCGGTGGTATGATCTGCAATTTTTTCTGTAACGACACCATAAATTTCTCAAAAAATTGTCTCTAATGAATTAGGTGATACACTTAAAAAAAATTATGCATCAAACTATAGAATACAAAGAAAAAAACGAATTTTATTTTAATTACAAAAGGTTTTATGTCACATATATATGTTGATCACCCATTTGATTATAAAATGCGCTATACTAAGTACATGAGTATGACAGCTCATTTTCTTAGCCAAGGAAGACCCTACAAGATTACAAATAAAAGGGGAAATTTGCAATTAAACAATAATTAACAAGAATCCATTATTTCGTAAAAACTCCATGTACTGTATACTATGTATGGAACCAACATGTAAGGTTCATTTTATGTGAGAAGAATGTGTAATAAACTCAGTAAAAATAATTTCACCTTAATATATAGGATGGGTTTGCATTATTCTAATATCTAATTATTTATTGAATATAAAAGTTCACTGGCCCAAAGGTCAATACATCCCATCTTTGGGTGGATTAGGTTCTTTCCTTTCTCATTACCCACCAATTTGGAGGATTTCAATCTAGCAAAAAATCAATTGTCGTAAAATTAGATGATGAAGCTGATTAACTGAAAGAAATCTTCTTTGGTCTTTGAAGCTCATTGTCTACTTACCTAAAAGCCAAAATTTTAATCCAAAACAAAGCACTATGCAGCCTTTGGAGGACCCCAATTTCTGTCCTTGACACATACTAGTCGAAAGCCTTTGGAGGACCCCAATTTCTGTCCTTGACACATACTAGTCGAAGTTAGTTGTAATTTCTGATGCATTTGTAGATTAGTCTGCAGAACTAGTTGCTGCTTGTTTTGGTTTTGTTACTAAATTTGTATATTCTCTTGATTGAATAGTTACAAAACAAGTATAATTTGAATAATGTTGCGCTCCACACCAATTGACGTGTGGTCTTTACTTTCATTTATATAGACTAGTAGTTACATATTAGATACAGATGAGAAAAGTTTTAGATAAGCACAATACATTCAGTTACAAATGAGATAGGAGTAATCCTTGCTAACTTCAATCTGATCTAGTCTTATCACTTTCATTTGGGTTGCTTATCTTGATAGGATCCTTAAGCTTTGCTTCAATACATAGAATTGCTTATTCACTAAAAATGTGTGTGTGTGTGTGTGTGTGTGTGTGTGTGTGAGAGAGAGAGAGAGAGAGAGAGAGAGAGACCTGGATGTTCTCTAGTAAAAGTGTCCCATATGCTAGGTCCTCTTCCATGTTGAAATGCAGCCCCTTCATACTTCCAATTGAAATTAAGAGAACCCCAAACATAATATGAGTATAAGAACACAGGGAATTAGTGTAGAAAGCATGTAAATATTAGTGTTAGTTCAGTGACATATGTACCTGGTAAGCACTTGAGGCCCCTCCAAATATGAAACCAGCTGGAAAATCTCTCCGACTAAGACTTTCAGTGCAAGAGAAAAAATAGACTACAAAAAGCAGCACATACAAAAAGAGATGGTGATGATGATGAATTACTTCCATGTCTGACTTTCTCCAACTCCCCATGAATGTTTCCCCCACGCAAAGTATTATTAGCACACTTATATAGTGGGACGGACGAGAGTCGGACTTCAACCCTTAAAGAGGAATCTTCACACACATCTTCCTTTTGCACAAAACTTGGGTAAAATTCCTTATTTGCTGTTCCATCAATTCTTCACTTTAAATTTAGCCATATGACTTCTTTTCTATGAATGAAATTGACTTCTTTTTTATGAATGAAATTGTATTTTTACTTAAGTACAATCACAAAACTAAATTTTAAAAATTAAACTTAAGAAATAATATTTAAATATTACACTTAAATTTTAAGTGAGAGTAAAATTTATATAGTATATAAAATAAAATAAATGGAAATGATGTTAGAAAGAATCAAAAGTAGGGTACTAGCATGGTTTTAAAAACTAGACCAAATTGACCAGTTTAACCGAAAATCAGACCTCAATTCGGTCTGGTTATTATTAAAAACCGAAAATTAAGAAAAAACGAGTAAACTGCCGATTTAACCGGAAACGGTATGGTTCAACCGGTTTTAAGCTGCTTTGTTCATTAACACTTCAAGCACTGTGTTTTTTAACAAAAAATAAAAAAGAAAGATTTTGTTTCAGATTTAAGAAGAAGAGAGATTTTGACTTTGAATATGCTGTTGAGTCTAAAACTGTGAAGCCTAAGACGCCCACGTTGACACCAAAAACATCAGATTTACTATTTATGAGTTGACACAGTTGAGAAAGAACCAAGGAAGTCCAAACCAAAGAGATGCAGGTACAATCTGTCCACTTCAGTTTAAGAGCTTTGCTTGCTGCTCTTTCAGACTTGCACATGCACTGATGCGCATGTATTAACGAGAGAGATAGACAGAGTATTGAAGGCAAAGAGATGAAAAATTAGAAAAAAGTGAAAGAACAAACTAGAAGTACAGAGCTTTTAATTAAACAAGGTGTGGATGTAAGACTTCAAAATATGTGGTGGGTGGAGTATCAACGTGTAAAGGTCGGATATGTGGGGAAAGAAATATCAAATGGGCAGTGACTTTTTATTATTTGAAAAATGAAAGAATAACTAAAACACTTTTTGGAGTGGGCTTGGATTTGGCTGTCAAATATATAAATTAAAGTTAAGGTTTAATGTTTTACTGTTTCAAAAAAAAAAAGTTTTACTGTTATTTATTTTAATTTTTTTAGTTAAAATATTAGTTATAAAATTATTTATTTATTTATATTTTATAATTATTAATTAATTATTTATAACGTCATCAATTTAACTATCGGTCTGATCCCAGTCCGGCCATAAAATTGAGAATCACTCTTTATTCTGATTCTTTAATCATACCAATTTTTAAAATTATGGGTTCCACTGCAACCCATGTGCTTAAGATTTTTTATTTGTATTCTTAATTTTATTTTTCTTAACTCAGCTATGGACATGTCATAAGTGGAGTAAGAAAAATAAAACATTAATTAATACTTAATGTACATTAAATATTAATTATTTAATATTGGCGTATACTGTTCGAAAAGGAGTTGGTGTATAATTAATATTTAATGTACATTAAATATTATTATCCACCAACTTATTTTTCTTGTTTAAAAAGAAAAAAAAAAATTTCTTTCTTCTTTAGTTATTAAATTTTTTTTCCCTGGTGCTTCTTTAGTTATTCGGTTTAGTGTTTGAAATGGTCTAAATCAATTCTAGTCTTTGAAAGTTTATCGTCCTTTATGGTCCGTTTGAATTGAGGAAAAGAAATGTAGAGGAGAGTAAAATAGAATTGACCCAAAATTAATGATATATACAAAATGAACAATGTTAATTAAGATCACAACTTTTTTTACATACAAATTATAATGAAATAATATGATTAATATCACTTTCTCATATGCTCATTATTAATTAATTATTATTTTTATTATGCACCATCACAATTGGGTGTAGTAAGAGCATCCACAGCAGATGTTGCAAAAAAAATGTCATTTTGACACACCAAAAGACTACTTTATTATTTTACCACATCAGATGTTTTATCATTCAATTCTATACATTAAAATAATATTTACTACACATTAAAATAATATATTATCCCCTCCCCATTATCATCAACAGCCACAACATCAACGGCACAACCACCAGCCACCAATATCCACTGCCGCAACAACACCGACAGCCACCACCGGCCATCACCCCCACAGCCCACCACCACCACTCCCACTGTCACCGCCCATAGCCCACAGCCCACCACCACCCAGATCAATTGAACCACCACTTGCTGCCTACAATTTAAAAAACAAACACAAAACCCATACCACCCTTACAGCCCACCATCACCCACAGCTCACCCATCATATCAGAACCCACCATCACCACCACTACAACCCACCTCTACTGCAAACCAACCACCACAATTACTCACCAATATCAAATCAACCCAAATTGAAAAAAAAAAAAAAAAAAAAAAAAAAAAAAAAAAACCCCACAACCAGAGAGAGGCAGAGTGAAGGGGGCTGATGATATTGACGGTGGTTGGGCGAGATCGGCGGTGGCGGCTTTAGAGGGTGAGAGAGATTGAGAGGAACAGAGGTAAGAGAGAGGGAACCGGTGAGTTCCGCAAACAAACCACTCCTAGTTCGCGCATTTCCAAGAAGCTGTCCTCCAAGCCCTCGTCGTCAGAGCTACGCCATCATCGCTGCCGGTGAACATCCCGGACTGGTTGAAGATCCTAAGAGACGAGTACAGAGATAATAACCGCTACAAGGAGAAGAGAGAGGGAACCGGTGAGAGAGAAGAGAAAAGAAAAAGTGAAGAGAGATGAGAGAGAAAAGAGAATAAAAAACTATAAAAATTTATACCATTTCTGTCCGTACCGTCTTAAATATGAGACGGTACTATAGCCGCGTGTTATATTTTTTGATATTTGAAACATCTGATAAAGCTTTGTTTTTGTGTTTAGTGTGCCAAATATTTGGCATTTAACATATTTGGCATATCTGATGTGGATGCTCTAAACAAAGTTCTGAAAAATTATATATCCCTAGTATTATTTTAATGATATAAGCAACTGCATCAGATCATGCATAATACAAAAAGTAGTCAATTTTACACATTTTGAGCAAAACTCACATCAGTGGGTGTAAAATTGTGCATAAATGCACAAGTGCTATAGTAACTGTGCATATATGCACGGTTATTGTAGCTCGTGCATTTAATATTTTAGTATTATTTGGTAGTGTTAGGTATGTGAGAAAGAGGGATAGTGAGTGAAGAAATAATAAAAAATTGTAAAAGAATGAATATTTTATTGAATAGATGTGTAAAATAAATAAAATGATGTGGATGTTTTGTAAAAATAAGTATGTAAAATAAAAAAAGTAAATTTTTTGTGCAAAATAGATGAAAAGTTTGCATCACCTAATGCTGATGAGCAATGTTTACATTATGCGGTAATTGTGCCTTGGTAGCCGTTCCCACATTTTTTTTTTGAGGCATCTATCGAATAAGTCTAGTCACTAGTCAAACAATTTATATATAAATATATATATATATATATATATATATATATATATTTAACCGTTGAGGGATTGAAATACAGTATATAATATTAGTGGTGGCTGGTGAGACAAGATAAAAGTGATGTTAGATGATCAATCCCAATATATTATCATAAACTTCTTGTGAAACTTTCAGTCTCTATTATTGCACCATTTAATAATCAACATGCATTTTGAATAAAATAATAATAAATATTTTTATAATAATAGTTAAGTTTAGAAACGGTACTTGGGCTAAGTGGTTTCACAAAATTACAGCAATATTTTGGATAAAAATATTTTTTAAATAGAGACAACAATATATTTGTTCTTATCAATTTCTTTAGATTAAATAATAATAAGTGTTTTAACAAAACATGTAATGAGCATCTAAGTTTTTTTTTTTTTTTTTTTTTTTTTTTTGAGAAGCCAAATCGGAGACCTGGGAACTTTATTTCATCAACCCAAACTAGTGAACATCATGCAAAACTAAAGGGACAATATCAGTTGGCAAATCATGCAGCCACACCTGAGCCCCAATGTTTGACTTAGCTTTCTTAGTGAGAGCATCAGCCACTGAATATCTAAGTTTCAATTGATAGAGACAACTTATTTGTTATTATCAATTTCTTTAGAAAAAGTAACAAGAAGTGTTTTAACAAAGCACGTAACATACATTTTAGATAAAATAACAATAAATATTTTAACAAAATACGCAACATGCATCTAAGTTTCAATTAATAGAAACAACTTATTTGTTCTTATCAATAATTTATTTTTTAATTATTTTAAAAAAATTATCTCACATATGAAACTTCATCAAGCCGTGCATCACACGGGAATAATACTAGTACTAGTACTAGTATATTTTAAAATATAGTTTTAGAAATATTACAATTTAATTATTTATTAGTCTATATTAACAAAAATATCATAATTAATATGAGTTGTAATTAAAGTCAGTCTAACAATTAAAAATTCTATCAGATCAACATAATATAACAAATATTATATTTTTTCTTTGCATTAAAATATCACTTAAATCACATAATTTTTTTTTCAATAAAATTTAGATTGGTCTCAAGTACTCATATGCATGTGTATGTATTTGTCGCTTATAAATTTTGCCTCCCATGACATCCAATCTTGGCTCCCCCACTTAGTACCAAGGTTTTTTTTATTTTATTTTATTATTTATTTTATCCATGGGATTTTGTTGGAATTTGATAGAGATGCAAGAAAAAAAGTGCATCTTTGACCCTTACAAATGAAATCTCTGTTTATATATGACTTTAAGGAAAATAAAAATAAAAAAAAATAAATCAGCTAGCAATCTCTCTCTCTCTCTCTGAGAGATTGAAGTTTAACAAGTTGTGATTCATATAAGATCACCTTCACATAAGTTCATCACAATTGTAAATTGATCACAAGATTCACAACACATAAAAATTTATAAATTCTCCTGTAATACTAGATTCATTGTACGGATTATATATTGAAGAATAGTACTGAATTAGTAATTCTGAAAATAAATACATGCTGCAATTCCTCTTAATATAGAATAGAAAAAAAAATAATGAATTAGTTCAACATACAACAAATCAGTAGACTTGCTATAACTATAATTACAATTCACTGTGCAACAAAGTTGGCCTTCTGGTGACATTTTTCTTTTGGAGAAAGTTTTTGAACCGTAAAGCGTTAATTGTAAAGGATTGAGAATTTTTTTTTTTTTTTTTTTTTTAGAAAATAATTTAACCACGTACGTTGGGTTTTAATGTTGAAATTTCACGTTTATGATTCAAAGGAAATGTCCTCTCCTCCTCTTTTTCCTATGCAAATGTTCTTAGTTTGGAAATTGATATAGTCTCTGTTAGTAGAGGTAGTGTGAGTTAGAGAGAAAGAGAAATCCAGAATTAATGTGGTTCAGCTTAACTGCCTAGATTGATAGTAGAAAATCATTAATGGCTACCTTTATACTAATTACAAATTTACAATGAATCTGATATATATGGGTTATATACATTTACTTTTCTTGTTATACAACTTTACAAGTACATGGAGAGAGGAATTTGATGAACTTCGGTGCTCTACGAATTTGCCAATGTGAAGAATTGTTGTAGAGTTTAGCTCAATTTGTGACTCTTGTTTTGTGGAATTTGAGCCAAGGTAGAGATTTGTTAGAAATTGTCTCAAATAATCAACTTGGATTGAGTTTTCTTGGAAGGTAAATATATTCCTTTTTAAACAACTAATAGTACTCATTGTTTACAAATGAATGTATTCCTTGTTCACGAAAAAAAAAATATGTATTGATATCTTACAAATAAACAATAATATTAAGGTTTGATGGCTTTGGCTCATGACTCCTCACACATGGAAAGAGACTTTGAATTAATTTGAGAGTACCTTTTGAGTATGTAAACACTTTCGTAATCACTCTTTAAAATATATAGTCGTTATATGAAAATAATATTCATTCATAGTGTAATCATGTTAATCATAATTAATTGTATTTTATTCACATGTTCTTAGTCTTTGTTTATTAAACACAGTCATCGTCTAAATTTTATTCAATATTAAAAATTTTGTTGATTCACTTCAATTAATTAAACATAAATTTCATTTTATGTATGTTGCATGCACACCAAATACAAAAAGTCAAAAATGCAATTATTTCTATGACAAGATATACACTTTATATAACATAATTTATACTTCTCTTTCATTTGATATAATATAATATGAATTGTGGCATAATATATTTGTCGTGATTTATGCGCTATTTGCTTTATAAAGTGTATACATTATGAACGATTGTTAGGTAGCACATATTTAGTAGGATGAACGTTAGCTTCAACTTACCCAAAAATAAATAAAAAAAGATGAAGAACGTTAGCTACATAATTTGATATAATCAAGAATTGTTCCCTTATTAAAAAATATATATAATCAAGCAAAATCTATAAAGATCCAACCTAGTCCAATCTTTGTTTAGGAACAGCTAATTTAGCCTTTTTTTTTTTTTTTTGGCTAAAAGTTTACTAAAATATGTTTGTATTGTGAAAAAATGAGAAAAAAAAAAAAAGAAAAAAATTAGGTTTAAAAAAAAAAAAAAAACTTGTCCATGATACCTAAAAACTAAAAACTGAACTAATAAACTCTAGCCAAACAGACAAATTCGATCCATTAGATTGTGTACAAACCCAACCAGTGTGGTTCTCTTTATTTCTCAAACCCAAAGCTCTAAAGCCCAACCCAATACCTGAAGCCCGCCTCCAATAAACCCAAACCCACATGTTTTAAACCCAAACTCAATCAGCCCACTCCAAAACATAAGCCCAAGCGCACCACACTTCCTAACCCAATACCCCATCAAGCCGAAAGCCCAAACCCAACTCCCATATTTAACAAACTACCATTTAGCTTCCAAAATTACACTTTGACCCCTTTATTATACAGAATTACCCAAACATCACTTTACCAAATTGCCCACACAGAAATGTCCATATCATTTTTTTTTTTTATGGAAAAGAAAGATTTTATTGACCAGAGAGACAAAAAACAAACAAAGGCTAGCTCAGCCTTTCCTTCTTAATTACAGAAGCAAAACAAAGAGGACAGCTACCCCAATCAAAAGAACCAAAAAAATTACAAGCAAGAGACCACTTAGCTAGGGAATGAGCTGCCATATTAGCTAGCCTAGGAACCCAGAAGACAGACACATTAGAATAAGAAACTAGAAGAGACTTCAAGTCCGCTAAGATAGAAGCAATTCACCAAGGCGGGGGCAAAATCAGCTCATGAATAGCTTCATGACAAATCTTAGAGTCTGTCTCAATAATAACATTGTCAGCTTCCAACTTTGTAGCCAAAGAGGTAGCCCATCTCACAGCTTCAGCCTTTGCTTGGAGAGGGAAGGTGCTTTTCGCTTTTTGAGAACAAGCAAAAACCAAGTCCCCTCTCCAGTCTCTAGCCACCAAAGCTAAGGATGAATGGAATGGACCAATAGCTGCATCAACATTAATTTTAACAGATAGACGCCTTGGAGGGGCCCAAGTTTGCAAAGGATGAGTGATATTTCCAAATGCAAAAGCAATCAGTCTAGAGTTTTTGAATTCCATAAATAACTTCCCAACTCTAGCTATTAGATCATCACAACTCAAGGGAAGATCTTCAAAAATCACTTGGTTTCTCAGCTTCCAAATTCCATCACAAAGAATGGCCCCAAATAACAAGAGCTCATTCTTTTGACAAAGCTGGTTTGAAATTGGGGGTGAGCACAAAAAATGAATGAAATCCACTTCTGAAGAGAAACCAAAAGAATCCATTCTCAGCCCCCATTTACTACTGAACCAAACTGCCTTAGCTACTAGACAAAGAGCAAAAAGATGAAGGGAGGTTTCAGTTTCCATCCTACAGAGGGGACAATAAGCATCAGCAACATCAACAAACCAACTTAGCTTATCTTTGGTGGGCAAGCAACCTGCAGCAATTTTCCAAATCATCATTTTGTGTCTCTCATGGAGTTTAGCTTTCTAAATACAATTCCAAAAGGAGTCGATATTATGATGCGTTGATTCTCGGCAACTCCAATAAACCGACTTAACTGACAATTCCCCAGAGCTTGTGCAAGTCCATGCCCACTGATCTTTGTAACTGGTTGGACAAATAGGAATTTTCAGAATAAGATCAATTGTGGAGTTTTCAAACCACCAATTTAATTTATGAACATCCCAACCAGAAAAATCAGAATTAAAAAGCTGAGAAACTAAGAGAATACCATTCGGGTCAACACCATTCTTTGGAGTAGGAATGAACCCGTGAAGCTCTGGTACCCAAGGATCCTCCCAAATCCTTATGGAATTACCATCCCCTACCAACATGCAAGCTGCTTTAGATATGAGCTGCTTAACACCAGATAAACTTTTCCAGACTGGTGAAGCATTACCCAAGAAGCAGTGGTTTAACCAATTGTGTCTAACCTTATATTTTGCCTTTAAAACATTGACACACAAACAGTTCTTACCTAACAAAATCCACCAGGCTAATTTGGAAAGCATGGCTTGATTGAAATCCCAAAAGTTCCTAAAACCCAAGCCACCATCCTTTTGGGATCTACATAGAGTAGACCAAGCAATAGGAGTCCAGAAATGACCTGACTCCGTTTTGGGGTTCCACCAGAATCTACGAACCACTAAATCTAGATGATCACATAACTTCCTGGGGAATTGCAAGGCAGCCATAGTGTATGTCAGAATAGATTGCGCCACAGATTTAATTAGAGTTGCTCACCCAGCCCATGACAAATTCCTACCCTTCCAACTACTCAACTTGCTCTCTAGTCTTTCTTTCACCAACTTGAGATCATTGGACCTGTTCTTGGATAAAAACAGTGGAACTCCAAGATAAGTGGTACTTTGGGGAAGTGAATTAAGACCCCAGCAGCGTTTTACTTGGCGCAAAAAATTAATACTAACTCCTCTTGATGGGAAAACACCAGATTTTTCTATGCTTATAAGCTGGCCAGACCAAGAACAATACTTTTCCAAACATTTTTTTAGACTAACTAGCTCAGAATGCTTTGCTTTACAGAAAATAATCACATCATCAGCATAACAAAGTCTCGAAATGGAGGGAGCTATGCTGGCCACTTTAATTGCTGAAATATTTTTCTGATCAACTTCTTTGTTAATAAGTCTCATAAGAATCTTGCTTCCAAGAATGAAAAGATATGGCGATAGTAGATCGCCTTGCCTTAGGCCACGGCTAGGATTAAAGCATTGACAAACTCCACCATTCAGTAAAAGAGAATATTGGACTGTGGAGATGCATTGATAGATGAGGTTGGAAAACTTTTCATTGAAGCCCAAAGCCTTGAGAACCTTCATAAGAAAGCTCCATTCCATTCTATCATAGGCCTTTTGAAAGTCTAGCTTCACTCCTAAATAGCCCTTCCTCTTCCTAGTCTGCATGAAGCTGTGAACAGTCTCTTGAGCAAGCACCACATTTTCAGTAATACTTCTGTTAGGAACAAAAGCTACTTAAGCAGGATCCACTATCTTATTTAATAGAGGTCTCATTCTATTCACCAAAATCTTGGATATTACCTTATAACAAACATTACAAAGGCCTATCGGACGGAATTGATTGAAATTGCAAGCTCCTGGTTTCTTTGGAATAAGGTCCATATCATTTTTAATGAACTAGAACTCGGAATTGGAATGTTCAACTCTTCAAGACTAAAGTAATAATGAACTAGATTTCCATAGCCCTTTTTGTTTATTAAAATATATTTGTAAAAAAAAAAAAAATTCAAATATTCATCATTAAAAGAATATTGGATCCCAAAAAAGATTAAATTCTACCAATTGTCAGTCTTAGTTATCCTCTTAACTTATCATATAATGATTTATTAATAGGTAACATGACTCAATATACAGGTTATGTGACTAAAAGTATATTTAAATAGTTTTTATTATATGCCACATAGTGAATTCAAGGAATTTTTCTCCAAATTGGTTTGGATGTACATCCATTTTTTTTTTTTTAAATAATGAGAGAGATGACTGTTTTCTCTACTTGCTAAGATTATAGGATATCTCATATATACATAGATCCACAACTAACACCTATATTTTGTACAAAATATAAAGATTGTAAGAATATTTTTGCATCACTAACCCATAGAAAAAAAGTGTGATGTGGGTTGCCGAGATGATAGGATCCAACGCGAACTCTACTTGCCCTTATACAGCATCGAGCCTATATATGTTAGGACCAATCATACATACCCTCAGGCAGCTCTTTTAACCCCAAATTAAATTATTTTGTTATAATAAATATACTTATATAAATAATTAAAGCTTGGCCCCAAAAATTACACTGGTACAAAGATATACTATAAAGACTCGTATATTTCTTTATTTCTTTTCCTTCTTTTTTGGATGGATTCTTATAGTTAGGTTGAATTTTATTTCATCGTCCTCATATCCCGCGCATAGAATTTGAATCTCGTACCATTGTTAGGTTGAATTTTATACTATTGTTTTTTATATGCATAGAATTTGACATTACTAATGTCTACAAGTTCTATGCTTATTTTTCTACTTAAATATTTTTTTAAAAATTTTGCGCAAAACTTGATATTAGCAATATCAAGTTCCATTTAAAAATATGTATAGAACTTGATATTGCTGATGCCAAGTTTTGCGCAAAATATTAAAAAAAATTTAAGTAGCAAAATAAGCATAGAACTTGTCGACATTAGTAATTTCAAGTTCTATGCATATTTTTAAGTGGAACTTGACATTCTTAATGTCAAGTTTTGCACAAAATTTTAAAAAAGATATAAATAGCAAAATAAGTAGAGAACTTGTCGACATTAGTAATGTCAAGTTCTATTTTTAAGTGGAACTTGACATTCTTAGTTTCCATTTGGGAAATGCTTATTTAGCTGAAACTGAAAACTATTTGCTGAAAGTATTGTAGATAAAGATAAAAGTTAGCTAAATAGTACAATAGGACCCACAAATATTACCAAAAACTACACTAGGACCCATGAATAGTAGCAAAAATAAGCTGAAATTGCAAATAAGCTGAAATTTTCAGCTTGTCCCAAATGCAAACTTAATGTCAAGTTTTGCACAAAATTTAAAATAAAAAAAATTAAGTAGCAAAATAAGCGTAGAACTTGTCGACAATAGCATAGTTTTAAGTGGAAATTGACATTCTTAATGTCAAGTTTTTAGCAAAATCTTAAAAAATAATTAAGTAGCAAAACAAGGATAGAACTTGTTGACTTTAGTAATGTCAAGTTTTATGAATATTTTTAAGTGAAACTTGACATTCTTAATGTCAAGTTTTGCGCAAAATTTAAAAAGACAATTAAGTAGCAAAATAAGGATAGAACTTGTTGACATTAGTAATGTCAAGTTCTATGCATATTGTTAAGTGGAACTTGACATTCTTAATGTCAGTTTTTCCACAAAATTAAAAAAAAAAATATATATATATATAAGTAGCAAAATAAGCATAGAATTTGTCGACATTAGTAATGTTAAGTTCTATGCATATTTTTAAGTGGAAATTTAAAAAAAAAAAATTTAATTTCCAAAATAAGCATAGAACTTGTCAATATTATTAATGTCAAGTTCTACGCATATTGTTAAGTGGAACTTGATTTCTTAATGTCAAGTTTTGCGCAAATATTTATTAAAAAATTTAAGTAGCAAAATTAGCATAGAACTTGTCGACATTAGTAATTTCAAGTTCTATGCATATTTTAAGTGGAAATTGACATTTTTAATGTCAATTTTTCTGCAACATTTATAAAAAAAAAAAAAAAATTAAGTAGCAAAATAAGTATAGAACTTGTTGACATTAATAATGTCAAGTTCTTTGCATATTTTTAAGTGGAACTTGACATTCTTAATGTCAAGTTTTGCACAAATTTTTTTTTTTTTTTTTAAATTTAAGTTGCAAAATAAGCATAGAACTTGTCGACTTTAGTAATGTCAAGTTTTATGAATATTTTTAAGTGGAACTTGACATTCCTAATGTCATGTTTTGCTCAAAAAAATTAAAAAAAAAAAATTAGCAATATAAGCATAGAACTTGTCAACATTGGTAATGTTAAATTCTATGCATATTTTTAAGTAGAATATGACATTCTTAATGTCAAGTTTTCCGCAAAATTTTTAAAATAAATTTAAGTAGCAAAATAAGCATCGAACTTGTTGACATTAATAATGTCACATTCTATGTATATTTTTAAGTAGAACTTGATATTCTTAATATCAAGTTTTGCGCAATTTAAAAAAAAAATTAATTAGCAAAATAAGAATAGAACTTGTCTACATTAGTAATGTCAAGCTCCATATATAATTTTAAGTGGAAATTGACATTCTTAATGTCACATTTTTCGCAAAATTCAAAAAAAAAATTTAAACAGCAAAATAGCATAGAACTTGTCAACATTAGTAATGTCAAGTTCCTTTGCATATTTTTAAGTGGAACTTGACATTCTTAATGTCAAGTAGTTTTGCGCAAAATTAAAAAAATAAAAAAATAAATAGCAAAATAAAGCATAGAACTTGTCCACATTAGTAATGTCAAGTTCTATGCATACTTCTAAGTGGAGCTTGACATTCTTAATGTGATGTTCTGAAAATTTTTATAAAAAATTATTTAGCAAACTAAGCATAAAACTTGTCAACATTAGTAATGTCAAGTTCTATGAATATTTTAAAGTGCACTTGACATTTTTATGTCAAATTTTCCGCAAAATTTTAAATAAAATTTAAGTAGCACTTGATTGATTGTTGCTGGCTGGAAAGTTCTTCATTTCATAAACGATGAAGATCATGAAGCACTTGGTTACCAAAACCAATGACGTACCAACATAGTAGCTTCACATAGAGTATATGAGTTCTAGGTTTCTGTTTCCGTACTTGATGTCTTTTAAAATTTGCTTTATATATGTCTAGGGTTGTAAAGAGAGAAACCCTAATAATTTAAGTCATTATGGACCAAAATTCTGATATAAGAAATCTGAAATCATAATTCTGGATAGATCGAGCTTGAGTCAAGCTTCTTCATTAAGCAACTAGTGTTGAGCTAGTGTCGATATTTAAAAAAACAACTTTTCTTCACTTGTTTTTTGGATCAAACGTAATGTCTTTAGTGATACCCCTTGATATGTTTGAACAACTTAGATCTACCCAATTACAAGTAAAACGCATTTTATCAAATGATTAGCCAATTCCTAAAAATTATTACCCTAACAAAGTTAACCTATAAAATTAGCATGCAATTGAACAATTTATGTCATTTGTCTTCAAATGCTGCTTGTCGTTCCTCCTGACTTAACTCTAGATTAATCTTCAATTGGGTTTTGTGCAACTTAGTGTACTCTTCAGTATCATCTATATATCACACTTATGACCCTTTTAACATTTTCCCTTCATATAATCTTTGTATATATAGTTTAAAAGGGAAGACCTAGGGGCTCAAATATATATGAATGGATTGTTGCTTCTGATCATTCTACACCTTGCTTCGTTGTTGCTTGGAAAAATTATATATATATATAAATAAATTATTTTAAATTTTATAGTTGTAGGAGCCTTGTAGGCCAATTGTGGATTGATTTGAATGTAAGGACTAAAATGGAAAAAGTGCAAAATGTAGAGACTAAGAGTCCGTTTGGATATAGCTTATTTTGCTGAAAACCGAAATCTGAAAACACTGTAGCAAAATAATTTTTAAATGTGTAAATAGTACCGTGGAGCCCATTTTTAATATTTTTTTCTAAATAAAGTGGTTATGGGTCCCGTGAACAGTGCACAATGTCTCCTACACAGTGTAATCTGCGTGCATGAACAGTGCAGGTTACTATTCTTAAGCCTAAATGCATTGTTCATGTCCCATGAATAGTGCAAGAGACGCTGAAAAAACAAAAACAAAAACGCAAACGCAAGAGAAGAGACGTGCATCCAAACGCTCACTAAAAGTGCATTTACACCTTTCTTTCTTTTTTTTCTTTTTTTTGTCTCTCCACTAGAAAGATCCGGTTCTATCAGGTATACATAAAGGAATCACTTTAGTTCTCAAGTGGATTTTTTCACCAAAAAAAAAAAAAAAAAATATTCAAGCAAAGATGAGCAATTCAAGAAGCACAAAACTTCATGTAGCCAGGTTTGCCTTTGGCCATATCACTCCCTACCTGCACCTATCAAACAAGCTTACAGAGAGAGGCCATAGAGTGTCTTTCTTACTGCCCAAAGGAGCACAAGCAAAGGTAGAACATCTCATCCTTTATCCAAACCTCATCCACTTCTATCACCTTCCAGTGTAGATAGACTACCCCCTGGTGCCGAGACTTCCTCAGTTGTTCCTCTTCCACTTCGTGGACATCTTCGCGTTGCCTTTGACCAAACCCAAGACCAAGTTCAAACCATTCTGAGCAGTCTCAAGCCTGATTTCATTTTCTTTGACTTCAGCCCTTGGATGCCAGCCTTAGCACACCAAATTTGCTCCAAGGCCATATGTTATTCTATTGTAACCCCAGCAACGCAAGCACTAAAGGTTCCTACTAAGGAGAAACCAGAGGATATGACTGTAGAAGACTTCATACAACCGCTTCCTGGCTATCCTCCTTCGTGTGTGCGAATAAAGTACAAGGACTATGAGATTGCACAACTAAAAGTGTATGCCAAGGCTCTTGGAACAGAGATGTCTCTTTATGTTCGAATTACCTATGGCTTGATTAGGAGTGATGCCCTGGCCTATAGGACATATCATGAGTTTGAAGGGCCATACTGTGACTACTTAAGGCAGCATTATGCTAAGCCTGTGCTGCTAACAGGACCTGTCCTGCCTGAAGCACCGGCCACAAAGCTAGACGAGAAATGGACTAATTGGTTATGCAATTTCAAGCAAGGTACTGTGGTGTATTGTGCATTTGGGAGCCAAAATAAACTACAAAATGACCAGTTTCAGGAGCTACTTTTGGGGTTTGAGTTATGTGGTAACCATTTTTGGTGGCTCTGAGTACTCCAGATGGTTGCGCAACAATTGAAGAAGCTTTTCCAGGCGGGTTTGAAGAGAGAGTTAAAGGGAGAGGATGGGTGTATGGGGGATGGGTGCCACAAACATTGATATTGGAGCACCCATCTATTGGTTGTTCTGTGACCCATTGTGGATATGGGTCCATGTGGGAGTCTCTCTTTAGTGATTGCCAAATAGTATGCGTTCCATACCTTGGTGATCAAATTGTGGGTGCCAGGTTAATGGTGGAAGAACTCAAAGTTGCAGTGGAGGTGGAGAGAGAAGATAATGGGTGGATTTCCAAGGAAAGCCTGAGTAAGGCCATTATCTCTGTGATGGACGAGGACAGTGAAATAGCTGGGCTGGTGAAATATAATCATGCCAAGTTGAAGGAGGAACTTACTAGTGAAGGCATGCAAGAGAGATATTTAGACACTTTCATTCAAAACCTGCAAGGTCTTATCGATTGACTAAGTGCTACATATGAACCCAACTACTTAATCCTTTGCACTAAAAAGAGCAGTAGCAGTTTCAATTGAGGAAGGATTCACTCGTGTTATAGTTTGGGGATGCTACTTCTTTGTCAATGTTGTTCTATTTGGATATCCAGTTGTATTTCTTTTTCTGGGTTGTACTTGTGTTTCGTTTCTCTTTTAGCAAAAAAATAACAGTAATGCTAAGGAAAATACAATTTTTACTACTTGAGCTTTGCAAATAGAAGTATGTCAAGTTGTAAATATATTTAAAGTTTGTTGCCAAATCCTATTATCATTTTGCTTCTGCACCTTCCTTCCCACCATCCTAATATCTCAACAACCTACTTAGGCAGCCGACAAACCTCAAACAAGGAAACATTTGCAACCATAAGCAAATTATAACTAAATACTGCAGCAACAGCTTATCAACATGTTTTCTCCACTGCCCTTGGACATACAACAGCAGTCCATTTAAATAATTGTCTATTGAGGATATTCTTTACGGCTTAAAATCTTTCCAAAAGGTGCAATCTTGCACAAAGAAACATTAAAGGACACCCTTGGACTCCACGTAAACATACATACTTCCAATAGATGCTCTGGAAGCCCTATAATAAGAGTGGACATCAAACTTTCTATATTCAATTAAATTCCAAACCATTTCATCCTCTCCTCCTAGATGAACCTTTACTGAATCCAACAATTAAGAAAGGAAGAAACTAACTCTAGCTCCCTCAACTCTTCACGACTTCAACAAATCTTTGGTTATGATGAAGATTCCCAAATGCAACCAAATAAGAAGCCAATTTGGCAATCTAACCAAAACTATCACAAAGAAATCTGGATATAATATTAGGTCTAAAAAACAAAATTCAACATTAAAAATTTTGTTGATTCACTTCAATTAATTAAACAAAAATTTCATTTTATGTATGTTGCATGCACACCAAATACAAAAAGTCAAAAATTCAATTATTTCTATGACAAGATATACACTTTATATAAAATAATTTATACTTTTCTTTCGTTTGATATAGGGTCTGTTTGGATATCGCTTATTTTGTTTAAAACTAAAAATAATAAAAAATTTACTGTTCACTCTTTCTTTGCTATTCATATGCCTTGGTGCACTGTTCATGTCCCATGAACAGTGCACCAAGCCTTGGTCTTAAAAAAAAAAAGGAAAGAAACGTAGACGCAGACATGGGAAGCGCAAAACGCGCTTCCCAAACGCACCCATAATATAATATGAATTGTGGCAGAATATATTTGTCGTGATTTATGGCTTTTTGCTTTGTAAAGTGTATACATTATGAATGATTGTTAGGTAGCACATATTTAATTAGTATGATGAACATTAGCTTCAACTTACCCAAAAAGAATAAATAAATAAAAAAAGATGAAGAACGTTAGTTACATAATTTGATATAATCAATAATTGTTCCCATATTAAAAAATATATATAATCAAGCAAAATCTATAAAGATCCAACCTAGTCCAATCTTTGTTTAGGAACAGCTAATTTAGTTTTTTTTTTTTTTCTTTTTTTGCTAAAAGTTTACTAAAGTATATTTGTATTGTGAAAAAATGAGAAAAAAAAAATTAGATTTAAAAAAAAAAAAAAAAAAAAAAAAAAAAAAAAAAAAAAACTTGTACATGATACCTAAAAACTAAAAATTGAACTTATAAACTCTAACCAAACAGACAAATTCAATCCATTAGATTGTGTACAAGCCCAACCGGTGTGGCTCTCTTTATTTCTCAAATCCAAACCTCTAAAGCCCAATCCAATACCTGAAGCCTGCCTCCAATAAACCCAAACCCACATGTTTTAAACCCAAACTCAATCAGCCCACTCCAAAACATAAGCCCAAGCACCACACTTCTAACCCAATACCCCATCAAGACGAAGGCCCAAACCCAACTCCCATATTTAACAAACTACCCTTTAGCTTCCAAAATTACACTTTGACCCCTTTATTATACAGAATTATCCAAACATCACTTTACCAAATTGCCCACACAAAAATGTCCATATCATTTTTAAAAACCTAAAGGCTTAAAGTAATAATGAACTAGATTTCCATAGCTCTTTTTGTTTATTAAAATATATTTGTAAAAAAAAAAAAAAAAATTCATCATTAAAAGTATATTGGGTCCCAAAAACAACTAAATTCCACCAATTGTCAATCTTACTTATCTTCTAACTTAAGATGAACGTTAGCTTCAACTTACCCAAAAAGAATATTAAAAAAAAAAATAGATGAAGAACGTTAGGTACATAATTTGATATAATCAAGAATTGTTCCCTTATTAAAATATATATATAATCAAGCAAAATCTATAAAGATCCAACCTAGTCTAATCTTTGTTTAGGAACAACTAATTTAGTTTTTTTTTTTTTTTTTTTTTTTTTTTTTTTTTTTTTTTTTTTTTTTTTTTTTTTCTGCTAAAAGTTTACTAAAGTATATTTGTATTGTGAAAAAATGAGAAAAAAAACTTGTACATGATACCTAAAAACTAAAAACTGAACTTATAAACTCTAGCTAAATAGACAAATTCGATCTATTAGATTGTGTACAAGCCCAACTGGTGTAGTTCTCTTTATTTCTCAAACCCAGAGCTCTAAAACCCAACCCAATACCTGAAGCCCGCCTCCAATAAACCCAAACCCACATGTTTTAAACCCAAACTCAATCAGCCCACTCCAAAACATAAGCCCAAGCACCACACTTTCTAACCCAATACCCCCATCAAGCCAAAAGCCCAAACCCAACTTCCATATTTAACAAACTACCCTTTAGTTCCAAAATTACACTTTGACCCCTTTATTATACAGAATTACCCAAACATCACTTTACCAAATTGCCCACACAGAAATGTCCATATCATTTTTAAAAACCTAAAGGCTTAAAGTAATAATGAACTAGATTTCCATAGCTCTTTTTGTTTAATTAATATATATTTGTAAAAAAAAAAAATCAAAAATCAAAAATTCATCATTAAAAGTATATTGGGTCTCAAAAACAACTAAATTCCACCAATTGTCAGTCTTACTTATCCTCTAACTTATCATATAACAATTTATTAATAAGTAACATGACTCAATATATAGGTTATGTGATTAAAAGTATATTTAAATAGTTTTCATTAAATGTCACGTAGTGAATTCAATGAATTTTTCTCTAAATTGGTTTGAATGTACATCCATATTTTTTTTTTAAATAATGAGAGAGATGACTGTTTTCTCAACTTGCTAAGATTACAGGATATCTCACATATACATGGATCCACAACTAACACTTATATTTTGTACTAAATATAAAGACTGTAAGAATATTTTTGCATCACTAACCCATTGAAAAAAAAGTGTGATGTGGGTTGCCAAGAGGATAGGATCCAACTCGAACTCTACTTGCCCTTATACAGCATTTAGCCTATATATGTTAGGACCAATCATGCATACCCTCAGGTAGCTCTTTTAACCCCAAATTAAATTATTTCTTATAATAAATATACTTATATAAATAATTAAAGCTTGGCACCAAAAATTACACTGGTACAAAGATATATTATAAAGACTCGTACATTTCTTTATTTCTTTTCCTTCTTTTTTTGATGGATTCTTATAGTTAGGTTGAATTTTATTTCTTCATTGCATTTGCATTTGTTTTTGTTTTTTATGTTCTAATCTGCTGTGACCTATATGATGAAAACGATGATTAGACAATTATAATGGTTATGGGAATGGTTTAGTTTCAGAGATCAAACATTCTTCGAGTATGTGTTTTGACTTTTGAGATAAATATGGTTTATAATTATTCTACTGATATGTGGGCAAATGTGGCTAAATAGCCTCAATTTTTAAATTATGTAGCCAAGTAGCCACATTTTCAAACTATGTAGCAAAATACCATTGTTTTGAAACTCGATATTGCTAATGTTGAGTTCCAAGTAGAATTCAACATTAGCAATATCGAGTTCTATGATAATTTTGCTACTTCAATTTTTTAAAATTGTGCGCAAAACTCGAAATTAAGAATGTCAAGTTTCATTTAAAAATATGCATAGAACTTGACATTACTAATGTCTACAAGTTCTATGCTAATTTTGCTACTTAAATATATATATATATTTTTAAATTTTGCGCAAAAGTTGGCATCAGTAATATCAAGTTCTATGCATATTTTTAAGTGGAAATTGATATTGCTAATATCAAGTTTTGTGCAAAATATTAAAAAAATTTAAGTAGCAAAATAAGCATAGAACTTGTCGACATTAGTAATTTCAAGTTCTATGCATGTTTTTAAGTGGAACTTGACATTCTTAATGTCAAGTTTTGCACAAAATTTTTAAAAAGATATAAGTAGCAAAATAAGCATAGAACTTGTCGACATTAGTAATGTCAAGTTCTATGCATATTTTTAAGTGGAACAAGACATTCTTAGTTTCCATTTGGGAAACGTTTATTTAGCTGAAACTGGAAACTATTTGTTGAAAGTATTGCAGATAAAGGTAAAAGTTAGCTGAATAGTACAATAGGACCCACGAATATTACCAAAAAGTACACTAAGACTTATGAATAGTAGCAAAAATAAGCTGAAATTGCAAATAAGCTGAAATTTTCAACTTGTCCCAAATGCAAACTTAATGTCAAGTTTTGCGCAAATTTAAAAATAAAAATAAAAATTAAGTAGCAAAATAAGCGTAGAACTTGTCGACATTAGTAATGTCAAGGTATATGCATAGTTTTAAGTGGAAATTGACATTCTTCATGTCAAGTTTTTAGCAAAATCTTAAAAAATAATTTAGTAGCAAAATAAGGATAGAACTTGTCGATATTAGTAATGTCATGTTCTATGCATATTTTTAAGTGAAACTTGACATTCTTAATGTCAAGTTTTGCGCAAAATTTAAAAAGACAATTAAGTAGCAAAATAAGGATAGAACTTGTTGACATTAGTAATGTCAAGTTCTATGCATATTTTTAAGTGGAACTTGACATTCTTAATGTCAGTTTTTCCACAAAATTAAAAAAAAAAATATATATATATATAAGTAGCAAAATAAGCATAGAATTTGTCGACATTAGTAATGTTAAGTTCTATGCATATTTTTAAGTGGAAATTTAAAAAAAAAAAATTTAATTTCCAAAATAAGCATAGAACTTGTCAATATTATTAATGTCAAGTTCTATGCATATTGTTAAGTGGAACTTGATTTCTTAATGTCAAGTTTTGCACAAATATTTATTAAAAAATTTAAGTAGCAAAATTAGCATAGAACTTGTCGACATTAGTAATTTCAAGTTCTATGCATATTTTAAGTGGAAATTGACATTTTTAATGTCAATTTTTCTGCAACATTAAAAAAAAAAAATTAAGTAGCAAAATAAGCATAGAACTTGTTGACATTAATAATGTCAAGTTCTTTGCATATTTTTAAGTGGAACTTGACATTCTTAATGTCAAGTTTTGCACAAATTTTTTTTTTTTTTTTTAAATTTAAGTAGCAAAATAAGCATAGAACTTGTCGACTTTAGTAATGTCAAGTTTTATGAATATTTTTAAGTGGAACTTGACATTCTTAATGTCATGTTTTGCTCAAAAAAATTAAAAAAAAAAAATTAGCAATATAAGCATAGAACTTGTCAACATTGGTAATGTTAAATTCTATGCATTTTTTTAAGTAGAATATGACATTCTTAATGTCAAGTTTTCCGCAAAATTTTTAAAATAAATTTAAGTAGCAAAATAAGCATCGAACTTGTTGACATTAATAATGTCACATTCTATGCATATTTTTAAGTAGAACTTGATATTCTTAATATCAAGTTTTGCACAAAATTTAAAAAAAAAATTAATTAGCAAAATAAGAATAGAACTTGTCTACATTAGTAATGTCAAGCTCCATATATAATTTTAAGTGGAAATTGACATTCTTAATGTCACATTTTTCGCAAAATTCAAAAAAAAATTTAAACAGCAAAATAGCATAGAACTTGTCAACATTAGTAATGTCAAGTTCCTTTGCATATTTTTAAGTGGAACTTGACATTCTTAATGTCAAGTAGTTTTGCGCAAAATTAGATAGCAAAATAAAGCATAGAACTTGTCCACATTAGTAATGTCAAGTTCTATGCATACTTCTAAGTGGAGCTTGACATTCTTAATGTGATGTTCTGAAAATTTTTATAAAAAATTATTTAGCAAACTAAGCATAAAACTTGTCAACATTAGTAATGTCAAGTTCTATGAATATTTTAAAGTGCACTTGACATTTTTATGTCAAATTTTCCGCAAAATTTTAAATAAAATTTAAGTAGCACTTGATTGATTGTTGTTGGCTGCAAAGTTCTTCATTTCATAAACGATGAAGATCATGAAGCACTTGGTTACCAAAACCAATGACGTACCAACATAGTAGCTTCACATAGAGTATATGAGTTCTAGGTTTCTGTTTCCGTACTTGATGTCTTTTAAAATTTGCTTTATATATGTCTAGGGTTGTAAAGAGAGAAACCCTAATAATTTAAGTCATTATGGACCAAAATTCTGATATAAGAAATCTGAAATCATAATTCTGAATAGATCGAGCTTGAGTCAAGCTTCTTCATTAAGCAACTAGTGTCGAGCTAGTGTCGATATTTAAAAAAACAAATTTTCTTCACTTGTTTCTTGGATCAAACGTAATGTCTTTAGTGATACTCCTTGATATGTTTGAACAACTTAGATCTACCCAATTACAAGTAAAACGCATTTTGTCAAAGGATTAGCCAATTCCTAAAAATTATTACCCTAACAAAGTTAACCTATAAAATTAGCATGCAATTGAACAATTTATGTCATTTGTCTTCAAATGCTGCTTGTCGTTCCTCCTGACTTAACTCTAGATTAATCTTCAATTGGGTTTTGTGCAACTTAGTGTATCTTCAGTATCTCTATATATCACACTTATGACCCCTTTAACATTTTCCCATCATATAATCTTTGTATATATAGTTTAAAAGGGAAGACCTAGGGGCTCAAATATATATGAATGGATTGTTGCTTCTGATCATTCTACACCTTGTTTCGTTGTTGCCTGGAAAAATAATATATATATATATATATATATGTTTGTTTTTAGACCCTTCAAACACAACCAAATTAACCTAGTTATTTAGCCAAGTGATTAACTTAAGTAAATTATGCAGATCTAGGTTAACACAAATATCATATTATTGTAAAGTGCGGAAAATAAAGAACACAACAATATGATAACCCAGGAAAACCAAACCGGTAAAAAACCTGGGAAGGATTTAACCTAGCTATCCTTAAGGTAAAACGAATTCACTATGAAAGAATTGAAGTTTACACAATAGCGACTTAGACCACTAACATCCTATTGCTACCTCGAGTAGGAAACTTACTACCACGACCCTATGATAGCTCCGAGTCCACGGACTACTTCTTTCTTGAATTCTCAGCAAGTACAAGCACTCCCGTTTGTATATCTTTAAGCTCTTAATGCAGCAATTGAATGATCACCAAGTTCTTGACATAATCTTGAATCTTGGAAACCCTAAGTATGTGTGAAGGCAAACACCTCTAGATCTCACAGAAGATTCACATACACAGCATAAGGAGCCATAAAGATCTTAGAGAGCTTTTGGGTACAAAACCCTAGATACAAAAAGAGGCACTCTCTTTTCTCTCTGAAAAGCCTTATAAAAACGTGCTTAGGGTTTCCTTTATATACTAGGAGTAAAACACTTAACCCTACACGTCATATGCGTTTGGGCTGAGTTGGAAAATTCTGCAGAAAAACAATCTGCACGAGCTTCGATCAGTTGAGTCTAATTCTCGATTGATCGAGCCAGGCAGATTTACACAGTAAATCCTGCAGAACACTCGATTCCAACTTTACACATAAACATACTTTGAAAAAGTCTAAAACAAGACTAAAACGTTTTGATCATGGTTTGCCAACATTACAAAATGAAGTTCTAATACTTTAGTTCATAATTCCTTAGAACCTAACAATATATATATATATATATATATATATATATATAAATATATTTATAATTTTAAATTTTATAGTTGTAGGAGCCTTGTAGGCCAGGTGTGGATTGATTTGAATGAATATTTATTTCCATGTTTGACTAATAGCATTAGAAATGTTATCCAGTCTTATGTTTCAAGTAGATGCTGTCTTAAATTTTCATGGAAGTAGTCTGTCAAGAAATTATGTGCTGACACTGACAGGTGGCGGTTTAACTTTTTATGTTAGTATTTCAAATTCCAAATGTTCGTGAATCATTGATTTTATTATGTGTTATAACTTCATATAGTAGTTTTTGGTAAATCATTTGGACTGTAGGGTGAATGGAATGCCATAACCATCCGGCTGAGTGAGTGTAGCCAACAATACTTGAGAATCCCAACCCTATTTTCGTGCTGGGCTTCTTTTGAGGTTATGTTCTATTACTTTATCTTGTTGTTGATGCTGTCCACCTCTATAAAAGAACGTCATTGAAGCCATTACAATTCCAAAATCATTCCATTCAATCCTTGAGGAAATTTTCACTGGATCCCTTCCCCCACCAGTTATATTTGACAATGCAATAGCCCTCGAACGTGGGGATAAAAATCAACACACCCCCAAATGATAAATGAGATTGGTTTTCGAAAATGGCATGCTCCCTTTGGTGCAAAATTTTCTCGAGCTTACATGTTGAGAATACACGTCAAGAATTTGAATGTAAACCACTAATTGTCGAGAATACATGTCAAGAATTTGAATGTAAAACCACTGGGGGATTAGTTCGAAGAAAGATTATCTTGGAAGATTGCATTTAGAAGATTTAAGGGGTTAGCGATTCTGCTGATACAATAATTATTGTAACAAATAGTGAAGATGAAAAGTATGGTGATGTTCTTAATTAAGGTTAGCAGAGTTACATATTCTATCAAAATTTGTGGGTTTTCATATGTGTTGGAATAAAGATAGGTTTTACATGTACAATACTTGTGATGGGGTTCTATTACGTTGGCTAATAAGATTGAATGTAAAGTTGTGGGGGTAGCTAGATTATTAATATGTTAGATGGAACTTTTAAGACCTTGGGTAATGTGACACATGTATCCAAGCTTGAAAGAAAATTAATTTTGTTAGGCTAGCTAGATTCTTTGGGCTATGGAATACATATATATATATATATATTTTTTTTTTTTTGATATCGTGTGACCCGATGGGCCTCATTGGGCTATGGAAATTCTACCAAAGGTGGAGTTATAGAAGTCACTAAAGGTGCTTTGGTGGTGATAAAATGAGAGAGAGCTTTCATGAATTTGTATAAGTTGATTTGTGAGATAGTTTTTTTTTTTATAATCGATTTGTGAGATAGTTAAATGTGGAGTGTATAGTGTAACAAAAAGCAAAGAGGAGCATTTGGTTTAGAACATTGTAGAGGAAAAACAGTCATGGATGGAAGAGAGTGAGAGTTGTAAATAATGTGGTTGATATGGTTGTGAAGCCAAGTTCAAAAGAGAAGTTTAAGCATTGGTTGTGCTGAATTGAACATATATCTCTTGTTGAGAATGAGGTGGAGCACCCCTATCCACAAATAGGGTGCAAAGGGGCCCCCAAAGAGGTACTAGTAATGCACCTCATGGGCCATTGGTGGAGATTTGTTAAATCTAGTGCGTAAGATGAATAGTTTGGGTTTACTAGTATTACTTGGTTTATTATTATATTTGTGATTTTTTTGGAGTGGAAAAAAAAAAGCTAATTCATTGTGAAAGAAATAATGCTATGTTCCATGTCCATCATGGAATTTGTATTGAAATATATAGACATCATTACAAAAGTTTTGAGGGAATAGTTTTGGGTATATTGGGATTTTGGATTAGTTATGTTTGTGAGAATTTATGTGTGGATGTAATCTTCTTCTTTTATTTATTTATTTATTTTTATTATTATTATTTTTTTATAAGTTGGCGTTGCACTTGGATATATGTATGAAGTTTATCAAACCATGTTAAGGTCAATGACACAATATTGTAACCCTATTTGATTTCATTGAGGGAATTGTTGTATAACAGACTTAATATGGCCCGAATAAAGTTTTTATCCTAATTATTAGTTATTACATTTGCTTGTTTAATATTATGAGTCACAAACAAAGAGCCAGCCCATTAGGATTCTAATTGTGAAGAGCTACGAGGTGAATAGATATTTAAGAAAAATCACATCAAATAACAATTAATAACTCCTTAATGGGAATTGGGAAAAGTTTATAAAGAGACTACACAAAAGGAGTCCCTTGTTGAGTTCTGTGTTTCCATCAAAAAAGTTTTATAAAGGTCGATCATAGACTAAAAGAATCTTTATAAAATTTTTAGGTTTTGTCTTGAAGGTACTTGAATAATTATAGTTAAAGGTATGTTCCATTTATTATGTTGTGAATACTCTATATAAATTTTCTTACAAATGAATGTCAAATGGGTGTATTTCTCCACACACACAAAACAAAACAAAACAAAACAAAACAAAACAAAACAATACAAAAAAAAAATGCCTCTTTTTCTGATTGCTACAACATAAATATTTAAGATTATTTTTTTTCAATTTTTAATTCGTTTATATTTTAGGATAATTGATAATTTTTAACATGCATAACAATAAAATGTAAAATAGAATAGAATGAGACATGAATAGGACTTTTCCTTATTTAGATAGATGTCTAAACATGATGACCGGGTTTGGATGAAGAAGATTACATCTCCTTACATAAACAAACCTTTCTACTTAAGACATCACATACAAAACACAATAATCTCTCCAATAAACAAGACGAAGTTTGGAGAAAGAAAACATAGCTAGCTCTCCTTCTTCTCACAGATCACACTGGCACAATGACGATTTATTTTAGGAGGAACGACTTGAGCCAGTAGGCAGAGTATTTAAGGTGTCTTTTCAAGTTGTCCTTAAAATCAATATAAGTAAGGCCAAATCGAGCTGTGAAACCAGCATCCCACTCAAAATCGTCCTGGAAAGACCACACGTAATATCCCTTCACTTTGACACCCTCCCTGCCAAAATCACACTATTAGCCTTCACTACAACAAAATATATATTTAGTGACGAAATTTTTTTTCGCCTTTTTGATAAGCTTATTTTCATCATTTTATTTTGTTTATTTGTGTATTATGTACAGTTATACCTTAGAAAAAAAGTGAAACTTTAAAAGGTTGTATAATCTATTTTAAGATGAAAATGAACTCATCCAAATGAATCCAAATCAAGTAGAAAATAACAGGACATTATTTTCTTCGACACTCACTTGATAGCTTGTGAAATATATGATAAATGTCCATAATGGTATCTTATCCTCAAACTATCTTTGATGGCCTCTTTAACTGGCAAGGAGCTATTACTTGCATCAGCCATTCCTGCAAAAAGAAGAGCACAATCAATTACACTAAAAATATTAGTTAAGACAATGCAAAAACATGAGGGAAAAGTTTTGTTACCATTCTCCGTTATGTACACTTCTGGATCGTTGTAATTCTTCTTTACATATAGCAGAAGCTCTCGAAGGCCCTTAGGATAGATGAAAAGCCAGCTCAATGCAGTCTACAAAACAATTTGCACTATATTCATTAGGTAAAAATAGCATACAAGCAACATGAAATAGAAAATAACACAAATGCGTGAGTACACAGAGAGATAGAAGAATATGTACCGCTGTACCGATAGAAACCCCATTTTTTTCAGCTGTGGAGCAAAGAAAAATGTATTATAATCCTGGAATGGCAAACAAAATGAAAAGGATATTATTATTGTTATTATCATTATTTGCTTACTAGTGAGAGTGGTTGCTCTATCTGTGACATAAGTAACGTTGACACCGTTGGCTGAGGGAGCATTTTCTGCATAATTTGAAGTGTAATAGTTTATGCTAAGAAAATCAATGGACCCTTTTAGCAACTTGGATTGAGCTTCTGTGAATCTGGGTAGTCGTTCCTTTACTACTGCTTTCAAGCTCTGGGGATAGTCACCAAATGTGATTGGATGGGCAAACCTATACAAATAGTGGATGATATTTCAGTAATTTTTTTTTTCATATGTAATAGTGTTAAATTATTGTGCTAATCGAAGTTTTTCATATAAATACTACAATTTAGAAAATGAGTGATGTTATTAAAAATTTTGCCATATAACTTTTACAATGTCAACAATAACAAAAAAAGACTAATTCTGAAATTCATTTATTATGTTGTAATCATCCACCAATCACATTTATTTCTATGTTACTTTTCAAAGATTATATAGTAAAATTTGATTTGATTTTTTTTTTTTTTTTTTTTTAGAGTGTTTCAATCTATAGCTTCCGTTTTTTATAATAGCTATTTATCATCAAATCAAGACACACTAGTCAGTTTTTGGTATAGACGAGAATTGAACCTTAGATCTTTTATTCAACTATTAAAGACTTTACCGGCCAGTTAAGCTAACTAGAACCCACTCTTTAGCGTGTTCTGCGCCAGAGTTCAATTTAAGTAAAATTTGAAATATTTATAACGGTTTCCAAAGAAAAAGATGAACGAATAGGGGAAAAAATGATGAGAAAAAAAAAAGTTTGATTTTAGGAAGAGTAATAATTATCTCATTTATCAAATGTACATATCCTCCCGCTGACATTGTTAGGACCTTTATAACCGTGTGGGATATTCATGTGCTCAAAGGGACCAAAAATTTATGTCACAATCAATACTCACCAACCAAACATGAAATCAAGAGCTCTGGAGGCTGCCTTTTTGCTGCTAGAAGACTGGTCTTTTGGTATAAACCAATGGGTCACAATTGTAATCCCAATTTCTCCCTTTTGATGTGGCTGCACTCATATTAAAGTCAATCACAATTTTTCCAACATAACATAATCACTTTGTCAAATTAACATTACAACGTTTATTAGTGGGAAATATGAATAATTTTTTCATCAAAATGAAATATTATAATATAATCCTTTTTGTTTATTTCTCTTTGTAATTTTTTTTCGAAAAAAAAAAAATATGTATATATATATATATACAAACCTTGTATTTCTCCCTATACAACTTCACAGCATATGCATGAGCAAGAAGCAAGTGATGGGCAACAATGTAGGGTTCAGTGGCTGAGTTACCAGCAGTACAATTTCCAGCATAGCTAGAACATCGCCCCGGTGCAAAAGTACCAGAGCTATGCCCATACATGGTCCATCCATTTGGTTCATTCATCGTAACCCAATGCTTGACTCGATCTCCAAATGTTTTGAAGCAAAAATTAACATAAGCCACATAATCCTCCCTATTGATAAAACCAGATGGTTATTAGTTATTCATATTGCACAAGCTTAATTTTGAGAATTGCAATGCATATATTTTGTCCCATTGTCTAGACTTACACTATCTTGGGGCTTAAGAATGCACCATACTCCTCATCTAGTGCTTGGGGAGTATCAAAATGGAGCAAAGTCACAAAGGGTGTGATACCTGCCCGCAATGTGAATTCAAATTTAGAAATGGCATATATTTAAAAATAGTAAAATAGCGAAATTTTCAATTTTTTTTTAATTCTTTCAAACCATTTTAATAAACCCATTGAAGGTCATAACAAATTATACCTTATTATTCCTTTTTTTTCCCCATTTTTGGCTAAGTGAATGAGGCAAATATATAATTTTTTTTTCCAATACATTCCAATATTTTTAAATTCTAATAGAAATAAGTATTCAGCTCATTTCATGAAAGGAGAGGGCTTTGATTATACATTATTGTGTATAGCATATAGTTTGATATATATATATAGCATTAGAAACATTGCATTAGCTGAAAATAAAAGAAAAGTTCTGAACTTCACCATTGGAGAGGAGCTCGTTAATGAGGTTGTTGTAGAAAGTCACAGCTTTTGGGTTAACTCCCCCACTTACTTTGCCCTCTGGAGACAAAAGTACATTATTCAATGCTATCATATGTCCCATTTGCAATACGACAAATATGAACTAAGTTTTGTCCAGATTTGTGATCACTGTCGGTGTCATGGGACCCAACTGAGATCACATCAATAGCCAATGAATTTTGAACATTGAGATTGATCTAGTGTAAGGGTCTTACTTGGGAACAATCTGGACCATGAGATGGAGAATCTGAAGGAGTCCAAACCAATCTTTTTCACTAAATGTACGTCTTCCTGCAACATTTTTAGAAATTAATTAGAAAATAAAAATAAAAAATATTTTTTTTTATATTATTTCTTCATTTCTATTAAGATAGTAAGTTGTGATTAGAGCAACTTTAATTTTTTTAGAGGTATCATTATTAGGTTTGTATGTTGGCTTAAAGAGGTCCAATTATATTACTCAAACCACGCATGTCTAATTCTACCTCCAAATTTTTTACATATACCCTGTAGAATTGAGATTACCGTGAAGCTGTAGCCGTCAAAATTTTCTTCCGTGAACATATATGCCACTCAGCCAATTCATGTAAACTTTATGTTATCTCTCTCTACTCTATTTCTTCATATTTCCATGAACTCTCACAAATTTTACATGTAGCAAGCACTATCACAATTTTTATTAGCACTACTACATGTCAACATATATACCACCTCAACACTCATAAAAAATATTTGTCTTTAAACTTATTGTAAAAAACAACAGATAAACACGTATAGATGGTCATTGGAGTTTTTGGGCATACCTTGTAACGATGATAGAAGTCTTGTGCCACATCTGCGTTGCTATAATCCGCAATTTTTGCTGTAGACCATCGGGAAAATTTCTCAAATCAAAACGGGAAAATTTTTATTGTGATCACATAAAGGTCCTTGACATGGCTATGAGTTTAATGTATCCAAATTCTGAAAAATAATGAAGTTATTTTGTTTCAAAACCATTTGTGGAAAGCGGGTGAGGAAGTTCACAAACTAAAGGAGTTGGGGTCTAGTGGCAGATTGATATCGAACACAAAAAAACTTGACCGGTGAACATCCTTAAATCTCTTCTACTTATATTTTTCTTAGTATTTTGTTGGATGTATACATGTGATGAGTAGAAATCTCACATAAATTTTTTTTTTTTTTAAATAATAAAAAAAAGGAAAGACCAAATGAGTCAAAGAATTTATATAAATATAATTGGACAAGTAGTTTTAAGTTTTTGAATTTAGTAGTGTCTCCAAGTGTTTGAGGTCTCATTTGGAGTCTCCACAATGTGTTAATTCTTCAACTAGTATCATAGTAATAAGCTAAAGTTTAAAGTGTGGCAGCCGAATTGTGGGCCTTAAGGGACGGTATCAGGCTATGTATTGCTTTAAAAGTTCCAGCGGTGATTATTGAGTTAGATGCTCAGGTAGTGGTAGACCTCTTGAAAAAGAATACTAGCCATTCAAGTGGCATTGGGGCTTTGGTAAGTGAAAGTAAGAATGGCTTGAGGGAGATCCCAATGGTCCAAATTCAACATTGCTACCAAGAAGCAAACAAATGTGCCGATACCCTTGCTAGGAGGGGTGCTCTTTTGCCCCAAGATTTTATTATTTTTTTAGAACCTCCAACTGAGGTGCTGTTTTTGCTTAGTTTGGATGTATCTGGGTTATACTCTGATCGTGTTGTTTCTGCTTAGTTTTTAATAAAGCTTCATTTCTACCAAAAAACATGAAGGCTTATCATTAACATTATTTATGGCATTAATTACATTTGTTGTCACGTGAGATTGTAAATTTTTAACAGGGATAAATTACGATGATCTATCCTGAGATTTGAGATAATACCAAATACATCCAAAATTTTTTAAAATGACCAAACTAGTACTAAACACTAACGCCGTTTGTAAACCAAACCCCGTTAGTTAATTTCATTTCCCCCTCTTCTTTTGCTTTCTCTTTTCTTCACAGAGACCAAACATCTCTCTCTCATTCTCAAGCTCAAGCTCATAGACTCAGCAAAGGACCAAAAACCTCAGCCACTAAAACGGTTTCAGAGCTGGTTTACCCACAAACTCACGCTCTACGCTGCTGTTTAAAGACCAAATTGGTCATTTTCAAAAAGTTTTGGACGTGTTTGGTAACCCAAACCTCAGGTAGGTTTTTATAATTTACCCTTTTAACAATTTTCTTAGCCAATACATGCAAGTAGCAAGTTACTAAAAGTCTATGGAAAAGGATATGGAGCCTATGGACCACTTTGATATTTCTGATTCAATTGAGAGAGAGAGAGAGAGAGAGAGAGAGAGACCTTGCTGTTTCCTGGTGAAAACATCCCAAATATTAAGTCCTTTACCGTCAGTGAATGCTGCTCCTTCGGACTGAGAAAAGAGAAAACCAAACAAACATTATATGCTACCATGTGTACAGGCTTTAATTTTATGAGTTTCTCTAGAACTCTTTAAGAGTAACAGACTAATCCCATTACAATATTTACCTGGTAAGCAGCTGAACCAGCTCCAAATATGAAACCAGTTGGGAAAATGGTGCGGTTAAAAGGAACAGAATAATGGGTTGGTGTTGCACCTTGTGTGCTATCACACAAGGCAGCTAAGGCCAGGAGACATAGCAGAAAAGGAGCTCGAGTTCCCATATGGCTAACTTAATTTGCTATGCCGAAAACTATACCTCCAAGCCTTCTAGCTTTGGTTTCTATATATAGAAAAAACGGGTTACTGATATTAGTTTATCCGTAATATTAGTACGAATAAAGATAAACTGTAGGATAGACCAGTCCCATAGATCTCCATGAGGTTAAACCCTTTTTTTTACTACATTTTAAAGTTTCTTAAGTATATAACTTTTGTTATAACTTTTAGTACTATTTGTTGAAATGATATATCAATTGTGAATAGTAAAAAAAAAAAAAAAAAGTGGTAACTTTATATACTCATAATTGATTACTTCATCATGTTGTGAAAAAAATTACAGCAAAAGTTGTCTTAAACTTATTGTTCTTATAAATCAAAACTGTTCAAATAAATTTGCAAATAATAAAGAATCTTTTAAATTTGATTTAGTTAGTAGAGTGAAATGATTCATTTTGGTATTTAATTTTGAATGAATATTGAATGATCTGCTAGTGTTGTCTGGGTTATCAGAGAGGGAGAGAGAGTCTGACCAAATTAACGCTTCAGCAACGTCAGTTTGGTCTGACTAAGTTACACCCCATTGACCATCTAATCTTAGCATAGTTCAATCAAAAAAGTGTTTACTGTTTAGGCTTGTTGGCCACTTGGTTGGTGAAAGGATTGGCTTGACTCCGTTGAGCTCATGTGAAGGCTTGGTAAACTACTGATCAGCAACTATATAGTAGCATCTAACAGTTTTAACTATGCATGAAAATATAACATTATTTTGAAGGGGCATTTTTAGAGCATTTGCTAGTTGATTTAGAGCTCTTAACCTTGTTTAAATTTTAGCAATGATACATAACAACTTGTGATTTAAGTTTTGCTTGAATTTTTTTTTTTTTTTTTTTATGTGCTCAATGGACTATATTCTCTGTTTTAGGTGGAATGACCTCCTCATGTTTTAATATTAATTTTCTCATTGAATATGTTATTACTATTGTTGCAATATGAATTAGGTCTACTTTTTAAGTTGATGTTTGTCTAAGTTTTTCATAACTTACAACATCATGTGGTTTAGAGAAGCATAGCAACACAACGTGAACCCTAAAACAACATCAAGAATTTAAATGAGAGAGATTGCAATATCTCAAATTATATGAATTAGATAAAATTTTGTTGTGCGGGCATGTATTGAATCTCACATGGAATGTTTATTAGGTCAAAAAAGTTATGTAAATGATTACGAGAAATCTCAATTGTAATTGATTAGTTTTTTTTTTTTGGAATATAGAATAGATGTGGCTAACGTTAACAAATAATAATCTTTGTTGGTCCAAGAGAAAGGATGACAATTTCATGAGGATGGTGATCATATATAGAGGAATTTTTTGAAGTAGGAGAGTAACAACACTTTGAAAAGTTATGCCTCTCTCAAGGGTTGCAACACCACCAAATCACACAACCGTATTGTGAAGTAGACTTCATTTCAATGGGGGCGCATCTTATAAAGCAGCTATATGAATGCACTTCTCATAGTGTATGGTGCCCACATGCTATGAGAGAGAGGCTACATACAACCACTATATAAAATAATTTTTGTATTACGTCAGGGCGTACTATATTATTGTATTATCACTTCAAGAACTTACATCTCCCACTTGAGCACACAATAACGTAGGGGATTTGGTATAGTTAGCAGGATACCTTGGTACTAACATATTGCCTTATGCTAACTCTAATTTATGAAAACATATATTTCAAAATCAATGAGAGTATCTTGGTTACACAAGCACATGTTTTTTATCCGTGTGAATTGTGAGTCTTCATTTCCTCATAATTATCTTCTTTTTTATCTTTAACCGGTTAATTATGTCCTTCAAGCAAAAATTCGCATAATTATGCTCATCCAAGCCTCCTCAACTGCTTCCATCTATGTGACCAACCATGTTATCATAATTTTTTAAGGATAAAGCTTAGATATGATACCTTAGGTGCAATACATTAGGTTCCTCAATTAGATTTAAACACGTGGTTGCATTGACCAATAATATACAAATAAAGTTATCTTTTTAAATGAAAATTAAATTCAAAACAACCTAATGTATTGCACCTAAGTATCTAAGTTTTATAGTACAAAAATATCTAATATATGCCACAAAATATAAAACGAGAGACAAGTGAGATTCCTTTTATTTATTAAGATTAATACATAAAATAGAAAAATCATGTATATCTTATTGTGATTAATCTTAAGTGCAAACTTATTCACTCAATGAATTACATGCTAGACTGCAGTCTTAATAAATAAATAAATAATCAAGTTAATTAAAAGTTCAACCACTCTATTTATGAAATATTTTAGAAAAATCATGAATATTGAATCCAATCACACCAGGCAATAGTTTGTTCAAAAGATCATATAAGAGGAAGAATCTCCAATAAACAATAAAGCTAGGTTAGAAAAAGACAATTTCCTCTCTTATGGCTCAAGAGTTACAACTTATTTTAGGAGAAACAACTTGAACAAATAGTCAGAGTACTTGAGGTATCTCCTCAAATTGTTATTAAAATCAACAAAGATTAGGCCAAACTGAACAGTGTAACCAGCATCCCATTCAAAGTCATCAAAGAATGACCAAACATAGTATCCCTTCACATTCACGCCCTCCCTGCCAAAATTTCACTATTAAAATCATTTTTTATTATCAAAAAAATTATATAAATATATATTCTTTAATTTTAATTCTATTTTGTCTGTCCACCTTTATATTGTTCTACCATAATCAAATTAAAAAATGACACAAAAAATGTTTTTCATTAACACTCACTTGATAGCTTTTAAAAGATAAGATAAATGTCCATAATGGTATCTTATCCTCAGATTATCTTTGAGGGCATCTTTAATTGGCAAAGATCTATTATTTGCATCAGCCATTCCTACAAAAGAAGAGTGCAATAAATTATTCTAGTAATATTATTTCAAACACTGCAAAAAATATTCTAATAAAAAAATGACAGAGAAAATTGTAGTACCGTTCTCTGTTATGTATATTACTGGATTGTTGTAATTTTCTTTATATATAGCAAAAGCTCTTGAAGTCCCTTAGGATAGATGAATAGCCAATTCAAAGCTGTCTGGAAAACAATTTGTTGCACCACATTCATTAGGTAATGGCATGCATGCAACATGAGACAAAAAATATAAATATACATGCGCGCACACACGCAGAAACAAGTATATATACCGGTGTACCAATAGGAGTTCCATTTTTATCAGCTGTGAAACAAAGTACACATATTAAATTGATGAAGGATATAATGATCAAAGGGTAAATAAAATGGGAAGAGAAAATAAAATGGTTCTAAATTTTAAGCATACTTGTGAGAGTGGCTTGTCTATCAGGGACATAACTAACATTAACACCATTAGATGAGGGAGCACTTTCTACATAATTTGTAGTTTAGTAATTTACACCAAGAAAATCGAGGGACCCTTTTAGTAACTTGGATTGAGCTTCAGTGAATCTTGGCAATCGATTACCCACTGAAGACTTCATGATTTTGGGATAGTCACCATATATGAGCGATTGGACAAACCTATATATACAAATTGTGGATGATTATCAAGCATTTTTGTGCATATAAATGAATAATAAAGTAAATTTCCTTGCAAATGAGATTTTATTTTTAATGTAAAAATTACCATTAGAGGCCTTCAAGAAGAGTTATGAAAATTTAAATATATAGAAGAATGAATATGATTAATAACTAAGGATGGCTTTAGAAATTAATCTTTGTTGCAATATGTACTCACCAACCAAAAAAAAATCAAGAACTCTATAGGTAGCCTTTCTGTTGGTAAAGTTTGGTATTTTGGTACAAACCAATGTGTCACTATTGAAATCCCAATTTTCCCATGTTGATATGGCTGCAAGCATATTAAGTCAATCACAATTTGTCTAACATCACATATTAACTTTATCAAATTATCATAAAAGCTGAACAAAATACAATTGTACTCAGGAAAAAAAAAAAAAAAAAAAAAAGTTGTACACAAACTTAGAGAGCATTTTGATTCACATTCCTGATTGCTTATTTAATGAAAGAACGGTAAAATAGATGGGAGTAAAATTAAAAACCCAATATGCTGACTTTTTTCCCCTTTCCAATCAAATACTAATAAGTTGAATAAGCAACTTAATTTCATCATACGCTTATTCAAATGAGCATAGTTTATGGGGAAAATTATTAATTTTTTATTAAAAAATGCAATGATGTAACTTTTTTTCTTTTTTCAATTATACAAACCTGGTACTTGTCCTTGTACAACTTCACGGCACCTCCATGAGCAAGAAGTAAGTTATGGGCAACAATATAGGGCTTGGTGGCAAAGTTACCGGCAGTACAATTTCCAACATAATTAGAACATCGTCCATTTGAATACCAAAGGTGTACCCATTGATGCATAGCCCATTTGGTTCGTTCATTGTGACCCATAGCTTAACTTGATCCCCAAATGTTTTGAAGCAAAAATCCACATAATCTAGATAATCCTTCCTATTCATATACAACCAAACAGTTAATTATTATTTCTGGCACAATGTTTTGAGCATTGGAAGGTCTATATTTTGTTCAATTGCTAATACTTACACTATCTTAGGGCTTAAAAGTCCACCATACTCATCTTCAAGTGCTTGTGGAGTGTCAAAATGGAACTAAGTCGATCACTAGGGGCTTGATACCTGCCCACAATGTGAAACTGAAGTTTGGAGAAAACATTTATGCAAAAATGCTAAAAATATCAATTTTTATGTTTTTAGACCATTCTAATAAAACTACTAAAATATTTTCCGTTAAAGTTTTTTTTTTTTTTTTTTTTTTCAAATTGGGTTGGAAAAATCTTCTCTTTTATATATGTAACCATTCATAAAATCACCAGCGTACATCTTTCTTATTGTGTAGCTAATTATTACTATATTAATGGTTTTGCCCATATATGTTTGACATTACAAAAATTATAGCCGAAAATAAAATGAAGTATATTTTCACCATTCAACAGGAGCTCGTTGATGAGGTTGTTGTAGAATTTAACACCTTGTGGGTTCACACCCCTGCTTATTTTTCTCTCTGTAAACAAAATTGAAATGATTCAACAACAACATCAACTAGTGGGTTTTTTCTGAATGAACCAACATCAACTCATTGCTGATCCACCATTTTGACCTTCAAATTAGATTGAAGTTTGTCTTAATGGAACCCATCTTAATTAGATACTTAATTACTAGGTAGAGACTTATAATTATAAATTATGAGAATTGGTTCAAGTGAGAAATTTTACTAGGTAATATTCTTGACCATGAAATAGAGAATCTAAAAGAGTCCTATCCAATTTTTTTCATCAGTTTTATGTCCCCCTGTACCATTTCGTAATTATTAAAACAAATAATAACATTGAACATGTCTGCAAATAGTACGATAGGGTACCTTATAACGATGATAAAAGTCATCAGCTACATCTCCATTGTTACCATCCGCAATTTTTTCTGTAAATTTCACAAAAGATCAAACAAGAGAGAAATTGATATTCAAGGATGAAAAAATTAATCAGTTTGATTTTCAATGTATAGTAAATTAGTTATATAATTAAGGGTTCTCATTTGATACCATCATTTATTTGGTAGTATAAAAAATCCAATTATTAGCTTGAGTTTTTTTTTTTTTTTTTTTTTTTAAATATATTGTAGGAGCAATTCAAATTGGTGTACCAGTACCAAAACTGAGAAATCCTAAATATATATACATAGCCAATTGAAGTGTGATATGATTGCATCACGATGCCTAAATATTTTGTGTTATTAATTACACATTATTTCATATGTAATATTAAAAAAATTTAGTCTTAGACATGCTTCCTATCAGTATACTATATGGTATTTTCTTTTTCTTCTTCTTCTTTTTTTAATTCAAAATTAATCCAATTATTAAGATATTTTTTCTAATTGAAATTCTAGTATCAAAAGTTTGAAATACTGTTCAATTAAATTTTAACACCAAATATTCTAAAGGAAATTTACTTTTAAACTAATAGTGAAAATTTCATGTTGAAAAATATGTTGTCAATTAACTCGCATGCACAGACACAATGCTAATTAACTACAGCATTTTGCGATTAAAAATGTCACATTAGGTCAAACGATTAAAAATCATATAGCATATGAAAAATTATTTTGTATATTCGACATATTATACCTTCCTCTTGTATAAAAAATGATTCTATTATGTACAAACCATGATGGATCCATCTTTTTATGAAATGAGAGCATTCAAATGTACTGAATAATTCCATTCTATTCTCTCAACCTTTCATGACAAGGCTATCCTTAGACTTTCAACTAATGGTTTATTGCTTATTAAAATTTCACTTTTCTAAAAAATGTGTTCCACGTTTTTTCTTTTTTTGAGAGGCACCCAAATCAGAAAGTCTTGACCTACGATATTGTTAAAGAGAAAATCACTATTTTTTTTTTTTTTTTTATATGGACTCAGTCGAATTTGAAGGATATATTATTATTTAAGTAGAATGGTAGCTAGAGCAAGTGATATGAAAAGAATGGTCATAAAAATATATATATATAAAAACAAAAAAACATAATAATCAGTACTGATTGACATGTGGGATTGAACGCATTTGAATTCAGGCTGCAGATGCTATATATTATTCGCATAATATCTTGTGCTCGTGTGTTCTTTTTTAAACACAGAAAAGTGTAAATAATATGCAGCTTAAAGATGTCACTTTAAATAAACAACCCCAATAGGATGTCACTTTTCATGGGAACGTTTCAAATGCTGTGGACCTGATGTAATCTGATGAGCTACTGTTTCGAGAAGGAATCCTAAGAATTGCATTATTGATTTTCAAAAAAAAAAAAAAACCCTATATATCATTTTTTTTTTTTTTTTTAAATCCTGTATCTAAGAATCTCTTCCCATTATAAATCCTGATTACATCTAAATGCTGAGAAAATTGATTTTCCTTTAGGACCAATCACCACAAGTCCTAATTAGAATCACATTTATAAGAAGAGTCTGGTTAATGTATGTCATAATCATTCATTTTGAGAAAGTTTTTATAAAAAATTAAAAAAACTGTTAAAACAATTAATTACTTTTTCATTTTTTTATAAAAAGTTTCTTAAAATGGTTTATTAATGTATGCTTTAAGGGCACACATTAGTAAATCCCTTATAAGAATAATTTAACTTCTAAGCTATTCACATAAACCCTAGCAGCCACTTTTGGTGATTCCTTCTCTCTCTCTCTCTCTCTCTATATATATATATATATTTTTTTTTTTTTTTCTCTCTTTTCCATTATAGGTGTTTTTAGGTTTGAGGTCTAACTGTTAGATCAACTGCATCAATAATTTTTAATCAAAAGAACAAGTTCTTGAAAAGTACTATCTTATGTGAACTGTGAAAACTTCCAAATTCCATAGAAGATTATCCTTCTCCAATTGGATATATAGCAATTCTATGCAATGGGTATCAAGATCACTTTGTAGTTTTAATAGCTTTAAGAATAGTAAAAAGAAACCAAATAAATCGAAAAGAACTGTTAACCGCAATGGTTATTCTACCACAATGCATAGAGAAGCTGGCCAAGAAGAATGGAAGCTGCCTGAGTAAAATTAACAGAATAGGCTATTAACTTCACTACAAACTACTATATACTTTCCATAATCATTTTTAAACGAAGAATACTATAATATATATTTGCTTTCCAGAATTTTTGAGAATGCCAAAGGTCAGACATCATTCTTTTTCTTTATTAATAATGAATGGTACTTTGATTAATCACATCATAGATCATCTCATTGATTAATGCACATATGGTAGAACTTTTTTTCCTCTTCTTACGTGTGTTTGTTTCTTAAAAAAAACAAAAAAAAAAAAAAAAAAAAAAAAAAAAAAAAAAAAAAAACATGTCTGAGAAAGAGCCTGATTATTTTTTCTAATCTCCGCATCAAACTTGGCCCATGACCATGACCTGATTTGATGGGCACTGGTAAAGATATATATATGATAAGATATAGATCTAAGCCAATTCGATTATGGAGACAATAAACATGTGACAACTGACAAGGCCATGTACCATTCATAGTTAAGTGTCATAGACATTGAAGACATGAAACAGACTTTAATGAAATAAATTTATATCTTTCCAGTACGATTTCAAATTTTCATGATGTTGATGAATGTGTACTCTCTTTTTTTGATGAATGTGTACTCGATTCCCAGAAATAATGTGCAACATTATTGGATATGAAAAATCGCTACCAAACACTATTTGGATATAAAAATATGGGGCCTAGGGGATCCATTGTAACTATTCACGATTGAAAAAGCAAAATAACACTCCAAAACTCTACATTTTTGGCAGCCTTCGTTCTTAGTCAGTGGAATATGACTAGTTTCACTTTTTTTGAAAGCTGGGATTTTTTGTTTGCACCATGTAAAACTTAATTTTCTAATTCCTGCTTAAAAGTTAAAACGCACATTGGGTTTTTTGTTCCAAAAGGTGAAGGTGAGCTTGGACCAGTACCTGTGTAATTTCTTTTCCTCTTAAAAATAGAAAACAAAAGAAAAGAAAGATATGACAACTAGGAGAACGTTTTACCCTGTAATCAAGGACGGAGCCAGAACTTAAAGTTAAAGAAAGCAAAAGTATAAATAATTTTTTTTAAAACTTCAAATAAACATTCATTTACCATTAACAAACCATCAACAAAACAAATACACAAAATTTCTGTTTTTTAATACATTAAAATGCATTAACAAGCACTCATTACACGCGGCAGACAAGCCTCAACAACAAATTAAAACACACTAACAGGCAAGCAGTGTATACAATCAGCTCAAAAAAAAAAAAAAAAAAAAAAAAAAAAAAAAAAAGAGAATACAGACAAAATTTAACATTGTCAAACGCAATGCACAGCACATGGGTGATGTGATGTGTTAGTCACAACTATTTTTTTTTTAAAATTACTTTCACTTTATTAAAGAGAGAACTCTACCCCTCTCTCTCATATTTTCGGTAAGTGTAGACTGTAGAGAGTTCTCTCATCTCTCTACCTCTTTTTTCTATTTCTCTTTCACAACTCAGATTATCAACCAACAAAAATTTAGCAATTTTTTGCACTAGAGATTCAGACATGAGACAGAGATAAGATATTCATATTCCCATAATAAGAAAAAAGAAGAAGAGAGATTAGATATTATACCAAATTTGGGGGCAGTGGACTGATGGTAGTGTGGTATTGATCTATTTCTTGCTTCCGCTATTGCTCTGTTGTGTTGTGCCTATGCTTGTTGTGCTGCCACTGCCGCTGCCCAGCCCTTCCCACTCCCAGGTCTCACTTAGAAAGTTAGGGTTTTCTTTTGTTTTCTTTTTTCCTTTTATTTTTTGGGTGTCTTGTGTGTTGTAAATTGTAATGTCAAGTGTGTGTGGGTGTTCTCCTAGGCTAGTTGTTAGAATCGGGTTAGGCTTTTTTTTTTTTTTTTTCGCCTTGCGTGGGTTTGTTTTTGATGTTGTTTGGGCTTAAGTTTGCTCTGAGGCTATATTTTTGAGCTTGTGAATAAATTTTTTTATAGCTTTTAAAAAGATCAATAATATTGTTAAAGGGGCAAAATGCAAATTTATTGAAACAAATTTAGGGACGTCCAACTACAGCTCCGTCCCTAACTGTGGTTGATAATATATGCCAGATTCATGACATGATTTTGTACACATTTGCCCCACATGTTACAACTAAAAACAGATAAGATTACACAGATCTGGGATTGATGACACTTGTGGAGAGGAGACTTGAAATGATTGACCCTATGGTGCGGTTTGGATTCAGCGTTTTGGCGTTTTGCGTTTTAGCTTTTTTTTTTCTTTTTTTCTTTTTTTTTTTCAGCGCATAAACAGTAAAATCACGTGATTTTACTGTTTAGAAGACAAAAATAACCGTAACAGCACTGTCTATGCACTGTAGCAGTATTGTTTATGTATTTAAAAATATTAAAAATAGGTTTCACGGTACTATTCACACGTTTAAAAATTATTTTGCTACAGAGATTTTAGTTTTCAGTTTCAGTAGTAATTAGTTCAATCTAAACGGACCCTATGTTTGGTTTGAGGGAAATGAATGGAAAAGAAGAGAAAAATGTGGGTTCAAGTGATATATTTTTCTTCAAATTTAGCTTATTTTCTTTTTTCTCATGCTTTATCCAAACAGCAAAAAAGACTTAATTTCTCTTTGTTTCCCTCCTCTTTCCCTCAAACAAATTAAAACATAATGTAAGTAAGTATTTCCCTAACTAATGAAGTCTATCTTCTCTAGCTATTAGAACATGCTAATTTTAACCTGAGTTAATGCAAACTTGAGAATTTCAAGATAATATTCATACCTAAAATTTCTAATCAATTAGTGGCATAATAATATATTTTTCTAATACTATATATATTAATATTATTCAAAGATATATAAAAGAGGCTAAGATATAGTTATATCATGTGTAATTCTTACTTGACAATACATCATTTAATAATTTTTTTAGATTAATATTTTAAAAATCCTATTTTTGGATTACATCTTATCTTTATGTTTTCAAGACACTTCAAATTTCATTTTAATTGAATATTTATTTTATTTAATTCATACACTCATATTTTAAGTACAATTTTTTTAAAAAAAAAGTTTAAATTTAAATATTTCATATATGGGATGGTTATTGATCTTTAATTTTCTTGATATGTCGCAAAAATGTTAGGTGTAAGAACATAATATAACCACAAATAGAATTACCTCTCCAATTTTGTCAAAGTACCTGTATCTCCAATGTTATATATAGCATAATGCAATTTTGCTGAACTTGTTTGTTGATTTCCTGAACACAGACAGGATCTTTTCATTAGAAGTTGCTAGGACTCTTGTGGATATTAAATTGAAATGTGAGAGTTTTGATAATAAAGTCTACTATCCTGAACTCAGATAGCATCTTTAAGATATAATCATTCTGCTCTAATTCTTAATAATAAAAAAATAATTGTAAATAATTAAATTAATATATAATAAACAATTAATATTCCTTTAATTTTATTAAAACTTTTGGGGATAGAGAATAGTAGATTTTATATACTAGTATGAACATGCAAAACTACAACTTGTGAGACAGTTTTTATTAAACCAAAAATTTATAATAGATTATCAATAAAAAATAATGCAAGCATGCACCGTGTGTAGGATAAAATGGGTTGATTTCTTTGAACATATTATATTGAAATTTTTGTATAAATGGACTTATATTCATTGAACTCTCCCATACGTGAAACTAGTCACTAACCCGTGTTATACACGGGAATCTACCTATTTGTGAGGTAAACTAAAATAATTCTATAAAATCTTAAATTGATTAAGAAACTGCATCATTGCATGATTTGCTCTTGTATGACTTCAATTTGTATTACAATTTGATGAAGAAGTTATTGCTTGAACATGCAATGACTTACAAAAAATTTGTTAGATAGTTTCAGATACTGTAAAAAAATAACTCAAAATTTCAGATATTAAAATTTCAGAAATGTTAAGGACATATTTTATGTAATTAGCTAATCCTTTAACAAAACGCACTTTACTTGTAATTGGGTAGATCTAAGATGTATTTAATACTTCAAAAAACAAGAGTTCAAGTCTAGTATTGAACTCATGCAAGTCTGTCCAAGAAACAAGTGAAGAAGTGTTGATTCATTAAAGCTCGACACCTCCTCGATCGATCGAGATTTACAAAATTTAGATTTCCAGATCTAATTTTCGGCTCATGCTTATGTATTTGTGTAGGGTTTCTTTTCTCACAACTCTAGACATATATAAAGCTTATTTTAAAGGCCGTCACATAAGAGAATACAAGGAGAACATATGCAAAAAGTGACCGATGTTTTATTCTCTCTGAAAGAAGCTACTGCGTCTTTGCACCTTAAGGTTTTGTAGCCAAGTGCTTCTTGATCTTTATTGTTGATAAAGTGAATAACTTTGCAGTCAACATCTTCTTCAAGTTGGTGATTAAGTCGTGTACTAGGATCCGCGCAATTGGTTAGTCACGTACTGGGATTTGTGCATCATCAAAAAGGGTTGCGTTTATATATTGAAGAGTTCAGATGTTTTGAAGCGATAGAAGGTTTCTACTGTGAGTTCATCTACATGGATTGTAGAGTCTAGAGACAAAAGTTTTGTACTAGATCTGAAACTTCTCTTTACTATAGTGGATTGCTTTTCAAGAAGGTTTTCTTCCAGATTTTTTACTGTGAAACTAGTTTGTTTTATTGGTTTTCCTGGTTCATCATATCTTGTCTTATTTATTTTTTCCGCTGCATGATTTTGACATGATATTGATGTTTGTTTGTTTTAACAAGTTTTATTCATAATAAATCTAATTAACAAATTGGGTTTAAAACTTGTTAATTCTATTAACCGAGGTCTAAATTTCCCAACATGAAAGACTAAAAAATATAAAAGAATCAGATGATTCACTGCTTAGAAATTATTAAAATAAAACAAAATATATATAACTAAACAATAGAAAAATATAAGAGAAAGATGGATTACATTTAAAAGAATAATCCATGGCTATAACTATTGAAAGAAATCAAAAGATTCAAAGCTTACAAATTATAGGTAATATATACATATATATATATATGTGTGTGTGTGTGTGTGTGTGTGTGTGACTACATAAATTCAGATTGTTAAAACTTTCAAAATACCAAAAAAGATATATAATTAAAGAATAAGTTATTGAAACAATTCAAAAAATATATGACTATTCAAAAGAGAAATATAAAAAAAGAAAATAAAAAAGTACACGAACTCATAAAGTAATAAGTTTTAAATTATAACGAGTCTAAACTTTTTTTTTTTAACCGAAAAAAAAGGTATAACGGGTCTAAACTTTAAACGAACCTCATCAGCATGTGGACCACATTAAATAATGTTGAGTAGGTGCCCACATTGAAATAATGAAAGTCATACTTCCTCTTTATATATCGTATATAAGTTTTTTGCCCAAGAAATTAACATACTTTCATATCGTGAGGTGAAGCAAAGACATATGCAGTAGTAGCAACCTTAAATTTCAATTATTGCAAGCTTTTTTTTCTTGTAAAAAACGGCTAAAGAGAGTTTGGTTGTTCATATACGAAAATTGCTTTTTAAAAATACATGAAAAACCATAAAATAAAATAAAAAATTTAACAAAGTAAAGGAGAAGAAAATAATAAAAAAATAGCTCATACCTCTACTCGGCTTTAAAAAAAATATTGGGGTTTGCATTACTTTTATAGTGTTCATGATTAACTTCGCAAATTTGGAGATAAATTATCAACATTTGAGTTTGAGTTTAAGTTGGACTTGTTAGAGAGATAGAGTTTTACTCTTTGTTAAATTTGGACTAAACAAAAATAATTTTATTGAAAAAAAATGATAATAATGTGGCAAATTCTGGAGAGGTTAATAAAAAGTCAAAAGCTTCGGTTATGTGTGTGTGTGTGTATATATATATATATATATTATATTAGATTGCTTTAGGAAATATATGAAATTTGGTTTATAAAGACTTTTTAATTTTTTATCAACTGAGAAACTTCTTGAACATTTGGGCTGAGTTTTTTGGCCCATCTTCATAGATTATCTCCCCTTTCAGCAATAAGAGTTTAGAAGTGCAAGTATCACACATTTATGAGAGAACAACTCTCAATTTTTTTGGGCCGATCTGCATTGGGCCCTAGCCCAATCGTGCTTAAGGGACAACGTTACAAAACATTGAGCCTCTAAACCCAATGGATTTAATTGACAACAACAGATAACATTGGGCCTCCAAGCCCTATGAATATATGCATGAATTAAATATATTCTTATTCCAACTTTGGACAAGAAAGCTCAGGTTTTTGTGGCATTGTAATCTAGAGGCAATGCACAAAGCTGGTATACGATAAAAGTTTTTCATATTTCATTCATTGAAACTTTGGATAAAACCTTTGGTCATGCTCTTCGTATTCCTCTACGTTAATATTTTTGTGGGGGGGAAATACTAGGGATGTGGTTAAATTTTAGGCTAAATTGCAAACTACAGTCCTAAAGTTTAGAAATGTTTAGATTTTACACTCTGAAGTTTTAGAATTTGAATTTTAGCCTCTAAAGTTCTATTCGATTTGCATCAGCAGCCATTCCATCCCTATTTTTCGTTAAATACCACATAAACTTGTCACGCGTGTTTAATTTTTCCAATAAAATGATGTTGTATCATTTTTGTAACCTTAAAAGATTAAATAATTAAAAATGACATAAACGAATCAATGTTCATAAATATATGAGAGAACATTCTATAATTGCCTCAAATTTTATCGAATTCCAAAAAGTAAAACACAAATTTAAGAGTTTCTACACAATAAACTTATGTGTTGTACTTCTCCTAACTCCCAAATCTTAAATTTTCAAAAAAGTTTTATTCTACAATTTTATTTTTATACTTCTACTGGTTTGTTTAATTTTCTCCTGAATACAAGTAGAGCTCAAACGTAGCACCAAGCTAACTAATATATTGAATCTTGATCAATTTACTTTTTAGACAAGTTTTTCATTCATGAACTTATAGAAATGGTCATATTCACTAACCTTGTATTTATAACAAAAATACATAATTCTCTAACACGAAATGAATTATTTAGATTACAAATAAATGAAAATTAATAATTACATATTTCATAACTTCATCTACAAACTTAGACAATTCATTCTCAAAGCATATATATAGACATGTGATAACAAATAAGCATGTTAAAAAGGTGAGCAAACATTTACAAGGCTTAAAAACATGAGAAAAGGAGGCTATGCAGACAAACATGTAAAGGCAGAATTTTTTTTTTTAAAAAAAAAAAAACAAAATTAGGGTTTTCTGGGTAATGGCATCACACACGCTAGAACAGGTCTGTGTACACATGAGTTCAGCCTGCGTGTGCAAGCTAGATCATTCGTACGCAAATCCTTACCCAGAAACCCTAATCAACACAGAAACAGAGCAGAAACTTAAAACGTAAAATCTAGCAACCTATCATGCTTAATAAAGAAAACCTTAAACTAACCTAAACAAACATAAGTAAACATAAATTAAACAAAAGAAGCAGATTAAAACAAAGATTAAGGTAGAAGAGAAAAAGAAAGATTTTAAAGCATACCTTATAGTAAAAGCTCCTAGGCTTAATTTTTTACTGTTCCCCTCAGTCAAATCTATCACAATTCAATAAAATAGTGATTAGTAATCTTAAACTCAAAATATTGGCACCAGAAAAGGTCCCAATCAAATAAAAATGACATAAGGGTGTTTTATGAAAAACTCCCTTTTGATTTATTATTTTCTAGTGAATCTTAGGTTTTTTTCTCGTGGATTTCTGTGTGTTTTGAAAATGTATCATGTAAGGCTTTATATAGTGGAAAAAATGGGGTTTGGAACGGCTCCCAGGCGATGTGGGATTCATTCCAAACCTCGGCCATTATTGCGGAAAACTTGTCTTTGTTATGCTTCTAAAACCCTAGCTGCGTATGCAGGAATGTGCTTGCGTATGCATGTTGTAGCTTGCATACGTAGGTCGCGATCCACGTACGCAAGCCAAGGGCTACTTTGGTCATTTTATTTCCAAAAATAGATTTTTGCTCATTAAAAAGGTTATATTTTCTATTTTAACACTCCTCAAGTCAACTTAATATCTTATTGGACCCTAAACTGGCCTTGGGCCTTAGAGTTTGAGCATCATTGGGGAACGGGGGCTCAAGTCGTAAGGGGTACAAAATGCGGTGTCTACACTATTGATGAGAGAGTATGGCTCTCTGTTGAAAACAGTTGGGAAAGACCAACCACTGCTATTGGAGAATGGACAACTATCCAAAATGAAGCAGCAAGCTTTAACAGTAAGGCTATGAATGCAATATTCAATGCTATTTCTATGGAAGAATTCAAGAGGATCTTAAATGTAGAGATTGCTCACACTGCATGGAACATTTTGCAAACAGTGCATGAAGGCACTAATGCAGTAAAAATTAATAAACTGCAGCAGTTGACCTCTAGATTTGAAAGTATTAGAATGTCTGACGATGAGTCTTTTGATGAATTCTATGCTAAATTGAATGATATTGTTAATTCTACTTTTAATTTGGGTGAAGTTTATGATCAATCTAAAATTGTTAGGGAAATTCTTAGATCATCAACCGAGGACTTTAGACCAAAAGTGACTGTCATAACTGAAAGTAAAGATTGTGGATCTCTTTAGTCCAACGAATCTGACTTACCAAAAACTAACAAATCCAAATCTATGGCGTTAAAATCTGCTGATGATGTTGATGATTGTGGATTTGATGATGAACTCTCATCTACTGAGATTGCATATCTTGCCAAGAACTTTAGAAATTTCTGAGAAATAATAATAGAAGGGCAAGAAATAGAAACAATGTTAACCCTAAGAATGTGAAGAAGAATGATACAACTAAAAATAACATTTCTGAAAAATAAAAAGATAAAGTTGTTCAATCTTTTAACAATTCTTTAAGACAACAGTGTTTTGGTTGTCAGGGGTATGGACATCTAAAATATGAATGTCCCACATTTTTTAGATCTAAATGAAAAGTTATGGATGTCACCCTAAGAGATGATGAAGTTTCTGATCATGAGTCTGAAGGTGATCAAAAAGGAAATTTTATGGCTTTCACTACTACTGTTGTAGTAAGTGAAACTAAGACTGCTAATGAGAACCCTTCTGATGGGGAACTCTCTGAAAATGCTGACTTGCAAGAGGCTTATAACAAGCTTTGCAAGGTTGCAGCAAAGGATGCCATAAGTGTTGATCTAGGGCTGAAAAAGATAAAACATCCTTGAACAAGAGAAGAAAAATATGTTGTTGAAACAGTTTGATGTCAATGAACTCTTAAATTTTGTTAAAATTGAGAACATGTCTTTGATTGAGAAAATTAAAAGTTTAGAATTTGAATTATCTGTTGTTAGATAAAAACTTAATAGGTCTTCTACTTTTAAATTGGATGATATGCTAAATGTTCAAAAATCTGATAAGACAAGATTAGGGTTTGTTGAGAGTGGTTCTACTTCTATTGTTCTTCCTCCTAAGTTTGTATCTGCTACATCTACTTCTGCTGTTCATCCTTCTTTATCTGAAGTTAAGGTGCCTAAGGAAGAAGCTCTAGCTTCTAGAAGAACTAGGGTAGATCTAAGTGAGTAAAGACCTAAGAATCCCAATCAATTTGGCAACAAGAAACAACACAAACCTTAGTGGTTTTGTCATTTCTATGGTGAAGCTGGGCATACACGGCCAAATTGCTTTAAGCTGCAAGCATCCAAACAAAAAGTGTCTGTGCCAAAAGCACAAGATCCTATGGCACTTATTCATGAATTAGTAAAGGTTCTTAACCTTTATGTCAATACTAGAGCTAAGATTAGGGCTAATTCTAATAGAAATCCCAACTCCAAGTTTGCATCTAAAAGAGTGTGGATGTAAAAGACTCAGACTCAGTGAGTCTGTCTGACATGGTCCTTGTGCTAATTCTTTCAATCTCTCGTGACCGAAAATGTTTTTCATTAGGGTTTACATTTGCATTACATTCATGCATTTCATTCTAGGTTTGCTTTTGATGTTTTTAAGTTTTTATTTTAATAAAAAAATAAAAAAATAATCAGAAAAAAACATCTTCAAGTTGTGTAATTAAGGTTGGCCTATGAAATTTGCATTTCATGACTGTGTACCTTGTTTAGATTTGATGAACTTTATTTTTCTGCACTTTGCTAGTTTGTGCTATGTAGTGCTTAAATTGTGTGAGTTATTTATGGTTTTTAAACACATGCTCTTGATTTTGAAGTCACATTCTTTTGATTGTAAAGACTAAAAAATTCTAGGAGAAAGGCATAAATAACCATCTCACCACTGTTACTCGCCAATCATGAATACCTGTGTGCAAATCATAAAAGCCGTGCTCGGTAAGGTGTAACACTTGCACATTAAGATATTTAAGGTGTTGCTTTCAAATTAAATAAAAGAAGCAAAAAGCAAAAAGAAAAACAAAGAAAAATATACTTCAAAAGAAAAAAGAAAAGCAAAAGAATTAAATAATAATAAAAACGCATGATTACAAGTGTGTTTTCTAGGAGATGTGAGAGTTATGTGATATAACTCTTTAAGTGATAGTCAATCTCAAACTTATGTGATTGATAATGTAGACATTGTGCTTATTTTCCATCTACATATCACCTTTTGGGTATCTCATACACTTACTAGTTGCACACACCACAAGCAAATCTTTGTTAAACTCTGTACATGTGATTGTGTGTTAATTTATGTGGTCATCCAAGATTTAACTTCTTGATATGTTTAATACTTTTTGGGGGTGTGAGGTAAGAAGTGTGTGATGAAATTTGTTTTGGCTTGACAAAGAAATTTTTTTTAAGGGAAAGAATTTTTTGAAAACCTTTGGAGTCATTAACATGCATCCCATATCATAAAAATCTATCTTCCAAATGGTTCTGCAGAAAATTTCTAGGTTTTTCAAAAATTTGTGATTCTTCAGGATTCGATCAATTGAATAAGAGATCTGGGATTCAATCCCCCCTACACCAAAAACCGATTGGTGTCTTGGTCTAATGATAAAGAACTATCATTAGAAGCGGACGCCATAAGTTGGAACTCTCTCAAAAAAAAAAATGCTTTTAAAATTTTTTATTCTAAAAAAAAATTGAAGCTGTTTTTCGGTCGATTGAAAAGAAAAAGAAAAGCCATGATTTTAAGGCTTAAACTCTCGAGTTGTCTCGATTCTTTTTTGATTCCTCTCGATCAGTCGAATCTGTTTTTACATGTTTTTCGATTCTTGTCTCGATTCCTCTCGACTGATCGAAAATTGTATTTTAAAAACAAATAGGAATCAGATCACAGTTCTTTAGAGCTTTGTCTTCTTCTTCTTCGATTCCTCTCTCAATCTCTTCTCACTCAATTTTAATTTTAATTTTTTTTTTTTGTCTTTTTATGAGTCACAGTCTCAAAGGTTTTCTTCCTCAACATCAAGTAAGACTCTTTTACCCATTCCTTTTGTTTAAATTACATGCATTCATGTTTTTTTATCAAAATTTTTCAAATTTTTGAACTAAAGGGATTTTAGGGTTTTTGATGATTTTTAGTATTTTGATCCAATTTGTTGGATGGGTTTTCGTTCACGCATCATATTAACATGATCCTTAGGCTTTAATTTCAAAAATTTCATGATTTCTTCAAAATTTCGAAATTAGGGTTTATGTATTCTTGAGAAAATTCGGGATTTTGTTCAATTTGGCTAAATTGATTGAAATTGACTCTTGACATTGCTTAATTGAGTGATTATAACATGTTTTATACTTTTTGTGTTGTTCAATTGATCAATATAAGAATTTTTGAAAAATTAGGGTTTTTAAAATTGGGGATTTTGCTAAATTTCTAATTTTCTTGGTCAATTTTCAAAATTGAGATGAAATTGAACTCTTTTAGAGCATTAGATCATGCATCATCTATGTACCAGTGTCATGCATCATATAGTTTTTCAAAAATTTCATGTTACCTTGTCTCTAATTATCTAATGCAGTCTACCTTTAGTTTTTGTTTGTTTGTTTGTTTGTTTGTTTATTTTTATTTTTTTATTTTTTTTAATTTATTTAAACCTTAGACATGGCTCCTGTAAAGGCAAAGAGTTTAGTATTACTAAACAGATAGTTTTCAAAACTCTAGGTGTACCTTTAGTTCATAAACCCACATATCCATACATTAAGTTTCCTCCAGTAGATGATATCATGTCTTTGCTTTGTGGTAGGTCAGTTTCTTGGGGATCTAAACCAAGAATAAACTCATGTTCATACTGTTCTATAGATAGGTCTGCATTCCTTTATGCTCTTATCACAGATGGATCTATGTGTTTTCCTTTCCTATTCATTCAAACTATTGTTGATATTTATAGGAGTAAGTCCAAAGCACAAAAGTTGTTTTTTCCTGTGTATTTATATAGGGTGTTGAGCTTTCTAGAGTTAGTTCATATCACTGCCCCTATAGGAGCCACTTTTCTCATATAGCGACAGGCTCAGATAAAGCATGTTGAACCAAGCACTGGGACTTCAAAGATCAAGAGGCGAAGCTACTACTGCAGCTCTTGCCTCTGTGATTTGCTTGCTGCTAAAGAGGTATATGTGGATCCTACTGCTGCTGTGGATCCTTCTGGTGATAATGATACTGTTGACCCTACAATTACCCCTCCTCTCTCACTCTGTGCCATGATGGAGTCCTTTATGACTACTCAAACAGCTCATGGACAACTTATTAATGAGTTACTTATTGAGGTGGCTGCCTTGAGAGCTGATTTTACCAAGTATAGGAGGGCTTTTCCACCTCCTCCACCCTCTGATGCTTAATGGTTGTCTTTGGCAATTCGTAACAAAAAGGGGGAGTAGGTTTTAGGTTTGGGTGAGAGCTCTTGTATTTAGGGGGAGTAGAGAGTTTTTGTATTTAGGGGGAGTTGCTTTTGAGATGAGAGATTTTGATGTATCTTTTTATTTTCATGTATATTTGTTTTGTTTTATTGTTCTTGTTTCACAAAAATTGTTGGTTCATTGACTATGATAGTATATTTGATGTTTATTCATTTAATATTCTGTCTATTTCCATGTTTTTGTGAATTCAAGTTCAGTTTTTATTTATTGGATTTGTACTGTATTTTCCACACATACGTTTATGGTTTGTTTTCAATATTTCAGGAAATTATAAGTTAATTCTTTCAATAGCTGCTGTCTATACTAGCAACTAATAGTTAGTAGTTGTGATAAAATTATTTTAGGGAAATACTTTATAATTGGGCTAATGTTTGATTTGAGCAATTCATCTTGTATGTGTTTTGTCACGAATTGACAAAGGGGGAGATTGTTAGGTTTTAAAGATTTAGGATTAAATGTTTAGAATTATATTTTGTATGTGTTGGTAAATCAAGAACAAAACATGTCTAGTCTCTGTGTTAGGCATTGCTCAAAGGTGTATGTTTTAAGCTTCAAGTTCAAGCTGACTGTAGAAAAGAAGAGTCAGAATCTACCAAGCTCGATCGATCGAAAATTAGGTTCGACCGATCGAAAATAGCAGAAATCAGATTCTGCAGAATTCTAAACAAGGCCCAAGCCCGCCAAAATGTTTAGGGTTTCAATCTAACTTGTCCACATATAAAAGGGAAACCCTAGCTATGTTTTGGAGACTTTTTGAAGACTTGTGTGTTACTCTTTGTGAGATCTGAGAGGTATTGTACCTTCTAACTACACAAGCGTCTACTAGAACAAGATTTACAATCAAGCATTGGTAGAACCTAGTTACTGCTACAAAGATCAACAAATGAAGGTGATCTGAAACCTTTGAGTGGGATCTCAAAGTCACAAGCGTGGGTGCTTGTGTTGCAGTAAGTCTAAGAAGAGAAGGAGTCCGTAGATTCGGAGCTTGCACATGGCCGTGTCAGTAAGTTACTACTTGAGGTAGCAATAGATTTAAGGTTAAATCAGATTGTAAAAACTTCAATTCTCTTATAGTGGATTTGCTTTTCCTTGAGGATTGCTAGGTCAAATCCTTTCCAGTTTTTTGCCTTGAAACTATTCGTTTCATCGGTTTTCCTTTGTCATCATATCGTGGTGTTATTTACTTTCCGCTGCTTTGCATGATATGTTTTATTATTGTTTAACCTAAATTTGAATAATTAACCTAAGTAATCACTTGGCTAATATATTAGGTTACACAATCTGGTTTAAGGGGTCTAAACAAAGAAACATCATATATTCATGAATGCCTCACCTACTGGAAGTTGTTGCTATTTTTTATAATCAAATCAAAGTTGTTGCTATTAATATTGTTCTATCTATTATATATGTTTTAGGGGCAAAATTGGTAAATATCCTTAATTTTAAAACTATTTAGCAAAATATCCATATTTCCAAACCATTTAGCAAAATGTCCCTGTTTTGGAACTCGATTTTAACAAAATTGAGTTCTATGTAAAATTTGATATTTTCAAAATCGAGTTCTATGTGTATTTTTAAGTAGAACTCGACATTAGTAATGTCGAGTTCCACTTAAATTTTCAAAAAAAATTTAAGTGGCAAAATACGCATTGAACTCAACATTGCTAATGTCGAGTTCCAAAAACAAGAGTATTTTGCTAAATACTTTGGAAATGGGTATTTTGCTACATAGTTTTAAAATTAAGGGTATTTACCCATTTTGCCTTATGTTATAGAGTAGTTAAAGTACCACATAAATTGCCACAACTTTTACCAAAACTATCTTACGTGTCAATCTATGATTGGTTGCCTGTAACTTTTACATGGACCCACTACTTTTTCTATACTATTCACAGTCTGCCACGTAGATAATTATAGAACAAATTGTTTCATTTTATGTGATCTTAGAATTTTTCTATGTTTTATGGACACTAAGGGAAGTAATCCCACAGACAACTAGCTGATGTGGATTGGTGTCTAGTACACACCAACGTGTGGTTACCGTAAAAAAAAAAAAAAAAAAAAAAAAAAAAAATGAAGAAGAAGGAATTAAGAGATATTGCAACTAATGCAATTCCATTCAATGGTTGATACTGAAGGTTGAAAACAGCAACTTTCAATCTCAACCATTAATTAAAAAAAGTTAAGAGAAGTAAAAAGTGAAAAGTGAAAAAAATTTATAAGTGGGAATGAAGGAATTGCATCAAGTGCTGCACCTAATCTTAATCCAAAAAATAGTTGACACTAACACTCTCGAATAAGGAAAACTTTAGGAATTTAAGATGGTTATTAGATAGCTAGATATTACACTCTTTTAATGACGTGGCAAACGGGTGGGTTGGGTCGGGTTTGGGTTGGGTCAATCGGGTTGCAAGTCGAGCCGAGTTGACCCGTATTTTTCACATGAATTTTTTTTTTAAAGTAAACAACATGTATTTGCCATTTAGAAAGTCACGCAACAAATTATTTAATGTAAAATACATTACTTTGAATTCACCACTCATATCAACAATGAGATTAGCTAAACAAATTAATACTTGTTCAATAATTTTAAAATTATACAAATCCCAACATTACTAACCAAAACAAAATAGCACAAAGATAAGTAAAACAAATACACAAGTTTTATTTTTACACAATATCAACATCCCAAAATATAAAACAAAATTACAAATGACTTATTAGATAACTCATTTGACAAAGAATAAAAACATATAAGAAATTTATAATCTTAAAACTTAATTTTATAATCTATTATCAATTGTGGTTGACACTCTATTTCAATTTGAGAATCTACATTAAAGTTTGATTGTTTACTTATATATTGATGGTCTCTTTTATGATTATCATGTCATTATTAAACAACACACACTTTAGGAAATGTCATAATTTATTTTTAAAAGCCGTTTATTTTGGACAGGAGTTGTTAAAAATAATAGGCCTAAACATTCATAATTTATGCTAATTTCATGGATACTTTGGTTTATCACTCTTTTCACACTTATGATTGTTTCTCACACATATCTACAATTTTAAATATATGTTTTAACTCTACTATAACAAGATTATCTTGACATGTACTTTACTATTTGATATTTAAAAATCTTTACTCATTACAAAATGTCTCAACCATTCATCTTTTAATTTATTTGCATGCAGTTATGTAAAAGTCTCAATTGTTTCCTTAAAACTCACAGCAAACAATTAAACCAATATTGTCTTTATTATTATTTTTTTTTTACCCAAAAAAATGTTTTAAAAAATAGTTCGGGTCACAGGTCGGGTCGTGGATCGGGTTGACCCACCCCAAAAAAAAAAAAACCTGTCGGTCACGGGTCAACCCATTTTTGCTTCAGTTAAAAAAAATTCGAGTTTGGATTTGGTATTTTTTGGGTTGGATAAGATCAAGTTAGCAAATTCGGACTCATTTTACCATGTATACTTTTATACTAGAAATTGATTTGCTTTAGGAATCGCTAAATACTCTTATGAAATAAATGATTAATGAAGTTTATGGAAATAGGAAATGAAATTGCAGCTAATGCTGCATTTTTAATTTTATATTTGAATGAACCAATTTTGAAATATGTTAGACAACCGCACGGGCAACATCCTAGAGCTGCGGAGCTATACATTGGGGGTAATGCCCACCCCCCACCCAACTTTTTTTTCACAAAAAAATATTAGTGTGGGTGTGTGTGTATATATATATATATATATATATATATATATTAATTTTAGTAATTTTACCCCTAAACAATACTATTGAATCTTTTAACAATAATACTACAGCCACAAACTTATTTATAACATTTTTACAAATTTTTGAGGTATACATTCTTACTGGTTCGTATTTGGGCCTACCACTTATATCACGTTTTTACTTATCAATAACAACTAATAATATTAAAAATTTGTAAAAAAAAAAAAAAAAAATGTAACTCAAGCATTTTCCTTATTTTAAAGGCCATAAAAAAATTTATACATCTGAAATGTAAAACAAAATATACAAGCCAAAAAATTAACCCAACAACAAAAATTACCAATAGCAAAACTAAAAATAATTAAGCCTAATTAACCAATTTTGTCTTTACCCAACAGCAGACACACATTTAAAATTAAAAAAAAAAAAAAAAAAAAAAAAAAAAAAAAAAAAAAAAAAACAACAACAACAACAACAACAACAACGTAGTGGGCAATAGAGCCGACCCCTTAACTCCAAGTTCTAACTTCGTCCCTATACCATCTCAACTAGTTTTCACTAGTTAAGAATGATCATCTATTCCCCTGTCAACCCATGGATCATATGGCTTTTAATCATGCTCTGATGACACGGTCATGATTCATCCACCATACTTAGGTTACTGTGTCTCCTTAGTGATCAAGGACTCAGATTCTGATCTAACTATAAGTAGTATCGTGTTCATAAATGCGTCACCCACTAAAGTTGTTAGTACCCCCACAGAAAACTGGTTGTCGTGGACCTAAACTGAAACACTCATACACAAGAAATCAGATTGTTATGGAATCACTACCTACATGAAATTTGGTTAATAAGCTTTTTCTCAATTGAGAAACTTCTTGAACTACTCGTCTGAGTTTTTAGGACATCTTTTCAGCTTATCCTCATAATCCACATAGACTAACTCAAAGCCAATAGTGTAACCGTCGGCCCATTCAAAGTTGTCCAACAATGGCCAAGCAAAGTAAACAGGGGCAGCTTCACATTGAAGCCAGGGCGGCCACACGATCATTCTGACCTAGATAAAATAATTATTATATATAAATTCAAAAAAAATTTATGATTTTTTACCCTTAAAACAAATTTGTGACCATCCTAAACTTTTTTAGGTTTAACATAATTAAACTTTGGACAAATTTAGGCAACAAACTTGGTTGTAGACTCATTCTCAAAAAAAAAAAAAAACTTGGTTGTAGACTAAGACTACAACTCTAATCAATTTTATTTTTTAGTGAATTTTGACAAAACCATCATTTGATTCTATTTTCTTCATATATCCTTCATGCTTGCAAATTTTCAAGAATATCATAAATCAATAATCATGTCATTAATAAAATGTTTAAATTTTGAGTTTTTGTAGTCTGAAATTATACATAAAAAATAAGTTTATAATCGAATAGTAAATAACATTAGATTGACATGAAATTTGCCATATATTTTAATAACATAAAGAACATGTAATTCAATAGTTAGATTTTCAAAGTATATATGTAGTCATCTTAATTTTTTTAGTGAAAGTTGTACCTTTATGCTACAAATAAGTTTGTAGTTAAACTTTGTCCTTAAATTTTGATCACCTTAACAATATATTAGGCTCTTCCAAACAAAAAGAAAAAGTCCAAGAAATTTTTTATTGAACTAATGTTTTGAAATTACTTGCAATATCGATAATGACACTATTATGCAATAATCAATTTAAAAATAAAAGATAAAAAAAAAAAACTCTTAAAAAGTTATGACATTATGTATTTGTGTGTGTGTGTTTTGTCAATATATGAAGTTATATTTTTATTAGATTTTGTATAATTTAAGTTTTTTAATAACTATACTGGAAAAATTTTATGATCCCACCACTGAAAGTATCTCTTCACATTGACCCCAAAACCCAAAGTCCAAACATTCAAATCTTAGTATTATTTCACACGAATAATCAAATGGCTTGGAAGGCTTAATTATGTTAAAAGACTCACATTACAACACTTTGTGCTCTTTACTGTTACATCTAGACAATTTTGGGAATATGTATTATGAAAGGCACTCTGTATCTTTTACTCTGGCTGTCTAGCTTTTATGATAAATCCTTGATTACCAAGAAGAAGAAGAAGAAGAAAGAATTTCATATAGTTTTTCAATGTATCACCATGATGCCATGTAGAGTAGGTGATCTCATGTGTGTAAGATATGATGGAAAATGCAACATATTGTATTCGCTCCAAACTAAGACATTGATAGTTTTTAGTGTAGTCGGAGTTGGAACTTTATATATCTCTTATTCAATAAAAATAGACTTTAATAATTAAGTTAACTGAAATCCGCATAGATTACATTCTTTTTAAGTTGTCACGTGCGTGCATGCCTCACCGGTCACCGGTCAGTCACCACCTACTTGTATATTTTCAGTCGATCTGTAGTGCAGTAATGTTTTCTGGACCCATAGACAACTGATCAGTTGTCGTGGAGTGGTGTCCATCACACACCAACTTGTGGTTTGGTTGCCCTAGACCATAAAAAATTAGCAGACATCAATGTCCATCGTCATCGACCATGGTACTATCACAATTAATACAATAGTAATAATTCATATCCTACTTTCATGAATCCCATTTATTGGTTTCAAAATTTTTGTTCATTTCGGTTCTAATTAAATTCAGAGAAATGGGGAAAAAAAAGAGAGAGTAAAAGCTCTAGCTCATAATGCCCATGAAAAAAATGTCTTGGGCAGCATTCGTACAAGTTTGTACAAAATTGTTTTATTTATTTAATATAAGAACCTATTTTTAGACAAAAATATATAAATTCTACATCTTTTTTTTTATAATACCCGATGTGAATGTTATTAAGGTGAAAAAAAAAAAAAAAAAAAAAAAAAAAAACCTACACTGTAAAATTAGTATCTATATATATATAGTACATTTTCTTTTTTTTTAATACAAGATAGAAATTCTACTTTAGTCTAATCTAAGTGTATATGTGTGTGAAATTCCCTCTTGAAAATTTGAACTCCGGCCCTTGTCCCCCTACACTCCACAGGTATTTATACTTGTGGAGTGATCATCGTGCCAAGGTGCATACAAGCGCATTGAAATCATCCAAAACCAAACCAAAGAATTTTGAAACTATATTGGTGTGCATCAGTTGTCGTGGAGTGGTGTCCATCACACACCAACTTGTGGTTTGGTGGCCCTAGACCATAAAAAATTAGCAGACATCAATGTCCATCGTCATCGACCATGGTACTATCACAATTAATACAATAGTAATAATTCATATCCTACTTTCATGAATCCCATTTATTAGTTTCAAAAATTTTGTTCATTTCGGTTCTAATTAAATTCAGAGAAATGGGAAAAAAAAAAAGAGAGAGTAAAAGCTCTAGCTCATAATGCCCATGAAAAAAAGGTCTTGGGCAGCATTCGTACAAGTTTGTACAAATTGTTTTATTTATTTTAATATAAGAACCAATTTTTAGACAAAAATATATAAATTCTACATCTTTTTTCTATAATACCCTATGTGAATGTTATTAAGGTGGAAAAAAAAAACCTACACTGTAAAATTAGTATCTATATATATATATATATAGTACATTTTCTTTTTTTTAATACAAGATAGAAATTTTATTCTAGTCTAATCTAAGTGTATATGTGTGTGAAACTCCCTCCTGAAAATTTGAACTCAGGCGCTTGTCCCCTTACACCCCACAAGTACTTATACTTGTAGAGTGATCATCGCGCCAAAGTATATACAAGGGCATTGAAATCATCCAAAACCAAACCAAAGAATTTTGAAACTGTATTGGTAGTAATTTTCCATATGGAGAGCTCAAACTCAAAGCCTCAGTGTATATGTGTGTGAAACTCCCTCCTGAAAATTTAAACTCCGGCGCTTGTCCCTGTACACCCCACAAGTACTTATACTTGTAAAGTGATCATCGCGCCAAAGTGCATACAAGGGTATTGAAATCATCTAAAACCAAACCAAAGAATTTTGAAACTATATTGGTAGTAATTTTCCATATGGAGAGCTCAAACTCAAAGCCTCATGTAGTACTAGTCGCTAGTCCCGGCGTGGGCCACCTTGTTCGTGTCCTCGAGCTCAGCAACCGCCTTGCCGCCAATCAAAACTTGCACGTGACCACCTTCGTCGTCGGGGAATCTCACTCCACAGCCACCGCCGCCACCACCGGGGAATCCCAACTAGTCCAGTCCGCCAAGGCTCGGAGACTGAAAAACCAAGACATCATAGAGTTACCACCGGTAACCCATAATACAAATGCTCCCATCTTCACAAGGCTCAGTGCCCTCATGCATGAGATACTTCCAACCCTCCGATCTTCCATCTCAGCCCTGAAGCACAATCCAACGGCCCTCGTTGTTGATATTTTTGGAACACCATTACTTGAGGTGGCAGACCAATTTCACATGCTGAAGTACGTGTTTGTTTCCTCTACATGGTCAAATGCATTGCTCTTATACTTTCCAGTGCTTGACAAGGAAGCACAAAGAGTTGAATTGGGTGAGCTGAAAGAACCAATCAAAATGCCTGGTTGCAAACCAATTCGACCTGATGATTTGCTTGACTCGATGATGGACAGGACAAAGAGCGATTACAAGATGTTGTTACAAATAGGGCTGAAGATGAGAAACAGTGATGGAATTTTGGTGAACTCTTGGGAAGAGTTGGATGCCACAACGCTTAAAGCATTGAGAGAGGAAGAGGCTTATGGAAAAGTACCGGTTTACTCAGTTGGGCCAGTGACTAGACCCTTTGATAATGATCATGGCCATGGTCATGATCATCCATTGTTGCATTGGTTAGATGAGCAACCAGCTGAGTCAGTGCTTTACGTTTCATTTGGGAGTCTTGGAGTTCTTTCACCTCAGCAAATCATCGAGTTAGCTTGTGGTTTAGAGCAAAGCCAACAGAGATTCATTTGGGTACTACGCACACCCAGAAACTGCACTAGCACTATGGAGGGCTTGGATTACTTGCCAGATGGATTTTTGGATAGGACCCAAAAGGTGGGCCAGGTATTCACAAAGTGGGCTCCACAATCGGACATATTGGCACACGGATCAATAGGAGGGTTCTTAACTCACTGTGGGTGGAACTCGTCTTTGGAGAGTATACTAAATGGAGTGCCAATGATAGCTTGGCCATTGTTTGCAGAGCAAAAAATGAATGCTACACAGTTAGCTGAAGATTATGGTGTGGCTGTGAGGCCCAAAGTTGCGCCAAGTAAAGAAATAGTGGGAAAGGAGGAGATTGAATTGATGGCGAGGAATGTTATGGAAGGGAATGGTAAGGCAATGAGGGCTAGAGCTAAGGAGCTTAAGAAAAGTGGGGAAAAAGCTTTGGCTGAGGGTGGTTCTACTTTCAACACTTTGTCTCAATTGGCAAACCAATTCCAATTGAACTGTCAACGCCAGAAAGGTTAAGGCTCCATGACCTGCCATCAAAGTGGGAGTCAATTGCTGGTGGCAGTGTTTAATTAATTTGTTTTTGTAGCAACTTTTGTTTTGTGTGTCCTGTAAGAGCCTAATTGGAATGCTTAAGTAAGTTTTAATTTGGTTCCTCAAAAAATAAAAATAAAAAGTAAGTTTTTTTTTTTTTTTTTTTTTTTTTTTTGGGTCAATAAGATCAGTTCAGCAAAGAGAGAAAGGATGGGAGGCTTCCCCGTCTTACATATATAACTTTGAGATTAAATTCCCTATGTAGATGAAGTTATAAAATGTATAATTATTATCTTTAATTTGTTTGTATTCTAAATAATTAATCTTGTGGTAGAAAATTATATATGATTTGTTATAGATACCAGGTTAGTGAATTGATTTTCTAAGTTTGATGTGAAAATACATGCAAAACAATAAATAGCAAGCACCACGACACACGAAAAATTAACTTGGTTCACCATCTCCATGTCTACATCCATGGCAATGCCAAGCAAAAATATATACTATCAATGATATGGATTGCAATGATATTAATCACCACTCACAATTAGGGGTGTGCATGAGTTGGGTTAAGGGGATTTTTTGACCCAACCCACTATGGTGGGTTAAAAAAAATTCAACCCAACCCATCACATAAATTCAACCCAACCCAACCCGACCCACATGGGTTAGGTTGGGTCGGGTTGAACCCATGAGTTGGACTATTTTTTTTTATTACTATTATTATTAAATTAAGTAGAAAACCACCTGAGTTGATAAACAAATTATACATTAATATATGAACTAATATACATTAATATTGACTTTTATATAGGATAAGAGGAAGAGCTGGTTATTTTAAAAAATTTATTAATTATATAATATATTTTAAATATATATCAAATATATGGGTGGGTCGGGTCGGGTCGAGTTTGGCGAGTTTAAAATTTTATGACCCGAACCCAACCCAACCTAACCCGCTATCAAAAAAAAAAAAAATTTGTAACCCAACCCAACCCACCAAACCCTAAAAACTGACCCAACTCAGCGGGTTGGGTTGGGTTGGGTTGGGTCAGGTCGAGTCAATCTTGGTGGGTTAGCTACACACCCCTACTCACAACTCACACAAACAACACTTACATACCTCACCAACGTAACTCCCAAGCCCAAAGCCCCAAAACACCTAACAAATCTCTCATATTCTTATTGGTTCTCCGAAATCCAGGAATTGTTGCTGTTGTTGTGGTACTATTTCTTTGTCAAGCACTGGTAAGTAATAGGTATAAGATCACTGCATGTGACCATGCAGATGAAACAAACGCGTACTTCAGCATGTGAAATTGGTCTGCCACCTCAAGTGCTGGTGTTCCAAACATATCTACAATTAGAGCCATCGGATTAGGCTTTTTCAGGGCTGAGATGGAAGATCGGAGGGTTGGGAGGACTTCATGCATCACAGGATTGAGTCTTGTGAAGGTAGGAGCATCAATATTACAGGTTACTGGTGGTAGTTCAATGATTTCTTCATCTTTGCATTTCCTAGCCTTGGCTGGTTTGGACAAGTTGGGATTGGCCGGTGGCAACACTGGCCAAGGAATGGGATTCCACCACGACAAAAGTGGTGACACGGAAGTTGTGAAGTAGTAAAATAGATAAAATAGTTTTTTATGAAGCCAAATAGTTAAAATTATAACTTCATCAATGTGAATGCTTTTAGGGTGGAAAAATTTTATAATATTTTTAAAAACTATTATATAGCACTTCAATAAGTTTTTTTTTTTTTGGCACTTCAATAGTTAGTAGCATGGTGAACTGTACTAGCTAGAGACTTATCTAGAGGTATATATTCTATGGCTTATTCGATACTCAGGTTACTCTGCTAGAAATCATTTCTCTCATTGTGTAGGCAAAATAGTACGCATGGTTAGACCAACAGAATGACGAGGCCTAGGCCCCCCACACGCAAAACAGAGTTTAAGATCATGTGCATTTCTGGACAAATTTGCAGATTTTAATTGTTGTTGTGTCAGGATAGTTTTTGTCGTGTAAAAGTAAAACTACTATGCAGATAATTCTAATTCTTTTTCTTTTTTTTCCTTTTTTTTTTTTTTGATAAGAAACAAAGCCAAATAATTCTAATTCTGGAGCTTTCGGATTAATGCTATAGAATTATGGTGCACACTCGTAGCATTGCTTTTCTACGCAGGTGTGAAATGTCAAATCATGTGGATTGGAAGGAATAAATATATGTTGTATGGACATGTGTTGAGTATCACTTTCGGTGATTATTTTATCGAATTGGGTTATATAAACAATTACGAGAAGTTCTAATAGACTAACTATTGATGGGTAAAGCATATGTGTGACTAAACATTCATGTTACTTTGTGGGTAATAACAGTTTGGGTGCGAATTATGAATGATTTGCTAGTGTTGTCTAGGATATGTGTTGGTCTTTTAACGCTTAAAAATTTTTATGAGTTGTCTTTATCAAGACTTGAGAGAGAGAGAGAGAGAGAGAGAGAGAGAGAGAGAGAATCTGACCAAATTAACGCTTCAGCAACATTAGTTTGGTCTGACTAAGTTGCACCCCATTGACCATCTAATCTTAGCATAGTTCAATCAAGTGTTTACTGTTTAGGCTTATTGGTCACTTATTGGTTGGTTAGAGGATTGGCTTGAGTTCGTTGAGCTCGTGTGAAGGCTTGGCAAACTACTAATCATCAACTATGTTAGATTCTAAAAGTTTAGAACAATTGGCAAATCGTGAACACAAACTTGTCTAGATATAAATTCTTAAGTCTATGAAGTCATATTAGACAATGTTCAAAGTGCTGCAAGTCAGAATTCAAAGAACATACAAGCTGCAAGTTCAAAAAGTCAAAATCAGACTGGTTCGATTGATCAGGAGATTTTTCGATTGATCAGGCTCGATCGATTAGAAGAATTTTCGATCGGTTGATAATCACAAATCAGCAAAAATCAGCAAACGTAAAAAGCCCATAACTTGTCCGTTTGAAGCCCAAATCGTGATCCATTTTTTGCAGTATTTAAAGGACATTATAAGCTAATCCTATGAGGGGTTTTTCAAGAGAGAAGAGCGCATCTTGTGCCTCCTATTGTATATCTAGTGTTTTTGTACCCAAAACTCTCTCAAATCTTCTATCGGCAATATTCCTTGAAAAAACTTAAGATCCGGTGTTGTAGAAATTGCTGCTACAAGATCATACATAGCTAATGATTTAAACCTTTGAGTGGGATCTCAAAGTCACAAATGTGGGTGTTTGTGTGCGACAAATTCAAATAGAAGAGTCCGTGGATTTGGAACTTCACGTGATCGTGAGAGTATGTTCTACAAGAGGTAGCTTTAGATTTTAGGGAGAAAATCTATTATAAACTTTCATTCTATCATAGTGAATTTGTTTACCTTGAGAATAGCTAGGTTAAATCCTCCTCAGATTTTTACTTTGAAACTGTTGGTTTCATTGGTTTTCCTGAGTCATCATATTGCTGTTTTATTTACTTTTCCGCACTGAGTAATATGATTGCATGAGTTTAACCTAGATGTGAATAATTAACCTAAGTAACTACTTGACTAATTAATTAAGTTAAACGAATCTTATTTATAGGGGTCTAAACAGAACAAACAAACTATATAGTAGCATCTAACAGTTTTAACTATGCATGAAAATATAACATTATTTTGAAGGGGCATTTTTAGAGCATTTTCTAGTTGATTTAGAGCTCTTAACCTTATTTAAATTTAGTGATGATACATAACTGTGATTTAAGTTTTGCTTGATTTGTTTTTTTAATGTGCTCGGTGGACTATATTCTCTGTTTTAGGTGGAATGACCTCCTCATGTTTTAATTTTAATTTTCTCATTGAATATGTTATTACTATTGTTGCAATATGAATTAGGTCTACTTTTTAAGTTACTGTTTGTCTAAGTTTTTCATTACTTACAACATCATGTGGCTTAGCGGCACCGCAACACAATGTGAACCCTAAAACAGCATCAACAATTTAAGTGGGAGAGATTGCGATATCTCAAATTATATGGATTGGATAAATTAATTTGCATTGTGTGGGCGTATATTGAATCTCACATAGAGTATTTATTAGGTGAAACTAGTTATGTAAATGATTATGAGGAATCTCAATTGTAATTGATTAGTTCTTTTTGGAATATAGAGTAGATGTGGCTAGCGTTAACAAATAGTAGTCTTCGTTGGTCCAAGAGAAAGGATGACATTTTCATGAGGATGCTAATCATCTACAAAGGAATTTTTTGAAGTAGGAATTGAATGCCTTGAATGAACCCTCATCCCCATCATTTATAAATGAGCATACACCAAATTGTGGAGAGTAACAACACTTTGAAAATTTATGCCTCTCAAGATAGTTTTTGTATTATGTTAGGGTGTACTATGTTATGGTTTTATCACTCCAAGAACTTACGTCTCCCACTTGAGCACACGATAATGTAGAGGATTTGCTATAGTTAGCATGATACCTTGGTACTAACGTATTGCCTTATGCTATAACTCTAATTTATGAAAACATATATTTTGAAATCAACGAGTGTCTTGGTTACACAAGCACAGGCTTTGCCACTTATCTCTAGTAATACATACTAGATGACTTCGAATTCACTTTCTTTCAAGAAAATGGCAATGAACGCTGGTTCCAAAATGGAACCATGGTTGGGAACATAGTCACGCACCCTGTGCCATCGTTGATAACCTCAGTTGTACACATTTATTCGTGTGTTGACTTGCACTGAATGTTCTGTTAAATATTTCCTTCCCAACTATTTACCTTAAATATTTTCCTCAACGACCTTATCAGCATTTTGTTGTACTATATGGTTATAAATATCATTCAACTTTAACATAATGCGCAATAGAGGATTTTTTTTATCCATGTGAATTGTGAGTCTTCATTTCCTCATAATTATCTTCTTCTTTTTTATCTTTAACCGGTTAAGTATGTCTTTCAAGCAAAAATTTGGGCAAAATTTGCTGAACAACATCTTTTTGGAAAAATATTAGCAAAAAAGCATGCGGATGAAACATTTTAATAAGTTAGACTGTTTAAAAAATAAATAAATTAAAAAAAAAAATGCAACTCGAGTCTATGAAACTTGAGTTCCAAGATTTTTCACAAGGAACTCGAGTTTAGGAAACTCGAGTTCTGTTCAAATGGAACTCGAGTTTCCTAGACTCGAGTTCCACGTTTTTTTTTTTTTTTTTTGTCCATGTCAGACTTCACTCAAGAGAATTGAGTTTGAATGGGTTGGAACTCGAGTTCCAAAAATAGTCCAACTTACTAAAATGTTTCATCCGCATGCTATGTACCAAAATTTTTTCTAAATAGCTACTATTTGGCAAATTTTGCCCAAAAATTCACATAATTATGCTCATCCAAGCATCCTCAACTGCTTCCATCTATGCAACCAACCATGTTATCATAAATTTTTAAATGATAAAGCTTAGATATAATATCTTAAGTGCAGTACATTAGGTTCCCCAATTAGATTCAAACACTTGGTTGCATTGACCAATAAGATACAAATAAAGTTATCTTTTTCAATGAAAATTAAATTCAAAACAACCAAATGTTTGTATCTAATTGTGGAGCCTAATGTATTGCACTTAAGTATCTAAGTTTTATAGTACAAAAATATATAATATAAGCCACACAAAATATAAAACAAGAGACAAGTGTGATTCCTTTTATTTATTAAGATTAATACGTGAAATTGAAAAATCCAATCACACCAGGCAATAGTTTGTTCAAAAGAACATATAAGAGGAAGAATCTCCAATAAAAAATAAAGCTAGGTTGGAAAAAGACAATTTCCTCTCTTATGGCTCAAGAGTCACAACTTATTTTAGGAGAAACAACTTGAAGAAATAGGCAGAGTACTTGAGATATCTCCTCATATTGTTATTAAAATCAACAAAAATAAGACCAAACCGAGCAGTGTAACCACCATCCCATTCAAAGTCGTCAAAGAATGACCAAACATAGTATCCCTTCACATTCACGCCCTCCCTGCCAAAATTTCACTATTAAAATCATTTTTTTATTATCAAAACAATTATATAAATATATTTATTCTTTAATTTTAATTCTATTTTGTCTGTCCTCCTTTCTATTTTTCTACCATAACCAAATTAAAAAATGACACGACAATTTTTTTCATTAACACTCACTTGATAGCTTTTAAAAGATATGATAAATGTCCATAATGGTATCTTATCCTCAGACTATCTTTGAGGGCATCTTTAATTGGCAAAGATCTATTATTTGCATCAGCCATTCCTACAAAAGAAGAGTGCAATAAATTAATCTAGTAATATTATATAAGACGCTGCAAAAAAATATTCTAATAAAAATATGATAAAGAAAATTGTAGTACCGTTCTCTGTTATGTATATCACTGGATTGTTGTAATTTTCCTTTATATATAGCAAAAGCTCTCGAAGTCCCTTAGGATAGATGAATAGCCAGTTCAAAGCTGTCTGGAAAACAATTTGTTGCACCACATTCATATTAGGTAATGGCATGCATGCAACATGAGACAAAAAATATACATATACATGCGCGCGCACACATAGAAACAAAAAAGTATAAATACCGGTGTACCAATAAGAGTTCCATTTTTATCAGCTGTGAAACAAAGTACAAATGTTAAATTGACGAAGAATATAATGATCAAAGGGAAGAGAAAATAAAATGGTTCTAATTTTTAAGCATACCTGTGAGGGTGGCTTGTCTATCAGAGACAATACTAACATTAACACCATTAGAAGAGGGAGCACTTTCTACATAATTTGTAGTGTAGTAATTTACACCAAGAAAATCGAGGGAGCCTTTTAATAACTTGGATTGAGCTTCAGTAAATCTGGGCAATCGATTACCCACCAAAGATTTCATGCTTTTGGGATAGTCACCATATATGACCGGATGGACAAACCTATATATACAAATTGTGGATGATTATCAAGCTTTTTTGTGCATATAAATGTATAATAAAGTAAAAATTGTCTTGCAAATGAGATTTTTTTAATGTAAAAATTACCATTAGAGGCCTTCAAGAAGAGTTATGAAAGTTTAACTATATAGAAGAATGAATATGATTAAAAACTAAGGATGGCTTTAGAAATTAATCTTTGTTGCAATATGTACTCACCAACCAAAATAGAAATCAAGAACTCTATAGGTAGCCTTTCTGTTGGCAGAAGTTTGGTATTTTGGTACAAACCAGTGTGACACTATTGTAATCCCAATTTTCCCATGTTGATATGGCTGCAAGCATATTAAGTTAATCACAATTTGTCTAACACCACATATTAACTTTATCAAATTATCATAAAAGCTGAACAAAATACAATTATACTTAAAAAAAAAAAAAAAAAAAAAAAAATTCTCCCATCTATTTTACCGTTCTTTCATTAAATAAGCAATCAGGAATGTGAATCAAAATGCTCTCTAAGTTTGTTTGTTTGTTTGTTCGTTTTTTTTTTTTTTTTTTTTTTTTTTTGGTGTGGCCAACAAAAATAAAATTAAAAACCCAATATGCTGACTTTTTTCCCTTTCCAATCAAATACTAATAAGTTAAATAATTTATGGGGAAATTTTTTTTTTTTTTTTTTATTAAATAGTGCAATGATATATCTTTTTTTCTTTTTTCAATCATACAAACCTGGTACTTGTCCTTGTACAACTTCACAGCACCTCCATGAGCAAGAAGTAAGTTATGGGCAACAATATAGGGCTCGGTGGCAGAGTTACCGGCAGTACAATTTCCAACATAATTAGAACATCGTCCTGGTGCAAGAGTACCATAGGTGTACCCATTGATGCATATCCCATTTGGTTCGTTCATTGTGACCCATAGCTTAACTTGATCCCCAAATGTTTTGAAGCAAAAGTCCACGTAATCTAGATAATCCTTCCTATTCATACAACCAAATAGTTAATTATTATTTGTGGCACATGTTTTGAGCATTGGAAGATCTATATTTTGTTCAATTGCTAATACTTACACTATTTTGGGGCTTAAAAATCCACCATACTCATCTTCAAGTGCTTGTGGAGTGTCAAAATGGAACAAAGTCACTAGGGGCTTGATACCTGCCCACAATGTGAAACTGAAGTTTGGAGAGAACATTTATGCAAAAATGCTAAAAATATCAATTTTTATGTTTTTAGACCATTCTAATAAAACTACTAAAATATATTCCATTAAAGTTTTTTTTTTTTTTTTTAAATTGGGTTGGAAAAATCTTCTCTTTTATATATGTAACAGTTCATAAAATCATCAGCATACATATTTCTTATTGTGTAGCTAATTATCATTATACTAATAATTAGGGGTGTGTAAAATATCCGCTTGACCTGCCAATCCGCCCGCCCCATGCAGGTCATTAAATTAGGCAGTTTGGGTTGGGCGAGCTAGACCCCCAAAATAGTATATTGGGTTGGATAACGGGTTGAAACATTACCATCCCGCTACGTCTTGACCCGCCCGCTTAATTATACATAAATAGAGAAATATATATTAATTCAAAAAATTTAACCATATATTTTATATTTAAAGTTAATTAATCCACCTAATCAATTTATATAGCTTATCAGTAATCAATTCCTTAAACAAAATATAAAAAGTCAACATTGAAACCCTAAACTCACCTCAACCATATACTACAAACACTCTGTATTTAGCCTTCACCTTCAGCCAAAATTGAAGCCTTTTTTTTTTTTTTTTTTTTGTCCCTTCAATTCTTCACTTTCCATCAGTTGCATACTCTCCTAGACAACCACAAAGGCAAATTTTTTTTGTCTTTTATTGTTTAATGTTTGTATCTATATATTTATTGAGTATGTTGTTTGTCCTTTTATTTGGGTCTCATATATTTTTGTAAATCTACAAAATATTTTTGTCTTTTGATCCATTTTTATATATTTTAAAAAAATGTTATGGTCTTACATGAAAAGCCAGCTATACCTACAAACTCAAATCAATCCACTCAAGATGCAAACTAATACAAAATGACATGTAACATTAGAATGAAATGCTAAAGGTCATTTAGTTTCTAATAATAGAGTTAATTATACTGTTGTGCATGTGTAATATTCTTAGTAGTTCTTATAGTTTGTAATACGGCTAGTTTAGGCACCAATGTTCATTATTCTTGTATGTTAGTATATATACTCTGTAGTTTATCAAAAGAATAATGTCAATCCGCCCAACCTGCAGAATTGAAATTGCCAAAATTTGTAACCAATCCGCCGAATTTAGACTTTGGTGAGTCAGTGGCGGATTGGAATTTTCCCAACCCGCTAGTGGCGGATTGGATAGAAATATTGGCATTTACCCGTCCAATCCACACACCCCTACTAATGGTTTTGCCCATATATGTTTGACATTACAAAAATTATAGCTGAAAATAAAATGAAGTATAATTTCACCATTCAACAGGAGCTCGTTGATGAGGTTGTTGTAGAATTTAACACCTTGTGGGTTCACTCCCCGGCTTATTTTTCCCTCTGTAAACAAAATTGAAATGATTCAACAACAATATCAACTAGTGGGTTTTCTGAATGAACCAACATCAACTCATTGCTGATCCACCATTTTGATCTTCAGATTGGATTGAAGTTTGTCTTAATGGAACCCATCGTAATTAGAAGCTTAATTACTAGGTAGAGACTTATAATTATAAATTATGAGAATTGGTTCAAGTGAGAAATCTTACTAGGTAATATTCTTGACCATGAAATAGAGAATCTGAAAGAGTCCAATCCAATTTTTTTCATCAGTTTTATGTCCCCCTGTACCATTTCGTAATTATTAAAACAAATAATAACGTTGACCATGTTTGCAAATAGTATGATAGGCTACCTTATAACGATGATAAAAGTCATCAGCTACATCTCCATTGCTACCATCCGCAATTTTTTCTGTAAATTTCACAAAAGATCAAACAAGAGAGAAATTAATATTCAAGGATGAAAAAAATTAATCAGTTTGATTTTCATTGTATAGTTAATTAGTTATATAATTAAGGGTTCTCATTCGATACCAATATTTATTTGGTAGTATAAAAAATCCAATTACTAGCTTGAGTTTATTTTTTTATTTATTTTGTAGGAGCAATTCAAATTGGTGTACCAGTACCAAAACTGAGAAAGCCTAAAAATATACATAGCTAGTTGAAGTGTGATATGATTGCATCACGATGCCTAAATATTTTGTGTTATTAATTACACATTATTTGTAATATTATAAAATTTTAGTTTTAGACATGCTTCCTATCAGTTTACTATATGGTATTTTCTTCTTCTTCTTCTTCTTTTTTTAATTCAAAATTAATCCAATTATTAAGATATTTTTTTCTAATTGAAATTCTATTATCAAAAGTTTAAAATACTATTTAATTACATTTTAACACCAAATATTCTAAAGGAAATTTACTTTTAAACTAATAGTGAAATTCATGTTGAAAAATATGTTGTCAATTGACTCGAGTGCACAGAAATAATGCTAATTAACTACAGCATTTTGCGATTAAAAATGTCGAATTAGGACAAACGATTAAAAATCATATAGCATATGAAAAATTATTTTGCATATTCGACATACTATACCTCCCTCTCGTATAAGAATTGATTATATTATGTACAACCCATGATAGATCCATCTTTATATGAAATGAGAGCATTCAAATGTACTGAATAATTTCACTCTATTCCCTCAACTAGCTGTCATAACTAGTCATATATCCTCATGTCAATTGGGTGCAATTATTTTTCTTGTCATCTTTTTCCTTGGACAAATGATAGTGACAGTGCATAGTTTTATTTTATGTTTTTTTTTTTTTTTTTTTTTGGTAAACAATAGTTTTATTTTATGTTATAGCTTTCAAAAATCACTATCACATTATTTAAAGGACCAAATTTTCTTGACAACTTTGTACCCGTTTGGTTCAGCTTTTAGACCAAAAAGTTGGCTTTTGCAAAAAGTTGGCCCAAAATGCCCGTTTGGTAATTACAAAACGCAACTTTGAGTCAAAAGTTGCGTTTTAAAAATCCACTGTAAACGTGCATATTCGTTATGGAGCTGTGAAGGTCCATTTTCTAAAAGTTCTTGGGCGTTTTGGGTATCCGTTGGGACTGAGCTGTGCAAATACCGAATTGCCCTTCAAATGCTCTTGTCTTCAGAGAACGCACAGCCACTTCATTCCACTTTGGGATCTCTCTGCTCTGTGCACAGGCTAAAGATCTCTTTGTTCTCTTGCCGGGTACTGAAAAAGCTTTGTGGGTACAAGCTTCGTAACTTTTTTTTATTTTGTTGATGCTCTGTTACAGACGAACTGCTAAGAGAAAAGGGAGAAAGGGAGAAAGGAAGAAAGGGAAAAAAAAAAAAAAAGAAGAGGAAGGAACGTTCTGGAGAAGTGATAGAAAAGAAAAGAAGAAAGAAGGATAAAAAGAAAAGGAGTAAGGGTACGTGTGGAGGAGAAAAAAAGAGGGGAAAAAAAAAAGGAAAAAAGAAGGAAATATCTTACATGTGTGGAGGAGAAAAAAAGAGAGAAAAAAAGAGAGAATGAAATGCTATCACAATATTTTCATAATAAATTTTAAGTGGTAAGTCATTATTAGTTAAATTGGTGAGAAAAAAATAATTTTTTTAGAAAGAGAAAAAAATAATTTTTTTAGAAAGAGAAAAAAATAATTTTAATAGTAAGTTCAAATTAAAATCAGTATCAATTTTTATCACAAATGTTTTCACAATACTTTCACAATAAATCTTAAGTGGTAGGTTATTATTAGCTAATATTGGTGAAAAAAAAAATATTTTAGAAAGAGAAAAATTGATTTAAGTATGATGAAGTAATTGATTTAAGTATGAAACAAACTCACATGCAAAAAAAAAAAAAAAAAAGTACGAAATAAACTCCCTTATATATACATTGTCCTTTTTGGTAATTTATCCCTCAAACTGCCACTTTTATAAGTGCTAGCCAAACACTCAACTTTTTCAAAAAGCACTTTTTAACAACTTTTACCAAACACTCAGCTTTTTAAAAATGCACTTTTTCATTATGCACTTTTTGAAAACTCAACTTTTTCATTATGCACTTTTACAAAAAGCTGAACCAAACTCACCCTTTGTCTGTTTGTCATAGCTTTCTGTATATACTTCTTTCATATGGTGCCAATAATTTCTTCTTTATTTTTTTAGGCCCAATAATATTTTGCTAGTGGAAACTTGAGGTGCAAAATAAAACTGGAAATTGTTTTTCATGCTATGGGTTTCTGGTGCAATGAGCTCTTAAAGGATGGTCATGAGCTAGTTTCTCGTGTCAGAAGTTTTTGACATTATTCATGAGTACTTTTACAGGATAAGATAAACAAATGCAATAAAAAAGTAAAGGGAAAAAAAATCATGATCAATTTTGAAATTTGTAAATCATATAAATATATATATATATTTATATATATATATATATATATATATATATATATAAAAGCTGTTAAAAACAGAAAGACCTGGATGTTCCCGAGTGAAAGTATCCCATGTACTAGGGCCCCGATCATCAATATGTGCTGCGCCTTCAGACTGGCTCAAAAATAAAAATCAAAAAAATTTTAAATTAGTAATTTTTTTTTTTTTTAAATCTTATTGGCTGGATAAAAGTAAATACATGCTAGTTGAAACATGAAAATAAGCCCCAACGTTATAGTTTAGTAACATTATCTAGTTCTCTCATGAAAGCAAAGTCAATCTAGCTAGTTAGCACTAGCATTGGGGTATAAAATCTCCCAAATTGCTATTTTAACAACCCATACCCTGAAATTGTGCTTCATCTGGGTGTGGGTTGCCAAAAGTTTTTAGCAACTTTGAACAGTATATATACAACCATACTGTAGTTAGATGGTAGCAAAAAATAATATATATATTTTATTCTCTCTTTTCCTTTTTTTTTTTTTTTCTTTTTTTTCTCTCTCTTCCCGTTCAGACTTCACACTCAAATCACAATCTCAAAATCTGCCTCTCTCTCCTCTACCGTCTGCCTCCTTCTCTGTCGCCTCCCTTAACCTCTCTTCATCTGGGTGGTGGCTGTTGTGCTTGAGTTCTTTTTTTCTTTTTCTTTTTTTGGTTTTTTACTATGGAATTGAGATGGTAAAATATATAAAGTAAGTTTTGAGAATGTAAAATAGATAATTCTTAACAAACCCGGATGCTAGTGCTTTTAGATTTGAATTTCATTCCCTATTTGTTATAAGAAAAAGAAAAAAAAAAATGAAAGTAAGTAGTCTATAGTGTCATTCATGTATGTACCTGGTAAGCAGCTGAACCAGCTCCAAATATAAAACCATTAGGAAAACAGGTCCTATTAAATGGTTTTGAATGACTTGGTTTTGCAGCTTCAGTGTAAGCAGACAAGCAGGCCAAGCCAAGGAGGCAAAAGAGGAAAGGACTTTGGATCGCCATGGCCAAATTTTCTGCTCAAAGTTTCCTCCAAACTCACTAATATATAATAGGTGAAAATACTATTTTGGTCCTACATTTTGGGATCACAATTAATTTGGTCCTTATATCTTAAGAACAGTCAATTTGATCTTTGTTATTTTCAACTTACAATCAATTTAGTCACTACCATTAAATCACTAACAAAAAATATCTATGTAGCAAATTGTTAGCATAGTTGACAGGTCTAATATTAAAAAATTAAATAAAATACTGTCGTGTCTTAATTTCAACAGTCAACCCAGTGCTTAGTTGGCAAACAAAAGCCAAGTCCACATTTAAAAATACTTTTCTTTTATTGTACGAATTTCTTTCCTTAGAAATTAGAATATGCCACATCCCATCTAAGCTTATCTTGATTTTCCTTCATCTCATCTCTAAACTTATCTCTCTCTCATTAATCTTTTGTTCTCTCTTATTCATGGCTGAAAAGGGCAAATCGCATATTCATACAAAATCTGAAATCCAGATCCACTAAACCCAGCTTCTCTGAACCCAGATTCAACACAGATCGACCACGACTTCTTCGATGTCTCCAATCAGTGGTCTCGATATGGGTTTTGAGCTCCACGCCATACAAAAGAGATTGGTTGGTGAACCATTCCGTGGTCGGATTCGAAAAGCTAAAGGGATTGGGTGTGTTTTTTGGGCTCAGAGTCTGCGTTGCTATCTTCTTCTTCGATGACCCGTCCACTTCCATGGCTATGTGGGTTTGCTTTCCGAAGCTTTCTTACTGTGTCTATGTCTTTGGGTTTCCATTACACTACAATGGCTTGACTCTGGGTTTGTTTGTGTTGAGTGATCAAAGTTGTAAAATGGGCATTTTTAACATGCACTTGCAAACTGGCATAGTGGCATTTGGGCTCTGTAGTGGATTTGTGGTGTTGGACGATTTCGTTGTAGTAAATCTGGGTCTATGATTTTTGGACTAGATTAGTGTTTGGTTACCAAGAAATTGCAAGAAGGGAATTAAAAGGAAATTCTGCTTGGTTAGCAATTGTAAAAGGAAAAATAAAATTGAGAAAATAAACATAAAATTCTGATTGGTTAAAAAAATTGTAAGAATGTAAAGGTGGAAATAAAGAAAGGAAAGAAATTCGTACAATAAAAGAAAAGTATTTTTAACGTGGTCTTGGCTTTTGTTTGCCAACTAAGTACTGAGTTGGCTGTTGAAATTAAGACACGGCAGTATTTCATTTAATTTTTTAATATTAGACCTGCCAACTGTGTTAACAGTTTGCCACGTAGGCAATTTTCGTTAGTGATTTAACGGCAGGGACCAAATTAATTGTAAGTTGAAAATAACAGGGACCAAATTGACTGTTCTTAAAATGTAGGGACCAAATTGATTGTGATTTCAAAATGTAAGGACCAAAATAGTGTTTTCGCCTGTATAATATTATAGGAGGAAAGAGTTAATTAATTCAACAGTATATTTATAATATTAAATTTTTTAATGCAATTTGGCCATTGTAACTGTAAAGTTGTGATTTTCAACTAGTTTCTATTGGCTTTAATTCCGTGACAAATTTGATTATAATTTCTTCAATCATTTTTCTGTATTTATGTGAGTTTATTTGTAAGGGATGAGTGTAAGAGATTAGTGAAGAATCAAGCTTCAAAGATAGACCAGTGCAGTTCGCGACTAGCTCGCGAGAAGAGTAAATCGTGAAATGCCACGTATAAAGAACATGATTGAAAACTAAAGAGTCATGCCAGGCTGTCAAATTCGTGAGAAATGCCATCTCACGAGGTACCCACGAAACTCTCTATTTAGCAAAAAGAAAAAGTGTTTTACCAAATTCTTTACCCATACTATATATACCCTCATTACCCACAAAATGTAATTAGTGTTTTTCAGAGAGAAAACTCTAGCAAATACACTTGAGAGTTAGAGATTGTTATATCCACAATCATCTACACATTTTCTCTTGGTTTTCCTCTACTTCTACCTCTCTATCTCTACATCCTTGAGATATTCTTAGCTCAAACACTTACCACACCCAATCTAATTGTTGAGTCAAGTTTTGGTGTTGTTGGGAAGTATTGGAATGAGCCATTAAATGGCGGATGCAATCGGGCTGAATTGCGGGATCCAAAAAGCTAGTGAAGACAAAACTCTAAGAAGTCTGTTGGTAGCAAGAGCTTGGAGAGCTCAAGTATATGGGGTAGAATAAGCTTGAAGGGTCTTTTATTATTCGTGTACTCCAACTTTATTCACTAGTGGATCAATTTCGACTTGGAGGGTCGCGGAGAGATTTTTCGCCAAATTCTTCGGTTTCCTTTTCGATAACACGCCTTGATGTTATCTTGTGTTTGCATCTCTCTTCCCTTACTCTTTAAGCTTACATTTATTGTTGCTTGCTTACTTATGGCTTGGAGAGTAGTGTTACCAGTTTATTTCGCTTTATTTATTCTTGTTCCGCACTTAGACAAATTAGAGTAAAAGCAAGTAAGCCGTATTTTAAAATTGGGAGTCTAAACAAGTATTAGTATTTCACACTAATTTGAGCCTTCAGTAACAATTATTATGTTTACTAAATAGTTTGAGCACTCTCTTTACTTTATTTTGAGTATAGATTTTAGGAGGAAAAAAATGGAGAGAGAGAGAGAGAGAGAGAGAGAGAGAGAGAGTAAACACATGATTAATTACACATGATTAATTCATGTTTATCACCTTCAGTTTTTCTCACCAATATCTAAAGTTAGCTAAAGAAATCTTTAGACAAAAACAGTTAAAAAATGATTAATTTTTATTATTATAAAGAAATGCTTTTATTTCTTTTTTTTAAATTATTATAAACAGTTAAAAACAGATCTTTTGTTTCTTTTATTTATTAAACTTTTCTTCGAATATTTAAATAGTATCCTTTTTTTTTTTTTTTATTATTATGAATACACTCCCTTGCATCTTATTTCGAGGGTTTCACAATCATGGTGATCATACAATCCACGTATGAGTAACAATAATTTAAAGAGGCTGTAAATATTAGAGGATTTATTGGCAATCCTTATTAAATTTAAAGTCAACAAAAAAAAAAAAAGTATACTAGAATAACCACATGAAAAAAAAAATGTGGAATTTCAAAATTATATGGCAAGATTAGAAGAAGTCAACAAATAATTAAAGTCTTTGATGATTTTATATATAATTATATATATATATATATATATATATATCTGTGTGTGTAGACACATTCTTTTTTAGGAACTGTGGTTATTACTACTTTTAAGAGAATATAGGTTTCTGACTTATATTTAGAAAATGCCATTTGCCTATTTGTGTTTGAGTTTTGTTACTCGAAAACCAGATTGTTTTGCCTAGGTATTTATATATCCAAAATATTATTTTGATTTCCAAATTATATGTAAGAGTTTAATTTTGTTCTTAAACTATCAATAATGAAATTTATAGTATTTAAAATTTTGAAAAGGGTTTAGTGTTATCCATGCCTCTACTTTTCATCAGAGTTACAAATTACACTGTGTGTAATAAAATGAAATAATCAAGAGTGCATCGAATGATATTCTTAATGAACGCCACTAGGTCCTAAAAACGCTATAATGGCGTTTTCTATGGTGGTGATTATAAATACCACTTTTATACCGTAATTATAGATCTATAGTGGCGTTGTTCATATCCTATAGTAGCATTTATAAAACACTGTTATAGGTCGAATTTTTTTTAAATAAGCTATAGTAATGTTTCAAAACGCCACTGTAGGTCAATACCCTATAGTGGCATTTTTAAAATGCTGCTATAGACTTTTATATATATATATATATTTTTTTTAAAATTGACTATAGCAGCATTTCAAAACAATACTATAACCAACAACCACCGCACACACACCAAAAAAAAAAAGAAAAAAAAGGTGTTGGTCCACGTGTTTTATTTTGGACTTCTGGACTTCTGTTTTTGGATGTACTCATCATCAACATGTTTGAGAAAGAGCCAGATTATTTTTTCTAATCTCCGCCTCAAACTTGGCCCATGACCATGGCCATCTTCTCATGCATGTCATACTTGGCCAATAATTGTGTTGAATTTCATATTACAATGACCATCAAAGGAACTGACAAATCAATAAGTCTTGGTCCTTGGACTTTTGAGGATACAGTGTTTTCAATCTGTGTTTGTTAGAAAATCCCTACCGTTAGTAGGAATGTGAATTGGGCTGCCCATAACTTGGGCAGTGGACCTCCTGTTTTAATAGAGATTGGGCCCATATTCTCTTGGACCTGCCTGTTTGTCCCTTTTTTTTAATGGCTGAGATGATTTTGGCCCAAGTCATGTATGTTATATGGGTTGGTTTATTCCCTTCTTTTATTAATGAGTTTTGATTTACAAAAAAAAAAAAAAAAAAAAAAAAAAAAAAAAAAAAAAAAAACAAAGAGAGGGACTAAGGGTGAGTTTGGCATTAGTTTTAAATTTTAGCTTTTAACTTTTATGTACAGCTTTAGCTCTTTTTTTACTTTTTCAAAATTTTTTAAAGTACAAGTATACTTTAGCACACTTTCAGTAAAATGTTTCAAACAGACCCTAAATTACACCAATCTCTCTTAAGATTTATTAAAAGACACTCTCTCATTTAAGGTTTTAATAAATGAAACAGATTAATCTATATCTTTTCATGCATTAACTTAGCTAACCAAATATTATATTTTTTAATAAAAAAAATATTCTTACTTATTTTTACAAACTTCAAGGAGAAAGTGTCATTTCATCCATATTTGTTGAATATGATTTTTTTTAATTAAATTGTAAAATATTATGTTATGAAAATTAGGCATGGACTAATCTGTTGTAATTATAGAAACCTCAAGGGGAGGAAGTTAATTATACAAACGTTTAGGAGGAGTGTCATTTTGATATATCTCAAGAGAGGTTGGGCTCACTATGTATGAGCTTCTATTTAAGATGTCTAAATTTAGGAAAAATTGTCTTATAAAGTGACTTTATTTAATCATTTCATCACAACACATGAGCCTTACATGCTGTGAGTCGCTCCATATTCTATAATATTACATTGAAATCCGAATGACGCAGATACATGGTCTTAACAGCCTTTGATCTTTAGATCAAATATTTAATTATCAAGATATCTTGGCAAAACTAGAAACAATATTTTTATTCTAAATACGTAGCCCATGTATCAACATAAAATCAATGTTGGTGAGTCATAGGGATAAGCTAAGCATAGCAAAATTTGCTTTACTCGGCAGCAAATCAAGACTTAAACATGGGTTGAACTAGTAACGCACAACATTCAGACCACGTATCAACTGTTACAAACCATATAACCCCATCAATATAACTCATGCATGGAAATTGACCAAAAGAAAATAGGGTGCCCTTTAGGACATTTGTTTATTTGTTTGTTTTTTGTTTTTGTTTTTTTTTTTCTATAAAATTTTCTAAAAATATTTCCTAAACCGTACTCGTTAACTTTTCCCAAAAAAGTAATAAGCACTACAACCTTAAAAGGAGGTGAACATGAAGTAAAAATGTATACACTTTTTGAGTATAACCCATTTATCCACTAAAAGAAAGAAAGAAATCTGACTTAAACATCAAACCGTTGGTGGCCAAAGACCTTACCAATGTTTTAGACTTTCTTCCTCTATTTCTTGCATTAGACTAATTTGGTCTCGATATCAAGACCTAAATTTTTGTGGTATAAAAAAAAGAGAGTTGTTGATGTTGCTGAACCTAATCTTTATGGGGTTGAACGGGAACTCAATATTGGCTTCGGCTATTTTGAGAAAGAATTAAACTATACCAAACCAATTGGGCTTTAAACTGACTGAAGTTCTATTGGAGTCAGGCCTGGCTTCCAGTCAGTTTTGCACAAGCTTAGGTTTGGGCTCAAAACTTTGACAAAGCCCAGTTAACACAAAATTAATTGGGCTTATTTAAACAAACATCGGGTGAAGCTTGAAGTTTCTTGTAACAGGCCAGAATAGCCCAAATTAAATGCCATGGCATGTCCTCTCAATCTCAAAATCTCCTCCCTTAAAAAAGGTCTTGAACTTATGATCCATCATCTAAGGTTTTGAAGTTTGAACCATTATAAATGGGCTAGATATTTATATGGGATTAAAGGCTTCGATAACTCTGTTCCACATGCCTCTAGCAAAGTAGCAATGATTATATTTATATATATATATATATATATATATATATAAAATATAGATTTTACTAATAGTAAACTAATTTTGGAAAATGTTTATCGAAAATTGAAAAAGTTTTGACAACTTTTTCAATTTCCAATAAAACTTTTTCAAAAATAGATTTGTTAATGTGTGATATAAGGTTCAGTGTAACATGTATTTTGTCAACAACTTTGGGTGCAATCACATTGTGCTTATCACTTTTTTAATTCATTATAATAAATAAATAGACTAAAATACTACTTACATCATTTAAATTTGATGTTACTTCTAAATCAGTCCCTTAACTTTAAAAACCTTAGAATTTAAAAATGTGACAAACCATGATTGATGGAGCACTTAAACATCAACTAATAGTCAAGGGTATAAGTTGCAAATTTTGAAGATCATGATGGATGTAGTAGCACTTTGACATCGATATTGCAAGTATTGAAATACAAGGGACCGATTTAAAAGTAACCTTAAACTATTTTGCTTTCGGTGGTTATTTCATCTTCTCATTACCTAAGACTAAGAGACAGAATTGCCTAAAATACATGACAGTCTAATAAGCAAAAGAGTTAGCCCAGTGGACATCTTGCTTGTCTACTGTCAAAATATGGGGGGAAAATGGTCTCGAATAACACCATTTGTATGAGCTTTTTTTTTAGAGACTCCATTTGTATGAGCTGAAGCAATAAGAAACAGCCAGTATTCAAGAACACTAGAAAGAAAAGGTACCAATCAAACAGTCATATAGATAAGCCGTGCATGAAGATACAAAATCAAAAGGTTTATAAACAAACAAATGAACTTCACATGGTCAAGTCCAAATAGTTTGGAATAAGACTATTTTGTTGAATCATGCTGAAGCAAGGGTCCTTAAATCTGGAATAAAGCCAAAGGATTCATATTGAAACTCAAGACAGTGAAGTAATAAACTATGTGATCACTGGTTCATTGGGCTCAAGAATAAAAGAGATGCTTTGTATTTGTTTAATTAATTTCATTATATTAACACGTGTTTCGCAGAGGCATTGATTTAAAGGGCATATCAATAATGGGACTAATGGAATGGGAAGAGAAAAAAAGGGGTGCAACAAGCTAATAACCAAACATTGAAAATGCCACTGCCATGCTTACTAAAGGAACAGATATGTTGTCATCTACTACCTCCGTCGTTGGAAGGGACTCCACCACAGTTGCCACCAAAGAAACTAGAGCGACCTTTTGCACTGTTTGGACCCAATCCAAATGTAAATATCCCAGAACCGAATAGTATTGCAGCATCCTACATTATAAAGATAATTTTCATGTCAATGCCAAAATCCACACAAAGCAATTTAAATTTTGATAACCATATTTGGTTGACCACAATGATGGTTTCAAACTCACCCGATGGAAATCAGGAATCCAAAAATAAACATGGATATGCTACCCGCCCAACTCTTCTGCTGATTATAAGGAATCTTCAAGGACCCAAATCTTCTACCTATGATATCAGCAATACCTATAAGTCACCAAGTTGAAAATTAGTAACTGGTAGGAGTCGAGGGGCAGCTGAATTCGGACAATGGAGAGGTATTACCATCACCACCACACATCATTGCCAACGAGATCAATCCAACTGGAGACTCACGCCAAAAGATAAGAGCACATAAAATCAATATCAGAACATAATACAAAGGACCTCTAAGCAACTCCCTGCAAACATATTGATATTGAAGCAAAATTACTTATCTCTATTATCACAAAGAGATGAATCCAAATAGCTTTGTAATGATGACTGAAAAAATTACTCTGGTTTTCCTTCTCGAGTAACAGATTTTATGAGCCCTTCATCAGAAGCCAATGAGAGGCCGTGGATGACAAGCCTCAAAAAATTCACAAGAGGAACTAAACAAGCAAAGTACCGCGCCTCTGTTGTGGTGCTATTCTAGGATTAAAATGACCAGCTGAAGTGGTTAAGGAAAACGGCAGTTCAAACCACTAGTATTTTTTATGAATAAAACCTGTTAGGGTCTCATATACAGAGGGAAGCAATACCTGAAAATTGGCCAAGAAGCCATGAAAAGCAGCCCAGACAATATATGAACCAGTTTTCTGCTTAAACTCTGCTCCAATCAGTAGAGATATGAAAATTTGTCAAAGAGAAGGCAAAGTTATGACAAAGAGAGAATATGCAAACACTCTTAAAAGCAACATAAAACGCTTGATTTCTGCTTGATTACGGTTTACTTGTCTATAGAAATACACCAAAACCTATTATATATCTTCTCTGCTAAATAAATGATCATTTCTAACAAGTAATGAATGATGTTTCACCCAAAGCTTCTTTTTCCAAATTTAACTATAGTAGGCTACCACTATCAATTCCTTAATGCCCCTGGAATCTCTTTTTGGCTTATTGATCTGCACAACATATACTTTTTAACTGCTACAAGGAAATCACCTTACCATAATGACTCTTCCATAGACAATACATGCATTTGGAAGGCATTCGATGCTTGGAATGCAACACTAACTGGACACCAATTAATAAATCCAACTAAGATACTTCATGTTACAAAAGTTGTTGCAAAGTCCTTCAAATTAACTTTAAAACTAAAATGCAGGAAACATGGATTCTTGGTTTCCTTGGTGAAAAATAGATATCTATCTTCCTTAGTTTGGCTAGATGCAAGTATTTTGGCTCTAAAACCTAAACTTTGATGGTTTCAAAAAAATTACAACTTGCAAGCTCAATATTTTTGCATTTTTAACATTATAAGGATCTGATAGGCAAGCCCTACATATGTAAGCAAGCAACCCTCTCTCAATTGTTTTTTCTCTTTCAAAAGCTCCGCAATGCAAAAATAATGGAGCTTTTGAGTAAATTTAAGGCTTTCAAGAAAACCATGATGTAAATTATATCCTACAAATTGGTGGACAAAGACATAGATGTCATGTCATAACATAGTAACACATATGTGGAGTTGATTAGAACTTAAAAGCTTAACTTGATGGGACATGGTAAATTCAATCACTTAATCAATATTCAAACTCAAGACTATCCTAAAAGCCTAAGCCGAATTACGTAATTAATTTCAAATAATGATGTTAAATAAGATAACTCTAAAAGAACAAGAGTGAGTAAACACGAGTGTGAAATCGATTTGTCATTGCGCCTCATCACACAAATATTAAGCCAAGTGCACAAGTCTTTGTTTGTGCATGTGAAATAGCCAATTCTCCTAATATTAGAGATGAGATCATGATTTCACTTCAAAAGAGGTGAAATTCAAAAAATCAATTGATATGTGGATCAGCTATGAAATCAATAGATACAACAACAATAAGTAAGCCTTAGTATCAAAATTTTTGGACTAGCTATGAATCCTTAACAGACTAATCAAGATGTTCTTTACTACCATTCTATGTTATCCAAAGTCATACTCACTATTACTTTTATAATTAACATGCCTTTTTTTTCCTACTTCTATTGTTATTGTTGTTGTATGTTATAAGATATCGATTAATTCTGAATTGTCCCACCTCTAAGGCTTTGTTGTTATTGATTTAAAATGTTACAAGTTTCCTCCATGGTTTTATGCCAAAGTCATGTATCCCATCAGAATGTGAATTTATTTCCTTCTAATATTATTTCAAGGCTTACAATATATAACAACTCAAAGAAATTAGGGGGAAAATATTCCAATGGGCACTAGGGGTTTACAAAAAACAGCTTTGACCGTACGACCACACCTTAACTGACCAAAATCGTCCGCACCTTACTCATGAACAAGAGTTTGTTCAACAAGAAAATAAACAAAGTTCGAACATGTAATCTAACTTATTGATAAACTCAAGTTCACCTTATCTTCAAAAGAAGAAAGAGAACGCACAAGGGTTATATGGTTCGGCCTAAGGGCCTATGTTCATGGAGGAAGTCATGGATAGCTATATCTTCACTATAATCTCAATTCTACAATTACAATGAACTTTAAGTATGGCTTATATAGGGATTAGGAGCTAAGGTTAGATATACATGCACTTTCAATATAATTATGGGCCAGACTCATTTACAGCCCTGTTGCTGTGCTGATCGGTGCTGCTAAAAAAACAAGGTTCCCTTTTTCCATCTCTCTCAAGTCTCCATAACTATGGTTTTTTTATTTTTCATTTGATAATCTCCACCACCATGTTCTTTTCTCTTTTCCAATTTTCTTTTTTGGGTAATTTTTTTTTTTTCAAAAACAGCAGTGTGCACCTTCCAAGCCTTTGGCACCCATTATAAAAAAAGAAAAAAATAACTAATTTTTTGACAATTTTTTATATTTTCTATTAAAGTAATATTAAAATTTTCTTAAAATACTAGGCCTAGGCACCCATTAATATATATATATATATATATATATATTTATAGCCAACAGGGCTTGGCTCAGCTGGTTGGGGGTTCGTAACTCTGCTTGTCAGGCTTGGGTTCGATCCCTGGCAGCGGGCTCTTGTTGGTGGGCATCCTAAGTGGGGTTCACCCCGCACGGGTCCAAATAAGCGCTTGCGCATTTCCCGGCGCCCTGACCGTGGATATAATACAACCATAAAGGCTCGCATTTTTTTTAACCCAAAAAAAAAAAATATATATATATATATATTAAAGTTGTTTTCTTTCGGTGTCACGTCTATTTCCTGGGCCCCACTAGTACTACATACACAATTTTTTATCAATGTTCCCATACTTTTATGTTCCCATACTTTTACTGAAAGGAAAGTAGAAATTTCAAATTTCACTTTTTGTTTTTTCTTGGTAAGAAAATTTTCACAATTCACAAGTAAATCCGTCTAAGAAATAATTTTCCCTTCTTTCTCTCACACCAATTTCTATTTAGAAAAAGAAAAAAAAAAAAACACGCATATATTAATATACAGATATATCATATATTGGCAACAAATGGTTTAGCTAAATCAGAGATTCCCAGAATGTAATAACTTACCAAACAATAACATACATACCTGCATGTAGATGTAGTTTCCAATTATTAATAAAGATCTACTGCTTTCTGTTTTTATAGTAACTCACTATATACTTGTTTGTTTATACCTTAAAAACACACACAGAAATATCGTATGCTCTTTTACTAAATAATTTACTAGATTCGGTACTAAACACGGTAGAGGGAGAAAGAGGACAAAAAAAAAAACACCTGTTGGATGAGGTTTCGCTGCGTGAAGAAGTCGAAGGCGGAGACGAGTGCGTATGCGCCGGCGAGTACGGCGGCGGCTGCTCCGGCGTCTTGCAAGATGGTTACTGCTGCGGCGGAGGCGGCGCGTGGGGTGCACGGAGAAGCGTACGGCGCACGATGGAGAATATGGACACGTGGGGTTGGAAGAGGAGGCGGTGGTTTGGGAGTGAGTGAAGCAGAGGAGAGAGGGAGGTTGGTGTTGGTGGGGCGGCGTAAGAGATAGACATTTGATCGGAAAGAGAGAGAGGGTCCGGTGGAAACTAAGAGGCTCATGATTTAGAGAGAGAGAGAGAGTTTGAGTATGTGAGAGTGAGAGTTTAGACTAGAGTGGTTGCTAATAAATTCAATGGAGTTGAAAGTGAGTGAGGTTGTTTGATAAAGCTGTGTGCTGTTCCTGTTCGGTACCATTGGGCGTTGGTCACTACTCTCAGATGCTCCATTTGTCAGATTGAATAGACATCGAAGTGAGTGAGATTTTTTTTTTCCATTCTTTTTTACCCTAAACTAAATAAGGCAAAAAACAAAAAAAAAAACAAAACAAAAGGAGAAAGACAAAGATCCCCCATACACGAGCCAGCCACTCACAAGTGTTATCTTGGGTCTATTGTCTAAGGTAAATTATACCAATGTTCTTTGGGTTTTAAAAATGAGTAATGCTTGGTCCACAACGTATTCAACATTCTAGTTTAATATTGAAATTACTTTTTTTTCTTATTAATAAATTTTCACCATATTAATAATTTGAAAAAGAATTTATAAAATAGTTTGATACTCTGATATTTTCTTGTACAAATTACCCTCATTTTTTCACTCCTTCCAAATTAAAGTACTAAATAATTTAGATTTCAATTTATATGATTGTGTCTCAAGCTTTGTTTGGTTGGGAGAATAGAAAACGTTGAGGGGTGAAAAAGTGGATTTAGATTTCTCTCATATATGTTTGGTTGATAGGATGAAAATGTTGAGAAATAGAATTTTTTGTTTTTTTGTTTTGTTGAGAAGAAAAATGAAAGGATAAAAAATATAATTCTTATAAATTTACTTTCATACCCTTATTTGATAAAAAAATTAACAATAAGTTTGAAAAAAAAAAAAAAAAAAAGCCTGAAATTTGGACATGTGTGGAGGGAAGAAAGGGGTACATGAATAATTTACCATCCAAACCCCTCTCCACCCCCTAATTTCTCCCCAGTTCAAAGGGACATGATTTTGGTGGGTCTAAGGAAAAAACACTTGAGCCAACTATTTTTCTCTCTTATTTTCCCCTCTTAACCAAACACTTCCCCCACCACTTCCCCATTTTTTATCCCCCAATTTTCACTCCAATCAAATGCATTGTAAGGGTGAGAGTGTCATTCATCAACAAATCTTAAGAAAAGAGGTTGTCACGCTATCCATAGTATTGGATAAGAATCTTTAATGAGACGTCATATACTTAATTGTCACATTTATACAAGCCTCAAGGAATGAGTATCATTTTATAAATCGTTTGGAGGAGTTTAAGTTTATAAAACTTCAAAGGAGAGTGGTGTAATTTATCCTTAAAATTAATATGGGATTGGCATTTAGAGCATTCACATAAGTTTATATCTATTATTTGAGGTGTTATAGTACTTGTAAACTAATTTTTCTTTTTCCTATTTTTACTACCATTTTGGTACCAAATTACTTGTAATGTCTTAATCTGTGATCCCAATAATATGACTTAGGTGGCCTAATTAGAAGTCGCCACTTCAATTGAAAATATAACTAAGATCCACCTTAAACCAATTAGCCCAAACTCTCTCTATCTCTCTCTCTCTCTCTCGCTTGCTTTCAACTGGACTTATTCTTTAGTCCTTTGACGAAGCCCATGTCACTAGTTTGGATCAAAAGTGAAGTGGACCATTTTCTTCTAGATTTGCAACTTTCGCGCTGTTTATTTCACTGTAAAATATTTTATAGAAGATATTTTTAGCATTTTATTGTATTTTTTTTTGTGTGTAAAATTTGGTCAAACTTAAAAATATTTTCCGTTAATCATAAAATGTTGTACTTTTATATTTAAAAACTTGGTAAAATATTTTACAAAAAAACAAATAGTGGCTCTCTCCCTCCATTTGGTGGTTGGATCACCAATCCAGTGGCTGGTGTTGATGGTTCGATCTGGTAACTATTGCTAACTATACGGTTACTGAAGCTGCCAGTTTGGTCACCAAACCTCTAGCACCAGTGGCTGAGCTATTAATTTTAGTGGGAAAAATTTTATATATCATAATAAACACTTGAAAATATTTGACTAAATTTTTTTTTTTTCATATTTAAAAATATTTTACATCAAAATAACCAAATCATCAACTTTCCTAGCACTAAAATTTTTTGTTATTCCAAAAATAGTAAGGGTAAAAACTAAAAAGAAGAAGAAAAGAAAAGTGTGGGGCCGTGAAAATTTGAAGAGGACCGCTAATGTGACGTGGCAAAGAAAGCTAGAGAACAACGAATGAAGAGTGAAGACGAAAGAGTGCACAAATCATGGCTCAATAATTCCAAACAAAAATGGTACTTCCTTTATTTGAGCTTTCTCTCTTTGAAAATAACCAAATACATCTTTAGTACTAGGTACATCTTTTGCACCAAGGGTAATTATTCTGTACCCCTTTTTTTTTTTTTTGGGAATGGTACCCACGGAAAATTCTTAGGTAGTCCCGGAGTATAGTGAAATGGTGCTCCCTCCTCTCACATTCATGGTGGACCCTACCATGAATTTAATGAGCGGACCCCACTATGAATGTGAGAGGAGGGAGCATAAAACTTAATTTTCTAATTCCTGCTTAAAATGCACATTGGGTTTTTGTTCCAAAAGGTGAAGATGAGCTTGGACCAGTATTTATGTAATTTCTTTTCCTCCTAAAAATATTCTTGAATATTCGGGAAAAACAAAACAAAAGAAAGATATGACAACTAGGAACGCGTTTTACACTGTGATTGATAATATATGCCAGATTCATGACATGATTTTCTACACATTTGCCCTACATGTTGCAACTACAAACAGATAAGATTACACAGATTTGGGATCAATGACACTTGTGGAGAGGAGACTCGAAAGGATTAACCCTATGTTCGGTTTGAGGGAAAGGAATGGAAAAGAAGAAAAAAAGAATATGGGGGAAGGGAAAAATGTGCGCTCAAGTGATATGTTTTTCATCAAATTTGGCTCATTTTCTTTTTTCTCATGCTCTATCTAAACAGCAGAAAAAAACTTAATTTCTCTTTGTTTTCCTCCTCTTCCCCTCAAACAAAACATAATGTAAGTGAGTATTTCCCTAACTAATGAATTCTATCTTCTCTAACTATTAGAACATGCTAATGTTAACCCGAGTTAATGCAAGCTTGAGACTTTCCAAATAATATTCATACCTAAAATTTCTAATCAATTAGTGGCATAATAATATATTTTTCTAATACTATATTATTCAAAGATATATAAAAGAGGCTAAGATATAGTTACATCATGCGTAATTCTTACTTGACAATACATCATTTAATAATTTTTTTTAGATTAATATTTTGAAAATCCTATTTTTGGATTACATCTTATCTTTATGTTTTCAAGAAACTTCAAATTTCATTTTAATTGAATATTTTTTTATTTAATTCATAAACTCATATTTTAAATAGAATTTTAAAGTTAAAAAAAAAAGTTTAAATTTAAATATTTTATGTATGGGATGGTTACTAATCTTTGATTTTCTTGATATGTTGTAAAAATGTTAGGTGTAAGAAGATAATATAACCATAAGTAGAATTACCTCTCCAATTTTGTCAAAGTTCCTGTTCCTTTAATTTTATTAAAAATTTTGGGAATAGAGAATAGTAGATTTTATATACTAGTATGAACATGCAAAACTATATCTTGTAAGACAGTTTTTATTAAACCAAAAATTTATAATAGATTATCAATAAAAAATAATGCAAGCATTTACAGTGTGTAGGATAAAATGGGTTGCTTTCTTTGAACATATTGGGTTTGTTTGGGATCCACTTATTTTGCTGAAACTGAAAACTTTTTGCTAAAAGAGGCTAAGATATAGTTACATCATGCGTAATTCTTACTTGACAATACATCATTTAATAATTTTTTTTAGATTAATATTTTGAAAATCCTATTTTTGGATTACATCTTATCTTTACGTTTTCAAGAAACTTCAAATTTCATTTTAATTGAATATTTTTTTTTATTTAATTCATAAACTCATATTTTAAATAGAATTTTAAAGTTTAAAAAAAAAGTTTAAATTTAAATATTTCATGTATGGGATGGTTACTAATCTTTGATTTTCTTGATATGTTGTAAAAATGTTAGGTGTAAGAAGATAATATAACCATAAGTAGAATTACCTCTCCAATTTTGTCAAAGTACCTGTTCCTTTAATTTTATTAAAACTTTTGGGAATAGAGAATAGTAGATTTTATATACTAGTATGAACATGCAAAACTATATCTTGTAAGACAGTTTTTATTAAACCAAAAATTTATAATAGATTATCAATAAAAAATAATGCAAGCATGCACAGTGTGTAGGATAAAATGGGTTGCTTTCTTTGAACATATTGGGTCTGTTTGGGATCCGTTTATTTTGCTGAAACTGAAAACTTTTTACTAAAAGCACTGTAGATAAAGGTAAAAGTTAGTTGAAATAGTATAGTGAGATCCATTAATAGTACCAAAAAGTGCAGTGGGGCCCATGAATAGTAGCAAAAATAAGCTGAATAATAAAATAGGCTAGTTTTTTAATCTGTAGCCAAATGCACACATTATATAGAAATTTTTATATAAATGGACTTATATTCATTGAACTCTCCCATACATTTTTTTTTAGAGACTCCCATACATGAAATTAGATTGCTTTAGGAAATATATGAAATTTGGTTTATAAAGATTTTTTAATTTTTTTATCAACTGAGAAACTTCTTGAACCATTGGGCCGAGTTTTTAGGCCCAAATTCATAGATTGTCTCCCCTTTCAGCAATAAGGGCACAGTTGGTACACTGTAATGATTATTACATGAGAATAGGAATAAGTATTACAAAGAATACATTAAAGTTGGAATGTAATAAGTATTACTATTCATTAGTTTGGTAACCATTTAGGAATAGAATCCTGAATATGCATCCACAATTTAGTAGAGTATAAAAAGAATGTGTAATTAAATCATTTTTAAGTCAAATTTCCTAAAATACACTTATTTTAGGGTGTTCAAAATAGAGCTAATAATTGACAACAAGAGCTAATAATTAACAACAAGAAAATTTTATTTTCTTTCCTTTTGAAGATGTGGCAACTAATGGTTTTTTAGGAATTTTTTTTTTTTTAGAGAGTTTCAACCTATGGCGCCCGCTCCTAATGATAGCTTTTTATCATTAGACTAAGACACCAATCAGTTTTTAATGTAGGCGGTGATTGAATCTCAGATCTCTTATACAACCATTAGATACACTTATTTTAGGGTGTTCAAAATAGAGCTAATAATTAACAACAAGAAAATTTTATTTTCTTTCCTTTTGAAGATGTGGTTTTTTAGCTTTTTTTTTTTTTTTTTTTTTTTTTTTATAGAGAGTTTCAACCTATGGCGTCCGCTCCTAATGATAGCTCTTTATTATCAGACCAAGACACCAATTAGTTTTTAATGTAGACGGGGATTGAACCTCAGATCTATTATACAACCATCAGAGACTTTACCAGTAAAGCTAACTAGAACCCACAGGAAATTTTTTTTTAAAGTTATTACATAAAGTAAATGAATAGATATTCAGTACTTTTGATAAGGAATAGTTATTCCTCATTTTGAAGAATAGCTATTCATAAGAAATAATTATTCATTGTAATAAAAACATAATCAAACAACTGGATAGTTATGCCATAGGAATATCTATTACATTACAGTGTCTATTACAGTCTACCAAACGTGCCCTAAGAGTTTAGAAGTGCAAGTATCACACATTTATCATAGAACAACTCTCAATTTTTTGGGCCGCACTACATTGGGCCCTAGCCCAATCGTGCTTAAGGGGCAACGTTACAAAACTTTGAGACTCCAAACCCAATGGATTTAATTGACAACAACAAATAACATTGGGCCCCCAAGCCCAATGAATATATGCATGAATTAAACATGTTCTTATTCCAACTCTGGACAAGAAAGCTCAGGTTTTTGTGGCATTGTAAATCTAGAGGCAATGCACAGAGCTGGTATACGAAAAATGTTTTTCATATTTCATTCATTGAAACTTTGGATAAAACCTTTGGTCATGTTCTTCGTATTCCTCTAAGTAAATATTTTTGTAGGGAAATACTAGGGTGTGGTTAAATTTTAGGCTAAATTGCAAACTATACTCCTAAAATATGGAGATGTTTGGGTTATATATACACTATGAAATTTTAGAATTTGAATTTTAGTATCTAAAGTTTTGTTCAATTTGTATCAATAGTCATTCCGTCTATATTTTTCCGTAAAATGTCATATAAACTTATCACGCGTGTTTAATTTGTCTAATAAAATGATGTTGCATCATTTTTATAACCTAAAAAGTTTAAATAATTAAATAATTAAAAATGACATGCATGAATCGACTAGCATAAATATATGAGAGAACATTCTATAATTGGCTCAAATTTTATCGAATTCCAAAAAGTAAAACACAAATTTAAAGAGTTTCTACACAAAAACTATAGTTCGTACAGTTTCCAAAGAAAAAGAAAACGTACGTGTTGTACTTCTCCGAACTCCTAAATCTTAAATTCTCACAAAAGTTTCATTCTACAATTTTATTTTTATACTTCTACTGGTTTGTTTAATTTTCTCTTGAATTAAACGTAGCACCAAGCTAAATAATATATTGAATCTTGATCAATTTACTTTTCAGGCAAGTTTTTCATTCATGAACTTATAGAAATGATCATATTCACTAACCTTGTATTTAATACATAATTCTCTAACACGAAATGAATTATTTAGATTACAAATAAATGAAAATTAATAATTACATATTTCATAACTTCATCTACAAACTTAGACAAATCATTCTCAAAGCGTATATATAAATATATATATATATATATATATACACACACACACGTATAAGAAGGGGAAGTCTCCCCCCACACAATTACTATATCAACAGTTCACATGAGACACAAAAGTAGCTAGGCATAATACTTTTGATGAAACAAACACGTACTTCAGCATGTGAAATTGGTCTGCACCTCAAGTGCTGGTGTTCCAAACATATCTACAATGAGAGCCGTCGGGTTAGGCTGCTTCAGGGCAGAGATGGAAGATCGCAGGGTTGGGATGACTTCATGCATTACAAGATTGAGTCTTGTAAAGGTACAAACATTAATATTGTTACTGGTTATTATTGGTGAAAATTCAATGATGTCTTCGTTTTTGCATTTCCAAGCCTAGGCTGATTGGAAAAGTTAGGATTGGCCGGTTGCAACATTGACAGGAATGAGATTCCACGACAACGAAGGTGGTGACGTGCAAGTTGTGATTGAAAGCATGGTGGTTACCGAGCTCGGGGACTCAGAGTTTAAGATCTCCATATATTTGAAACCTACTATTACTTTAACTACAAAGTATTTAGTCTTCAAATTTTTTGGTTTGCTTTTGAATTCTCAATAGACTTAATCTACTTATAGTAGATTCGTTTAACTAGGCTAAAATAGTGTTTTTTTTTTTTTTAATGAAGTTTGGTTGGGTACAATCCCGAAAATTTACTATGTGTGCCCACTTGTGCATCCTCATTAGATGAGCATGCCACAACAATATAGACAAGAGTGTTGGGTGGCGACTGAGATAATAGCAACGACAACTTTTGCAAGTTCTTGTACTAATTCTCATTATAAGTTAAAAAAAAACTCTTTTAATCTCCTTAAGAAAGATGAGGAAAATTTAGCAGTAGGCCCACATGAAATTTCCAAAGTAAAATTTTGAGAAATTTCCACCTCAAAATTCATCATACGCAAGAGATAGAACTTTATGTGTGTGTAACTTAGTTAGAGATACATAACAAAATCTCATAAATAAATGAGAAACTGACATTTTAGCATGGACATTTTTAGTAAAATAAAAATAGAAAAAGGAAATGGTAGTAAGAAGTCATGACATGGATAAGTAAGATTAAAAAATATAAAAGATTAGATAAAAGAGAAAGAAAAGTATATAATTCTAAGTTGTTGGCAAGCAAGAATATATTTTTTGCCTGCTTGTGTTTTTGTTCTTTCTTTGTTTACTTTTCTTTTGAGTTGGAGAAAGAATTTATTTTTTGATACGTCCATGCCTCTTAAACAATGAGGCCCAAATCCAATTTTCATTCAAAATCCAAACTTCTTTACTTGCTTCTTAGACACAAAATCAAACACCTCATGTGCAAGTGCTGCTCTCACTCACGCCCAAATTCTGTACACAATCCTCCTTTGTAAACGTTTGATCCCACCCAAAAGAAGCCTTCAATCTTTTCTTAAATTAAAAACATCGATGTTTCACATCAAAATTGAGCAATAAAAAAAAATGCTACAAAACTGAAAAGGCAGCAATTCTCAGTTTCTCACGCCTAATATCTCTTTCTTTGTTTCAGCTTGCCAGCACTGTTGTATTGAGTCACGTTTTTCTTTTTCTCTAAATTAGATGTTATTTTATTTGTGACTCACGTTCACTCATAGTTTTAAAAACCGAAACGGACAAAGAACCAAAAAAGAAATTGATTATCGATTTTATAGTTCGATCAGGATCGGTTCGATTGTCGAACCGATAATGTCATAATTAATATAATTTAAATATTTAAATAATTTTTATATGAATTTTGAATTTTAGTAACTTATTTTAAAAATATATAAAATATAGAATTTTTTTTCTTTTTCTGTATACTACTTTTTTTTTTCAGTCAGTAATTATTGACAAAAAAAGAATAATCTATTATTAAAGTTTCATATATTTATTTTTATACATAATACTCTAACTTTAACTATTTATCTATTCAAAATAAATTTGAAAAAAAACACCCAAAAGTCAAGTGAGTAGACAACTCACTGACACAGTGACATACCAATTATTATGACCAATTCACTTTCCCACCGTCTCACTCCCAGCCACACACGTATACCCTTTTTTTAATGAAAAAAAAAAAAAAAGGAGAATGGCAGAGAGAGGTAATTTCGGAGAAATGTAGCCCTAGTTTGGGAAGGTGGAAGTGGATTTATGTGGCCGTGCACGTTAGTAAAGTTCCATTTGTTTCTTTCTTTTTGTAACTTTCTCTTTCCCCCATTCATACACAGACACAGAGAGAGAGAGAGAGAGAGAGAGAGTATCACAGAGACACACAAAAGCAGTAAACCCAACTCCTGAGCTTGAAATCGACCTCGCCAACCTCTCTCTGTTGTCAATCTAGCACCCCCACACGGTTTACTGTCAAAAAGTTTTATTTTTTCAGTTCTCAGTGTTTTGTATTTTGTCCTCCAGTAACTCCATCCATCCGTTACCGGTTAAATCCGGTTTTTTTACATTTTCGGTTTTTAAGCATAATCGGATCGGATTACTGTCCGGGTCCCGGTTGAACCGGTCGATCCTGCCGGTCCGGTCTGGATTCCATTATTGAGAGAAAGGAAGAAGCGGCGGCAGCCTAAGATGTGGAGAAATGTGTGTGCATCTTTACCCACCAGATCTGTGTATGTTCCAACTTGTTCTCTCCCCTTTTGCGTAAGGGCTTCATTTCATGTTCGTACTTGTTCTGTTAGTACTACTTGTGCAACTTTTGCTATTGCTAGTAGTTATAATTTCGGAAACCCAGATCAGTTCATGAATTATGTGAGAATTCGATGCAGAGACTTTGATCATGGTTTAGATCCGTTTGATAAACTGCTTCATATGAACCTTTTGTCTGCAATTATAGATTTCATTAGTTTATGTTTTGCAATTGCAACAATAAAGTATTATTCGACCGTGATTACTTTGTATAAGGATTTGAATCTAATCCGTTGACGCATCTCATCTGAAAAGCACGCAAGCCTTGAAGTAAGGGTTCTGCGGGAGGTGATGAGGAGTAGTCATAACATCATTCTTAGAAAAAAGATCTATGGATTGGGAGATGCAGGATGTTCTAGATCAGAGCAGGCAGATGAAGATGGCTTATACTAGATTTCAAAGAAGATATACTGATGGGTCTTTGACGGTTAGGGGCATCGCTTCTGTCATTTAAAATTGATCATTGATAGTTTATGTAAGGGCTGATTTAAAAAGTTAAATAATCATTGATAGTTTATGTAAGGGCTGATTTAAAAAGTTAAAAAGACTTGAATTTGGAATCTAAGAAAAAGATTTGAAAGAAAAAAAAAAAACAACTATTGGATTATGTTTTTTCTTGAAAAAGAATTTGGAAGTCAAGAGAAAAAAAAAAAAAAAAAAAGATTTGGAAGCAAGCTGACAAAAAGAAGAACGAGAATGGATGGATCTGCATAGAAGAAATTATGATGCTAGTTGAAGATAGTTGTTTGTAAAATTGTAAAATTATAAAAGTGTTCATCTCTTAGTTTTCAAGTTTCATGATGTGTTCATCAATGGATATTGTAAGACAGAATTAATGAGAAAATTAGTCTCACAAGTGAAGTGTACTTGTGTGGTATATTTATTCAAAATATTGCATGCTTGTGTTCCAATGTAAACGGTGAGGTTACTCATTTCAAAAATTGGAAAAATATTAAGTTAGATCTCAATATTTTAATCTATAATATCCTTGTAGATAGAATGTGCAAAGCGCTAGGAAACTTGAAACTACAGGTAACTATTCTCTACCTTATGAAGTGGAGTAGGACTAGCTGACTAGTAAATGAAGTAGGTCTGACATTGTAGAAAATGGATGAAAATGGTTGCTTAGTTGATTGCTTGATAGGTAACATGATAATCTAAAAGATATATTAGAACAACAAGACCACATGGACAATGAAACTTCAGCGGAAAACTTGTTTCATGACTGCGGAAATAAAAAATTTGAGGAATCTCCTCAAAAGCTTTTGTGTAGGCTATCTTAATATAAATAATTTTTATCTTCATTACTGATTGCTCGCTCTTTCCATTTCGTTGGACAAGGTTACAATTTTCATCTTTGTACCTTATTCTCCTTTGTTGTTGCATTGAAAACCATGTTATATTGTTAGTCTCCCAAACTAAAATTTTTAAAACCTTAACTATTACATCTTCATTGCTTTTACTTAATATTTAAATCAACTCAACTAAACCTTAATCCCAATTAAATTTGGGTTGGCTAGGAATTCTTATCAACTAATAATTAAGATATTCAATAGAATTTCCCTAGCTACGTCGTTACCCCAAGCTGGTGAAAGAGACACTAGTGACTATACCCATTATTTAACTAGACAATCTTCCAGGTAGACCCAAAACTTCTGAATTAATAGTCAAATTTTGTTATAGATGGAAGGTTGATTAACACCAATGCTACTTTATAGAACCATTGACATATATCTCAATAATGTATGGAATTTGGAAGTTGGTTTAAAAGAAAAAATAAATGAAGTCATGATTGATGGGCTTGCATAGCTATTGAGTCTTATATGTGCTATGTTTGTGACTGTTAGCCAAGAGAGTAAGAGATATGGAAGGGGTAAAGTGGACTGAAAACTTGGTGAGGTAGCCCAAATATTAGAGTGGCCACCCTTAATTTGTAATATCTTAACACAAATATCCACAAGCCCAAACTCCTACCATCCTTCAAATAGTGATATACTCAGTGTGTTGTTGAGTACCCCTCCTAGCCAAGCCTGAACTAGGCCTGAAAGTTTAATATCCAGAAGCTTGGGCTCTGGATCTTTGGCTGGGAATGGGTTACACCTTATAAACCTTAGGAGACAAAGTAACTCCTTTAGGGATGAGCATACATAGACTGTCTAGAGTCTAGAGGTTAATAAATAAAGTTCCCAAAAATAGATTGGTTCCAAATTTTTTTTATTCAAGAGGTTTGAGTTCCTTTTTTTTTTTTTTTTTTTTTTTATCAAACAAAACTAACTTAACATCTTGTGCTATCAGCTGACAATTAAAATCATTTGCAATTTCAAAAGTGGGTCATGAGAACCAAGAGAAACAACTAGATTTGATTCATTTGAAACTGAGAGAGATCCAGGTCTTCACCTTCATCTTAGTTCATAAGATAGAGGACTATAACACTAAGATTGACCTATATAATTGACCCTTGGACCTCATGCCCTATAGCATTGGAAAAATTATTAGGTCTACCAAAAGGACTACTAACGTGATCCTTCCTGACCTCCCAACTAATAAAATGATGTTATATATGCAAATGTGACATCACATGATAATTTTTTATTTTTTTATTTCTTGTGCTGATTAGGAAGCCCACTCACGCATTTGCATAGATGGAATAGTCTTATTGGTTGGGAGGACCATATCAGCAGTCCTCCTAGTAGACATAATAATTTCTCATAGCGTTGACTTTTTTTTTTTATATATATAAGATAAAATTTCTACTCTAACCTAATCTAAGTGTATATGTGTGTGAAGCTCTCTCTTGGAGGCTTAAACCTCAGCCCTTGCTCCCACACCCCACAAGCATTTATACTTGTGAAATGACCACCGCACCAAGGGTGCGTGGTGTCATAGCGTTGACTTAAAACCACCTTGCTATAGCATTTTCGGTAATTATGTTATTCTATTTTTTGGGCTCAATAAATATAGGAACTCAACATTTTTCAGTGTAATTAATAGTACATTATAAAAATAACATTAATAATAAACCCAAATTAAAGTGACAAAAGAATCATGTCAGCATGTTAACAATTAAAAACTCTTGAAGCAATTCAAACGTCTTTTAAGTAGCTCCTTGAGCGCATTTTTTTGACACCTCAATTGCTTAGGATGGATCGTACTATGACAATTCTCGCAGACAGCTTCCTATTATAAAGTCATCCAACAATTTCTACAAACAGTATATCACGAACCCGAAAAAAGGACACATACAACCAAAAAAGATGATATATCATTAATTCCAAGTATATGTACAATATACTAAGAAATGTCACCAAAAACAGGAATGTCATTCTATCAATTATTTCTCAATTTCCTTGACCATTCCCTTCTTTCTTTTCTATCTTTGAAAAACCCAAATAACATACACAAGGGTATTTCCATTTCCTTTCATTTTCATTTTCATTTCATTTAGGATCTATTTGGATACCACTTATTTTGCTGAAACTGAAAACTTATTACTGAAATTACGGTAGATAAAAGTAAAAGTTAGTTGAAATAGTATAGTGAGGCTTATGAATAATACCAAAAAGTGCAATAAGACCCATAAATAGTAACAAAAATAAATTAAATAGTAAAATAATTTTAATTTTTCATCTTTATCCAAACGAAGGCTTAATAAAAAAAAAAGTAAAAAAAAGTAAGCTAAAAGGACAATATTAAAAGGTATACTTGTTGGCTTATCAACATTTTGTTGTGCGTTTCCGCCTTTAGGCAAAAACAGAACCACAGGACAGTGCCATCAAACACACAGCAGCTTGTTCCTCCTCCTTCAACTTCCTCCTCCTCTGGCACCTCTGTTTTTTCTTCATCACTGATGGTAACCTTTGCAGCAAGAAATCATTTTCCAAAGCCATTAATTTTGTCTTTAAAGACTCTCTCAGATTTCTGCCACCATTGCCAACAGCTTTAGCAATGGGTGTGGTGTGGCATTGGAATTGGATTTGGTGGTGGTGGCAGTGGCACGAGCATTTGATCTATATTTTTTTCCTACATGATACATGACTCAAACCCACATAGAATTCCTCCTCTTTCTATCCCTGATCCCACAGGCATTACACAGTGTACACAGTGACTGAAAAAACAACAAACAAAAAGAACCATTAATCTAAAACACAAACACACAACACAAAATGACAAACAAAGAAGACTAATAAAATTGGAAATATTAAATAAATACCCAAAAATTTAAACAAATGCAACAGAATTGAAAAACATTTCCCCAAAGAAAACCCAAATTGAGGAGACTTAAAAACTCAATAAAAAATTCAGATAAGAAATCAGTATAAAAAAAAGAAAAAAAAAAAAAAAAAAAGAAGCAAACTGAAATGACCAATGGGTCTTGAGGATTGGCTAAAAAAGAATACAATTATAATTCAGCCACTAAGAAAAGAGAAATCCAAATATCAATGTCACAAACCCAACACAAATTAAAGGTGAAGTCCCAAATGATGATTGAGGAAACTAGAAGGGATAAAATTAGAAACCCTTTAAATCAAAAGCTTAAACCCAGAATAATTAGGGTAAAATTACGTGAGTATAGTGATTTTTTTTTTTTTAAATGTACATGGAACATGCTTTCCACTCTTATCCATATGCATGCTAAGTGTGCGTTTGGCATGGATTATTTTTGCTAACTTATTTTACTATTTAACTTATTTTTGCTATTATTCATATGTCCTACTGCACTTTTTTGTACTTTTCATGAGTCCTACTATACTATTTTAGCCCCTATTATACTATTTTAGCTAACTTTTACCTTTATCTACAATACTTTCAGCAAAAAGTTTTTAGTTTCAACAAAATAAGCGAATCTCAAACGGATCCTAAAATAACAAAAACAAAAGTTTCTTGTAATGGAGCAGATCTCAAATTTTATTTTGCTGTATTAGTATTAGTCTATTAGATAATGGAGTCCATAAGTATGGAGCCAGATAATCATATTATTTTCCAAAGGAATCAATAAATAAAGCATAGCAGACCGCATGTAAGATCACAAGAAGATCAAGATACTAATTGATCAAAAAATCTGATTTGTCTAGTGGTTTCAATTTAATTCTTTGCATGCTAGGAATATTCTTGACCTTCCCAAATAAAAATTACATTGTTTGACTAATTGTAAAGCACGAGGCTTTATATAAGGCCCAAATTGCTTGATATTTCAACTAACACATGTCTGAGTATTATATATAATCTGATCAGATCCTTATAATTATGTTCATTGGGCACAAGGTCGATTGTTTCTTGCTCAAAAGAATTACTATTACAATAAGAATGATTACAATGCAATGCAATGAAAATGATGATAACTTGTTTATTATATATATATATATATATATATATATATATTTATATATTGTCTTGAAATTATCAACACCATTAATTACGTAGATCTCTTTGGCTTTGGCACCAATCTTTGTACTGCACTGGCTAGTTGATAAAGTCAATAGTATGCTGTAACGTGAAGTTTTGCATATGCTTTACAAAGGGAAGCATCTTGTGACTTTGATTATGCCTTGCTTGAGATAGTTTTTCTTTCTTTCATTCCCTACTTGGGGAAATTTCTTTCTTTCATTCCCTACTCTGTTGTTTCCCCAACAATCACAATACAATAACAGTACGGGTTACTATTGAATCAATAAGTCTACCGAATATTTTTTTCACCAAATTCTTTCATTAGCATTACTTCAACTGAAGTAATCTTGCAGATGCTTTGTCCCTTTTTCTTTTTCAGTCCCAAAGCAAAAATCTTATATTTATTCTCCTTTTCTTTTTATTATTTAAATCTTCTCAATGATTTTTAAAGTTTTATTGATGTTCATCCTGCACATTGAGTTATAGCCTTATAGGGTTGGATTTGGTTGAACTCTTTTTATTCTTTGCTAAAAACCATGATTGATAATTTGAAATCTGTTGCATCCCAATTAATTCTAGTGCACATTTGAAATTGAAAAATTCTATGGTTACACTTTCTTTTAGGGGAATAGTTATAAAAGTTATCACAACATCTTCCCAAAACTTGTTAAGGTGGTAAGTTATTATTGAATCAATATAACTTTCATATTAACTCACTATAAACATCATTTTTATGATACATCAATCACAACGAACAACATCAACAATTATTAAAAAAAAAATTGTAAAATTTGTTTGGATCTTTAGATTTATCACATGCAAAATCCCTTCAAAATAAGAAGTTATAAAGGAAGTTATGATTGAAGTGCGTATATAGAAATTGAGCCTTACATTGGCCATCATCGATTAGTCCAGAGAGTGAGAAAATATACAAATGGTGTAAAATGGGCTGAAAAACTTGGTGATTTAGCTCAAGTATCAGAGCAGTTGAGCCATCACTAATTTGAAACACCTTATTACAAATGTCCACAAGCCCAAACTCTAACCACTACCCTTTCTATAGTTGGGTGCTTAGTGCTTATTAGGCTTGAAAGTTTAATATCAAGAAGGGCACATGATTTATGGCTAGGAATGGACTACAACTCTTATAGGTTAAAAACTCTCTTAGTCTCCCTCCCTAAACTAAATGAGGAAAACTTGCAATATGCCCAAATTAAATTTACGAAGTACAATTTTGAGTAAATTCCACCTCAAAATTCATCATACCCAAGAGATAAACTTTATGTGTGTATAAAACCTAATTAGAGAAACAAAACAAAATCTCATAAATGAATGAGAAAATAACATTTTAGCATGGACATGTTTAGAAAAAAAAAAAGAAAAAAAAATGGTAGTTAGAAGTCATGAAATGGATAAGTAAGATTAAAAAATATAAAAGATTAGATAAAAGAGAAAGAAAGGTATATAACTTTAAGTTGTTGGCAAGCAAGAATATATTTCTTGCTTGCTTGTGTTTTTGTTCTTTCTTTTTGTCCTTTGGAAGAGTGACACTAATCTCATATTCCCTTTACCTCTCTTTTTTTTTTTCTTTGTTTGGGTAGAGAATATTCCCTTCACCTCTTTTTTTTTTTTTTTTTTTGGGTAGAGAAAATTCCCTTCACCTCTTTTTTTTTTTTGGTAGAAAATATTCCCTTCACCTTAGTAGCTAAATCAAACGGTTAAAAATAAATCTCGGGAGATTACTAAAAAAAAAAAGAATTTAATGTTATACTGTATCTCCATAGATTGTCTAGACTCTAGTGATAAATAAATAAAGTTCTCCAAAATAGATTGGTTCCAAATTTATTTGATTCAAGAGGTTTGAGTTCCTAATACTCTAAAAGAGTGACTCTTATCTCATATTCCCTTTACCTTAGTAGCTAGCAGCCTAAATCAAACTGATTAAATACCTCAGGAGACAAAAGCTACTCCTTTTTAATCATAGTGGCAAATCTGAAAAAGAATTAAACCATGTGAGAGATGAGTATACACTATAAACTACTAAAAAAATAAAAGAATTTTCTGTTATGTTGCATCTCCATAGATTGTCTAGAGGTAAACCAAAATAGATGGGTTCCAAATTTATTTGATTCAAGAGCTTTGACTTCCTAATATTTTTTATCAAACAAGGCTAATTTCACATTTTGTGGTATCACCTGATTTAATAAAATCATCTACAACTTCAGAAGTGGGTCTAAAATCATCTACAATTGCTTTCTTGCACAATTAATTTATTTTTTTGTTCCTCATGGACTTATCCATGGCCATGATCACCATTGGCAAACCACATCATATCCGTGCATTTGCTCTTTGCAAGAATAGTAACTTCTTTGGACTCAAACTATAGGTGAGTTTGGCATCAGCTTAAGCTTTTAGTTTTTATGTACAGCTTTTTAAAACCTCATTTTTTTTCGCATTTTCTCACTTTTTCAAAAAAAAAAAAATTAGGCTAAAAGTATACTTTAGTACACTTTTAGCAAAAAAACTAGATAAGTTGTTTCCAAACAGACCTATATCTCGTACATTCAACTTAACTGAGTTCCAAGCCTCTTTATTTAGAACCTGCGCAGACACAATTGGCATTATTTTTTAGCCATTATTTATAGTCTTTAAGCGAGGGGGAGAGGTTAAGGAACCAATTGGCATTCATTTGGAGCACTGGCTGTAGTATATTATTATACTACAAGCTTTTGGGCATGGTCTTTGAGTGATGCATTTGTACAAAATTTGAATTTTATTCTGCCTCCTTATTGTAATTTCCTTTTGGTCATATTCAAATCAATTTGTCCTCCTTGTGAGTTACACTCTCTCCCTTTTTCTCAGACGTGCAAATGAAGGTAGATTTTAATTCTCTTGTGAAGTTCATTAATAGTATTTTAATATAGTAGGTGAAAATATAGAGAAGCAATGTTTTCAACATCTTATCTAGCACCTTCATTCTTACACTCTTTGATCTTTAGGAAATCTTTTTCTTTTATTTATTTATTTTTACTTTTGGAGGGTTTTCACTAATTTGAAACACTTTAGGCCCAAAGTTTAACCACCCTTCCTATACTTGGGTGCTTAATAGGCTTGAAAGTTCAATATCAAGAAGGGCACATGATTTATGGCTAGGAATGGGCTACAACTCATATAAGTTAAAAACTCTTTCAGTCTCCCTAAGCTAAAGAATTAGCATGGACATGTTTAGAAAAAAATAATAATAGAAAAAGGAAATGGTAGTAAGAAGTCATGACATGGATAAGTAAAATTAAAAAAAAAAAAAACATAAAAGATTAGATAAAAGAGAAAGAAAAAGTATATAACTCTAAGTTGTTGGCAAGCAAGAATATATTTCTTGCTTGCTTGTATTGTTGTTCTTTATTTATTTCCTTTTCTTTTGAGTTGGAGAAGAAATTTATTTTTTGATACGATAGGATACACTATATATAGTAGAAGTCATTAATGAGTTCTCCATGACCTTAGTTCTAGCAATATTGAAATTGAGGCTAACTTGGAGGTTTTCCTAAGTGCGTTTTGAAGCCAAAATTGAATTCTTCTTGGTGTAAGTATTAATAGTTGCTTTTGCAAATTTATTCATATATACGCGTGTTTTTCTATTATTATTCATAAACAGTAAGTTGCTATGCTTGCTTAAAATTTGTCATATAGATATTAAATGTAGTAAATTTTTATTGCACTTGGATTAATACTATATTTTTGTGAGATATTACCACTAAATAGTTGGGTTTATGTTACCATATTATTGGATCCATGCTTTTATTTAATATTTATTTATAAGTTAATCACATGCAAAATTTCAAAATAATAAGTTGCAATTTACCGTTAAATCTATAAGGTTAGCCATTTACTACTAATTTTTTTGTCAAAAATTTTGTTGGATTGGCTTTGTTGTTTTGAGCTGTACTAATTGACTTGACCTAAGTAAAAAGTTGCATAAAAAAGCAAACTTAGTTGCACTTTCTACTTGATATATAGAACAAAGGAAAACTTAGATTTGGGTTAGATACTTTTTAATGAATTATAAGAAATTAAGAATTGACATAAGCGGAACAAAGTAAAACAAATTATACTTTTTTAGTCTCAAGAATTGGGAGAAGAGACATGGTTCGAATTTTTGTTGTGAAAACATTCTTATTATTTATTCCTAACTTTTTCCATTTATTTCCTTTAAATAAAAAAATCAGAATTTTTTTATTTGTTTAAAGAAAAAAAAACAATTAAAAAACTCATCTCAAATAAAAAAATCAGAATTTTTTTATTTGTTTAAAGAAAAAAAAAACAATTAAAAAACAATTCTCTAACTCAATAGTTTTAAGTTTAACATTGCCGTCCACTTTTGAGATTGCATAATAAAAAAGCAATAATTTATATCCTTAGCCAAAGGAAGTTATTACAAATTGTATTGTCATATCTTTAGAAGAGATGATTTCATAATCAGTCATTACAGTTTTTTACCACAACCATAAATTTTTTTGTCCCCTCCTGGGCCACGGCAATGCCTCTTAAACAAACAGGCCCAAATCCAATTTTCATTCAAAATCCAAACTTCTTTACTTAACTTTTATTAGACACAAAATCAAACACCTAAATGTGCAAGTGCAGCTCATTCGTAAACGTCAACCAAAAGAATCCTTCAATCTTTTCTTAAATTGAAAAAAATCGGTGTTTCACATCAAAATCGAGCAATAAAAAAAATGCTATAAAACTGAAAAGGCAGCAATTCTCACGCCTATTGCTCTTTCTCTGTTTTTCTTTTTTTGGATTCAGCTTTGTTATTTTGTTTGTGACTCTGTGCATGTGATACAAGAAGATGGAGCAACAACAGCTTCTACATTTTTCCCATTCAAAGCATCCCTTGGTCTACCTTCAACACTTCAGAGGTCGAGCTACTTGTTGTGGGTGCCAAGAATCAGTTTATGGTCCTAGCTACTTTTGTCCAAATTCAGAATGCAGTAGTTGGCACTGTCATCATAAATCATGTGCGGAAGTACCCCTTGGGTTGCACCATCCCTTGCACCCATTACATCCTCTTATTCTTTTTGACGAAAAAACTGGTTATCTTGAGAAAGAAAACAACACATGCCAAGTCTGTAATGAATCTCGTAACGAATACGCTTATCGCTGTTACCATTGCGACTTCAACCTTCACATCAAATGTGCTGTTTTGCAACTTGAAGCCGAATTCCACGATCACCCATTGACTCCCATTGGCAAGACAATCACATTCACTTGCGACATTTGCGGCAAAGAAGGTAAGGGTGTGCCCAATCTGTGTGCCACATGCTGTTTTTGGATTCATAGAAGCTGCGCTTCTTTCCCACGCAGACTCAAGGTTGTACATCACAAGCATCCCCTCCACATCACCCATTCTTCTCTTGAACTCCGTGAATCAGACTCCCGATTTTGTCTACTCTGTGTTCAAAAGGTGGACACACGCTATGGCCTTTACTATTGCTCCAAATGCGATTTTGTTTCCCACCTCAATTGTGCTATAGACTGGAGAAACAGGGAGGACATAAATTTGCTGAAACTTAAAGATGAGGAGAACGAAGATGCACAGCTCGATCAATTTGTTGAGTCAGTAGCCACTGGCAGCTCCATGTAGAGTCCAGGGTGGTCACAGACCACCTTAACTTGGAAAAAAATTAATTATTATATGTAAATTTTAAAAAATTTATGATTTTTTATCCTTAAAAAAATATTTGGGACCACCCTAAATTTTTTTAGGCTCAACATAATTACACTTCGGACAAAATTTAGCAACAAACTTGGTTGTAGATTAAGACTACAACTCAACTCAATATTTTTTTTTATTGGATATAAATTTTGGCAAATCCATCATTAGATTACATTTTCTTCTTAAATCTTCCATATTTGCAAAATTTCAAAAAGATGAAATATCAATAGCTATCTATGTCATCACTCAAATCTTTAAATTTCGAATTTTTGTTGTCTAAAATTATACACAAAAATAAGTTTATAGATTAAAGAGTAAATAACTTCTAATTAACATGAAATTTGACATGTGTTTTAAGAACATAAAGAACATACAATTTAACATTTAAATTTTCAAAATATGTAACTATATTAATTTGTTTAGTGAGAGTTGTAGCCTTAGGTTACAGCTTAGTTTATAGTCAAACTTTTCTTTAAACTTTGATCCCTTAACAATATATTAGGTCCTTACAAACAAAAAGAAAAAGCCCAAGAAAATTTTTATGGAACTAAAATTTAGAAAAAAAAATGTAATTTGCAACATTGATAATGAGACTATCATGCAAAGATTTCAAAATAAAAAAAGGAAATTGTAAGACTTTATGTCTTTGTGTGTGTATGTGTTTTTTTTTTATGGCCAATATATAAAGTTCTATTTTTATTAAATTTTGCATAATTTATGTTTCTTAATGATTATCCTGAAAAATATTCTTGGAGCCGTCACTGGCTAAATACATGACATTCAGTTAATATATAAGCTTTTCTCAATTGAGAAACTTCTTGAACCACTTGGTTGAGTTTTTAGGATATCTTTTCAACCCATCCTCATAATCTACATAGACTAACCCAAAGCGAACAGTGTAACCGTCGGCCCATTCAAAGTTGTCCAACAGTGACCAAGCAAAGTATCCTTTCACTTTGACCCCATTCCTACCAAAATCCAAAGTTCAAACATTCAAATCATAGTCATTTATATTGCACACAAATAATCAAATGGCTTAGGAAGGCATAATTATGTTTAAAGACTCACATTATAGCACTTTGTACAAAAGAAAGATGACTACTATGGTAGTCAATTCTCATGTTGTCCTCAAGTGATATAGTACCATTATTAATCTCATCGACTCCTGAAAACCGAGAGGGAGAGAGAGAGAGAGAGAGGAAGAAGAAGAAGAAATTACATATAATAATTCAACGTACGTATCACTATGGATGCCATGTAAAGTAGATGATCTCCTGTAATTAGATAATACCATTCTCAGTTATATAGATGACTGGGTTGTTGAATTTGTTCTTTGTGTAAAGTAAAAGATCTTGAATTCCTTGCGGATAAATAGAAAGCCACTGGGAAGCAGCCTGCATAGTCAATTAAAATGCAAATCATGAGACTCTAATTCAATGCATTGACACTACTGTATTTCTCTCTTTGTGCAAGTGCAGAATTGATAGTGCATTTTTTCTTCTTCTTCTTCATCTGAAAAAGAAAAATGTTATCATATGTGACAACATTCGAAATTTCTGGACAATTTATTTGAGCCAAAAGTTGTGTTCATTGGTCAAAAGGTAAAGTGTAATATGATGCTTGAAATTGCCTTCAATAGAAGAATGATAGGTCATTTGATATCAAAATTGAAGGGAGAGGAAATTCTGCTTGCTTGTAGGATACAGTATTCCCGATGTAGATGCTCAATGTTAGAGCAGGATTTAATTTTTGGAGGGACAAAATTTATTTCTAACTTACATGTACAAACATGCACACACACACACGTGTATGTGCGTGTATATATAGATATTACTTGATGTCAATCTAAAAAATACGAAATCATTCAATAAAACACTAAAAAAAATTTAAACAAGCCTTTTTTTTTTTTCCAAAGTTAAATCTAATTCAACGTATGGGTGGAAGAATTTTAGTAACAAGATAGATATCACAATTGTTACAATTTTAAAAATATGTACAGAGAGACAGAGCTACATTATTGGATTGAGGGGGGGTGGGGGGTTGGCATGCAAATTTGAGATTCAATAGAGTCATGTTAATGAGTGCCCTTAGAACAATTGTTAATAAACCATGATAGAAAAGTTTTGACACTACTTTCATGAGAAATGTAAAAAGTTGTCAATAATATTTATTATTTTATCATTCTCCCAATAAAATATTTCTAAAAATGTTTCGTAAACCAATGCCTTTAGGGCATTAGTTAACATTTCCTTATATTATAATAAAATAGGAAAAAAAAAATTTATATTTAAAAATATAAAGTTTGGCATATAAAAGAGATAATATTGTATCAATCTAGCCATATAGGTGGAGGAAAAGTTAGGGTTGAATTTTTTGGCAAGGCAAAGAGCAATGCCCACTCGACCTTGGTTCTCCTTTAAGTTTTTATTTTTTTTATTTTTTTAGAAACAAACACACACATGAAAAAGAAAATGTGGTTCTAATTAATATAAAGGCACATCATAAACTTTATTAAAAAAATTATTTCTATTTTTCATAGACATTTCCAAGTTGTAAAAGAATTCATACCTTTGGACCAATGGGAATCCCATTTCGCTCATCTGTCACAAACATATTATATTTCAACTTAACATAGGATAACTTTTTGTCCAAAATAAAAAGTGCAAACTAATTCAAATAAAACAAACCTCATTAGTAAAACGAACCTGTGATGTTAATGCAAGAGTCTGTGAAGTAGCTAGGCTGCTGGTATTCACAAGGACCATCAGTAGCATAATTTGCACTATAATAGTTTATGCCAATGAAATCAAAAGACCCTTTAACCATAGAAGATTGCTCTTTAGAAAATTGTGGCAGTCGTTCATGGACGTGGGCAACCATTTCAGCTGGGTAGAGACCAGAATTTAGTGGTTCCATAAACCTAGAAAAGTTATAGAAGATCTACAATTAACTGCGATCCAAAACTTTGAACAGTAATTTTTCTTTTTTGGTTTGTGTTTATTATATTAGATAATATGTATATGAATTTCAAGTTTGTATTTAGAAATTGCTGATTTGTTGTATACCCTATCTTTAAATTACAAATAAAAATATGGCCTCTTAATCTTAAGTCGGTTCAGAGATGACATCAAATTATTTGTCTGTTCTAATTTTATTAACTTATTTTTAATGTATAATTTTTAAAGCCTCACTTTTTAAAAATATATTTTATATATAACTATAATTTTGTAGAATAAATGGAAAACTACTTACCAATCATACATAAAAGCAAGGGCTCGAGATGCTGCATCGTTATCTTCAGTTGACTGGGAAAATGGCAATATCCACGGTGAATTTAGTGTAATCCCAATTTGACCATTCCGAGACATCTACATAAATCATGCATTCTAAGTTTGGATTATTTAGTTTAGACTAATTGAGCTCTTCTCAAAACAAAAATAAAAGTTAAACTAATTGATTGAAAATCATACTGATTTTCAATTGATCGGTATCTACTTCATTATGTTAGTACATTATTCACTAAATAAAAAGAGATTAATTTTTATAAGAATGTAGTATGAAACCCAAGTTTTACACTCTTCAATCCCAACATGACGCATCATTACATTACATATTAAAGAATAAGTACAACTACACTCAATCAATTCTAATATCCATATAAAATCCAACTCAACTATGAGTTTATTGAGATGTTATTAGGTGTGTTAGGATTTATTGAGTTTTAAATAAAAAGCTAATATGGCAATCTCATATTAGATGGTATAAAATATGAGTTTTACACCACATCCTTATCAAATTCAGACTCAAATAAAAATAGCATATTAGTACTTTACAAAGATATAAATAAATCAAGCACTACCTTCACCGTGATACATTTTTAATTATTATTAGGTATCACGTTTAAATTCTAGTTGATTATGCTAGTAAATTACAATAATCATACATCTACTATAACACTAACCTGGTACTTGTCCTTATAGACTTTGACTGCGGCTGTATGAGCAAGAATTTGGTGATGAGCAACTAGGTAAGGTTCAGTCGCTGAATCACCCTCATTACACTTTGAGGACAACCATTTTGAACATCTACCTGGTGCAAATGCACCATTTCCATACCCCATGGTAGTGAAGGTTTGTGGCTCATTTAAGGTGATCCAATGCTTCACCCTATCGCCAAACTCTTTATAGCAAAGCTCAGCATAGTCCCTAAAGTCATTTCTGTTTATATAACCGGTTGAGATGTGTTAAACTATAATTTGGAATACAGTAATATTACAAACACAATTTTGTTCACATTTTCTCAACTTACTAAGTTGATAACTTGTTATTGATTTTCAAATTGGATCACTATATATAGATATCACTTTATTATCAATCATTCATAACTGTATCTCTCAACAACAGTGAAAATATTTGTGGACAATGTTTTGTCTATAGATTTGTTATTTGGATTATGTTATACGGATGAGAGTTGAGAGTAGGTAATTATAGTCATTGCTTACACAATTTGGGGATTTAAAAAACCGCCATAGGTGTCTTCAAGTGCCTGTGGAAGGTCCCAGTGAAATAGAGTCACAAATGGCTTCAATCCATTGGATTGAAGCTCATTGATGAGATTGTTGTAATATGTAATGCCTTCCTGATTCACTCCCCCACTTAAGTTTCCACCTGATTAATTAAAATATAATTCAATAATATAATTCATTTAAATAATTCAATTTGGAATCACTATACAGGGGTTGATCGTCTCAAATTTTATGATCCAAGTGATTTTAGTTTAATTGAACATAGAAACTAGAATTAAACAAAGCATAAATTCAAATCTAAGGATTTATAAGAAAAAGAATAAGAAAAAGAAAAAATAAAAAAGCGTAATTTAGTAATCTTACTCGGTAATAATCTAGACCATGAAATCGAAAATCTGTAAGCATCAAATCCAATGTCCTTCATTATACTCACGTCTTCCTGCCAAGTTATTCAATTCATTATCAATCAGTCCAAATAATACAAGTAAACGAAAAAGGTATCATTGCCACAAATACGTAAATGATTAATCTTCAATAACTTGGTCATATGAATGTAAAAAAAAAAAAAATCCAAAATACCACAAATGAAGTCTTAAATCTGAAATCTTTGGAATCTGATGTAGCTTGCAACAGATTAAGCAAAGTAATAATATATAAGCAAAGTTTCACCAAGAAAATCATGACAAAAGCATGATTAATGTTAAGTTGGGGTTTTGATGTAGCCCTCTACCTAATAATTAATTGAAAAACGACTATAAGAGCAAAAGGACCTTAATGACATAACTTTCTTGAGACTATTATGAGTTAACTATTTCATACGTTTGGTATTGACTATAATTTTCTTATCTTCTCTTGAATTAGCACATCTGCATTATAATAAAACATTGCATTATGTCAACAATATAATATATACCTTGTAACGATGATAGGAATCATCAGCAAGTACTCCATTTTTACCATCCTTTATCTTATCTGCAACACCAAAAAAGTCTCTAAAAAATCAAGTTCTAATTAATATGTTTAAGCAACTAAAGATGGTTGGGTTCAAAAGCTTAGTCTTATGAAAGCATTTTAACGTATTCCATATTAGTAACTTAAAAAAAAAAAAAAAAAAAAAAAAAAAAAAAAAAAAAACTCTTTATTAGAGTTGTTGAGAGTAGTCATGGGTGGCCACCAACATTAGAAGGATAAAACCTAACAACATTAAAGCTATTTAAACTTATGCAGTAATCTAAGAGCAATTATATCTTTCTTATCACATGAATAATTAATGAACTCATATCATATATCTATATATGCTTATGCAGTAATCTAAGAGCAATTATATGTTTCTTTTCACATGAATAATGAACTCATATCATATAACTATGATACACATATCTCTACACAGAAAGAGAGAGGTGTTGCCTGGGTAGCTCTGAGTGAAAGAGTCCCATATACTAGCTCCTCTACCACCTTCATTTGTTGCACCTTCATACTGCACAATAACATAACAAACTAAATCAACACCCCTAGTATCATAGATTTTTGCATATATATAAAATCTTTCCGATATGTTAGTTTTGATTGGAAAAACATGTATATATCTTAGATAATTTGATAGTTGCGGAAGGGAGGATTTGTACTCTAGATGTCTTAATTGAAAACACTAAGAAGTGTCAGTTAAACTACAAAACGGTTTATAGTAATAGGTATATTAATTCAAACACAAACCTGGTAAGAAGATGATGTTGTGCCAAATATGAAACCCTCTGGAAAACTGCTTCTATTAACAGAATATTTTGAGTCATAATTCTGAATTGCACCTTCACCCCAAGCCACTGAGCCAACCATGACAATCAGAAATAGGAGGAAAGGACCTATATTAATCCCCATGATTGATTGCTTTTGATTCTCTAACATGTCCCCCATCAAGTCTACCTTTATATATAAAGGAGAACATGTCAATGGATTAAGATTTTTTTTTTTTTTATAATTCAATAAAAACTTAAAATGACTCAGTGGTTATTTCGCATGATCTTGTTGCATGCAATATACGTTGAGAGTACGTGGAATCATCTACTTTCAAAGTAAAGCTGTGTGACTCAGTAAAATTGTTTAGTTCTCTCTATTCCCACACCCCTACTTATTTTACGAACAAATAAGTCATTTTCTTTTTAGGTAGGTTAACCAAACTTGTAGTTTTAATCTGCTAGAGAGACATCATGTAATTGAATATTCAATCTTTATTGACAATATTGTATAAAACATGGCATGGCATTGTTATAGTTTGTAAAATATTGGTTAAAATATGATTTTGGTTCTAAATTTACTAGTTATAGATTTGGTTTCGTGTTTATATACTTATTAATTATTTTTATTTAGTCCTTCAAATTTTAAAATTACTTCAATGCTAACTTTTACCATATCTTACTAGTTACTATCACGTAATGATGCATAACTTTTTTGTACACAAGCTCTTGTATAATGCAATACATGCAAATACTCGAAAATAAAAATATATTTAGATAGACAGTTGAATTTAATATCTATAAAATAAATAGAAAATATTATGGTAAATCTAACATGTAATTTTAGAAGAACAAAATCCATTTTTTCTGAGTTAAATGTAATTGTAAAAGCTATTTGGATATGTTAGGAGGCCACATAATATTCATTTTAATTTGCTTCATGCTTCTCAAATTCCCACTTGTCATACATATTAAGTTCTACTTACGCGTGTCTATTTTCAATTAATTAACATGGACTGCAGTTTGCATGTTAAAACAAAATACTTTTTGTGTTTCTGATAAACTCTTATTTTAAATGGGGCCTTAACGTATTTATTAATAAACCATTTTAAGAAACTTTATTATCATTTTTTTATGAGAAATATAATAAAGTGTAAAAGAATTAAGTTTTTTTTTTCTTATTTTATAAAAATTTTTGAAAATATTTCTTAAACTAATACCCTAGCCTGTTTGGATTGAGGGAAAAGAGAGGGAGAGTGGAGGGAAGTATAGTAGAGTTAGCTGAAAATAAGCTAATTTTGGGTTAATTCTATTCTACTGTACTTTACTTTACTCCTCATCCGTCTCCCTCAATCCAAACGAAAGGCATTCATTAATTTTTTTTCTCTAAACACAAAAGTTGACTGGATAAAAGGAACTAATCAATATTTTCCAATTAGAGTGGACCAACCTTTTGTAGGCCTCAGTTGTAATAGTATTTGCTCCTTCTACGCTTCGTTTTTTTTTTTTTTTTTTTTTGGATCATTTAAATATAATTATTTGTCGTTTTGTAGCGATTTACCTTTTCTCTTCTTCTTTTTTATGAACATTTACGTTTTCTCTTCTTGTAGCTATGCTTTATTCAATTAACATGAATAGGTAAGAAAATTTGGTAATAATGATTGTGATATATAATAAATATCAATTTTCATGAAGAGGTAAGAAAAATGGTAACAATTGTGAAATATAATAAATTTTGGTTGGAGGGTCATTTTGAGATCGGCCTTCGTTTACCTATCCAAATATTACCTAAATGATCAAAAGATTCAATACAGAGTTTGGAATCTTATTTATTTCCTAATCTTTAAAGAAACTTAGCATAATACGGTACGGCAAATTGATATATACGAGTTGAAACTTAAACTTTTGAAACTTGAAAGTTAACGATAAATATTTTTTATTTTGTGTGTGCATATTTTAACAATTAATAATTCTTGTATAAAGTTCTTTAAATCATGACATGATAATCTATAATATGTCTATAATAAAAATAATAATAAAACTGAAGATGTTGAAATTCTAGTAAACTTCATGATATTTTGCCACATAAATTTTTAAGACCTCATCAAGAGCCACTCACACATTTATCGACTGTTGTGACCTTTCGGAAAGAACTTGTTTATTTAAATTGTAAATTACACTTAAGATTTGTGATCAATTTGATTTTATGGCTTAAAGTTTATAATTTAGATTTAGACCCTTAACACTGCATGGCACTTTGAAACAAGCCCTATTCTCTATATCCGTTGCTAAAATTTTACCACCAATCTTAGATTCATAGCTAAAATAAAATGACTCCAAATCTCCTTTCACAACCCAAATCCAAAGCTAACCACTAAGCAAAAGCCCAACTTAGAGCAAAAATTCAAGCTTTAGTGACCCCAAAAAAATAATAATAATAATTTAAACTCATAGATATATCATATATCAAATTAAACTAATTTTAGAAAAAGAAAGCGGAAAATAGCAAAATACCAAAAGAAAAATACTTACATACCCATAATTCACCGTTTCAACACTTGGGCCTTAACTCACATAGCAAAAGTTACCGTTTTGGGCCTCTTAATTAAACTTATAATTAAGTAATAATTCAGCTACATATTGAGTTTAATTAGCTTGTCTAGAATGTATCTCAAAATTTGACTTTTCATTTATAATTACTAGTGCAAAATACCGTGCATATACATGGGTATATTTAAAAAAAATCACAATTATATACATATATGAGTTTAAATTATACATGGTATCAAATATGTAATGACTTCTCATTATATTTATATATATTTATATATATATTTAATATTTAATTTCTAATCGGATTTGGATTTTTTATTTTTTGCACTTAATAATTCACTTGTCACAAAAATTAAAAAATTAGATAAAACATATAGCGCAAAATTGAACTCCAATTGAAATCCAATTTAGAATCTAATTGGATTTAAAACCTTTAATTTTTGCACCTAATAATTCACTTGATGTAAAAATTTAAAAATTAAATGAGACACGCGACACAAAATTGGACTCCAATTTAGAATCTAATTTTACTTTCTCTAAACTTTGGCTTTAACTATATATATAGATAATTCTCTCTCTCTCTCTCTCTCTCTCTCTCTCTCTCTCTCTCTCTCTCTCCACTTTTTTTTTCTCATTTTAGAGTAAATTAATAAAAAAAACCTAGAACCAAGTAAGTGATAGAAAGAGCTAAATACATACAACCACACAATTCTTGGTTTCGTTTCAATAGTTTCACGCATTGCTTCTCGTTTTCCTTTGTCTTACACAGTGTGAGATAAAGTTGTTTAAAAAAAATTTAGTGAAAAGCAACCTTTAAAAAATAAGTTAAACTTTTAACAGAATTTTTTATTTATTAATTAAAGAAAATTTTCATTTAATCCAATTTTTATGATGTTATCAAACATGTGTTAGTCACAATTAAAAATAAAAATCCTTAATTATTACAGAATTGATTTCTTCAGATAGTCCGTTTGTTCAATTGACTGATCAATCTGAGGAAAATCTACTAAATTAAATGATCAGGTATTTATTGGATGCCCTATAATTATCCCTAATGGCATGAATGTGTTTCCCTTAGCCCTTAACGGGCTTTTTTCAAAAATTAAAGGAAAAAAGAAAAAGCACATCAAATAACTAACTTAAGACTTTTTTTTTCTAATTATTTTTAAATATATATCGAATAACTTATGTTAATTTGGCTGTTTTCTCTCAAAAAAGAAAATGTCAATAACCTATTTATTATAGCAAGTAGCAAGTAGTACTCTCTTTTTTAAAGGAGATTATAGCAAGCGGCACTTAGTAGATAAGAACGATTTATAGCTCTCTTTTTCAGGAGATTATAGCAAGCAGTACTTAGTAGATAAGAATGATAACTGTTGGTTTAAAAAAAAATGATAACTCTTATTTTAAGGAGATTATAGCAAGTAGTACTTAGTAGATAAGAATGATAACTATTAGTTTCAAAAAAACAAAAATGATTACTATTTTTTTTAAGGAGATTATAGCAAGTATAGTACTTAGTAGATAAGAATGATAACTCTCTCTTTTTTCTAATAAAATAAGAATGATAACTCTTAAAATGGAAGTTAAGCAACATTCCATATATATGTCACACTTTTAGCAATAATAATATATGATGAAATTTCTGTTTCATTCTCTCTCTTTTTTTTCTTTTTCTTTTTTTTCTTTTTTTGAGATGTAAACAAAAATGATAACTCTTTTTTTAAGGAGATTATAGCAAGTGGTAATTAGTAGATAAGAATGATGACTCTTAAAATGGAAGTTATGTAACACTTCATATATATGTCACACTTTTAGCAATAATAATATATGATGAAATTTCTGTTTCATTTTTTTTTTTTTTAAAGAAATAATTACAATGTGCTGCTATTTTCTCAATTCGAACCATTTATCTCCTAAACTTTTCAGTACTTTATGTATGAGAATGTGTCAATTCAACTGCAAGGCCCTTATCCAATTCCATAATTTCATTCTCTTTAAGTATATGTTATAAAATTATAATACAAATAAGTGAAATAACAAATTAAAATGCTACTTTTCTAAGAAAGTCTTCCCTATTGAAAGATCCAGATATATTGATATATGCAAATTGAGGTACGTCTGTTTTAGTGAAAAATATTTTTCATATTTTCTAGTGTATGGTATGATGAAAAATGAAAATTGCAAATTAATGAGTTTTTGTGGTCTATAAAAAACAAGTCTAATACTCATTAAAAATAATAATAAAAGACTAATAAAGAGAAAAAACATTTCCGGCCAGTTTTTTAAAAGCAAAAAATGTTTTTAAAACATTATATATACTCAATAAACAGACTCTCTCAATAGTAACATATCTCCCTTTGAGAAATGATATGTCCACAATATTTTCATAACATTTTTACAACAAATCCTAAGTGGTAAGTTGTTACTGGTTGTTATTGTTAGGACAAAAAAGTAATCTTAGTGTTAGGTTCAAATTTGTTATAAAAATGTTGTGGATGTAGCATCTCTCATCTCCCTTCACCTCTTTTTCTCTCTCCAATCCACCAACCAATCATTGACTAATGTTGACCAATTGTTTTCTCTTTCTCTCCGGTCCACCAACCAATCCTTGACTAATTATTGACCAATTGTTGACTTTTTCCAGACGACTAAAAGCTTTCTCACTTAATTGTTTCGTAAATACTAAAATTTAGGTCTATATTCCCATTGAAGTCGAAATGGGATAAAAATAGAAGGTATTTTCCTATTTGAGGTTTATTTTTGTAAATGAACGTATTCATCATATAATATAATTATCTAGAATTATAAGAATATTGATGATTTTCGGTGCAAATCAAACGACAAAAATGTTTTCTAACCTATATTAAACATCACAACTAACTAAGCACAAGAAAATGAATTGGCTATTCAAAAAAAAAAAAAAAAAAAAATCTGTACAAAATATACGAGGTAAGAGTTTGAGTTATTTGCTGCAACATAAGAAGTGATGATTTTATCTCGATATGGAATTAAACTATTAAGTAGATATGGTCAGTTTTTATTGAAATTTGATGTTCAAAAGCCAATTTCCATATTATAGCCATATGCATGTAAAATGAGCTTTTTTGTGCTTTTTCTTTTTTGTATGTAAAACAAAACATAACAAAGTTCTAAACAAGGCTTAGAGGTCCCTAAAACCTAATGGCACACTAACACTTTCCTAGGCACACAAGTACGCTTTTCTTTTGAGCATCAATACGGAAATTTTCATTATTTGAAAGGGTAAAAAAAAAAAAAAAAAAAAAGTGGGAAAGAAACAGCTTTATGTATGCTCCTAATTTTATTTACACTAATAGAAAGAAAGCAGCTTGATTTGATTTTAAGTTTTTAAAAAGCTGCAGATTTATGTTGACCATGTGAATATATTGCAAATCATTTTTACACCATCCAAGGAATTTGACAGAAAGACATTATGGGCCCGTTTGGTAGCAGTGTTTAAGTATTGTTATTCAGTTTTCAGTGTTGTGAAAATACGTGTTTGAGTGTTATAGAAATACATGTCAAAAGTGTTATTGTTGTTTAAATATTGAAAACTGTTATTTAAACAACAGTGCCAAACAGCCCCTATATGTTTGAGTTAACAACTGTAAGTCATATATTATAGGAGGTCTACCAGTGGCGTAGCCACTTGAAGTCCAAGGGGGGCTTCCCCCCACCAAATTTTCAAAAAAAATTAAATTTTTTTTGGAAATATCCTAAATAATTTAAAAATTTTTAAATAACCTTATTATTTTGGCCCCCATCCCTAATAATATACATATATATTTAAGAAAGTATAAAAATAAACATAATTTTCATTTAAATAAAATACAATCTATAAATACATATGTCAACAAATTACAATAATTAAACATTCAGTATCTTAAAAATGAATACATAGGTATTTTAATAATTACCTTAACAAAAAAGGGAAAAAAATTATAATTTTCATCCCAACACATTTAGGCCTTACTTGTACGGTAGAAAAATTGAAAAAGTCAAAAACTTTGTTAATGTGCCGCACCACCAAGTCTCTCTCTCTCTCCGCGTGTTTGCATAACCTTTTTTTTTTGTACACAGGTCACAAATGAAAGATTGAAGCTTTTGTTTGTGCCGTGGGCCCCTCATCCTTATCTCCAGGTCACCTAACTGTGCAGCAGTGCTCTATCTATGCTCCATAGCTAACCGGCTCTATCTATATCTGAAACTCGTTGTTTTTAACTCTTCCCAGGTACTATTTACTTTATTTTGATTTTTTTAATTTACTTTTCATTGCTTTCTTTTTTTATTCCTTATAATATATTAAATCATTTTATCACTCTTGTCTCATGATTGTTTAATTTTAATTGATACATTTTTGTTTATAGCACATATTGAGTTATGAAATATTATACATTACTATTTTACATTTCATACACACACATACAAAAAAAAAAAAAAAAAAAAAAAAAATTATATATGGCCCCCTCAAAGATAAATTTCTGACTCTGCCATTGAAGTCTACGACCAAATTATAGTGTACTACAGCAGAAGTGGGACACAATACAATTTGTGAGTAGCTCTTAAAATGATGCTTGATCTGTATAACATTAGTACTAGAGACATGAAAATTGATTTGCTATATTTAAATGCATCATATTGTGCAACTCTCCTGACTCTCTCGTCAAATACTAGATATTTGCTTGGAAATTTAGCATTAATTTGCTTACATTTTGGTGATCATTATTTTTTGAGTTCTTAAATAAGACGTTCTGACACAATCATTATTTGTATCCATGCAAATTTCGCAGGTTTATCTACCTTATAATCACAATTGGTGCAGTCTTATCCATAATTTCCTGCTTTGGATATGTAGGAACTGCATCAAGAAGTCCCTATTGTCTGCTAAATGTATCCTCTAGTTACTTCCTTTTAGATTCTTCCTTCTTTGTTATAGTTCATATCTTCTTTGCATACTTCTGCCTTACTGAAAAGTCTATTGTCCTTAAGAATTATTAATACTCAGTATTTTTTGTGGGACTTGTCCTTATAGAATTAGGGGTTGCAGCATTCATGCTCATTGATCACAACTGGAACAAGGTGATGAAGACTTTTCACTGCTATTTCATGTTCTATTTTTTTTCATAGTGAAAATACTTCTATGATAATTAGTGCATAGTTAATTTCCCATTTCTTTTTCTGCTTGCAACTTGCAAGTACCTATTGTTTGGTTTTTCTTATTATATATATAGAAATTCCACCAAAGAATTTTGCTTTTCTTTTTGAACGAAGTACATCCAGAAATATTACACAATTTGAGAACCTCCTGCAGGTTATTACCACAGATAAAAGTGGCAATTTTCAATCAGTTTACCTCTTTTTGAACAAGAATTGGACAATCATCAGATGGGTTGCTCTTGTAGTAATTATTCTAGAGGTAAATAATTAAATACATTAAAGAAAGAAAAATTAAAAAAGGAGAGAAAATATATGCTCACCTTAAATCTTTCTAATTGTATATTTTGAAATCTCTAATATCATTTTTTTTTTTTGTTGCCTCTCACTCTCAGGTTGTTGCTCTAGTGTTTGCTTTGTACTTAAGATCTATGATTACTCAAGCTAAATATGATGATAGCAGTGATGATGAATGATTGTCTACAATCGTAGTCGAGGATCAACTGTTGAGAGGAAGAATAACCAAGCTATTAATTGACTAAACAAGGAAATATTAGTTGACTCAGGCTGTTGGTTATATTGTATGTAAAATCATTTTTGATAGCTAGCAAAGTGGAAAAACAGGTTGTTGATCATATATTAAACCTGAAATAATTCTGAAGAAAAAAATAAAGCACTGGAAAAAGGTTGATTATCTCTTGACTCTTATCGTATTTCGCTTTGAAGTGTTTCATTTATCAAGGTCATAATAAATTGGCAGTTCTTTCATTAGGACCACTTTTTCTGTGAGAAATTAATTGCTCCACCAAGGACCACTTTCTTTTATCAATGGTAGATATTGAGATAGATAGTGTTGGTACTGCTTAAGGCAAATGATTCCTCACTCTCATTTCTATGCTTTTTCTTTTCCTCAGAATTCTTAGTGAGAGTAAAATGATTCAGAGCAAGGTTTTTGTTTTTCTCATGAAAAGAACTACACAATACGATTGAATAATAAGGTTCTTGGCTTCTATATCTCTTTTCTAACATATGTTTAGATAGTAAGAGAAATATCTTGTTTCCTATATATAGGATTAGACTATAGATATTTTATAGTTGTCTTTTTTTTTAGTATTATAGTAATTTTTTCATTTGTCTTTTGCTGTGTTTGATTTATGTTTAGTTGTTTAGTTACTGTTAAAGATATTAAGTTTATGTGTATTAACCTAGAGGTCCAATTGTATTACTCAGCTCATGTATATTAACCATATATAGTTCTTAATCTCTATATATACACTGCTTAGAGTTCATTGTAATTAAACAATTAAAATTATAGTAGAGATATAACTGTCAAAGACTTGAGATGGTATTTCATGCGCCTAGTGCATATGAAAATATTTCCAAATACTTACTCCATAGGACCTAGATATAGACTATTCTGTCAAACTACATAATCTTAGCGTCCTCTCTCTTCTCTCTATACTTTCTCTTTCTCTATATTTTCAATTGTACTAGTTACAATAAACCCTAAATAGGGTTTATATAATAAAGATTAGGAGCTAGTGTTAGCCAAGGTAATATCTCTCACAGTTAATTAACAAAAGAAGCTTTTATTGAAAAACAAAGAACAAGCCAACAGATATAGAGACATATACAGCAGGACAAAGATCCTAGGCAACAGCATATACAACAGTTAGGGACCAACAAAATTAGTACAAACACATTAAAAAGTCCCTAACACAGCTTGGAAAGACTATCTTGCTAGCACATGCGCTGCTATATTAGAGCATTTGCATCAACTCATGCAATTTTTTTTTTTTTTTTTTGTCTATTTTAGTGTAAGAACCTATAATTAATATTTTACATGCTCACTTTTCAAAACACTATACGTCAAATTATGTATTTTACACTACATTTCATTAAAATATCAATTTTTCTTAATTTCTTTTTTTACACACAACAACCATCGTTCACTATTTTCCTTTAAGTTTGAAATACAAAAAAAAAAAAGAATAATAAATTAAATACAAAATAAATAATATCAGTGTAAATTTATGCAACCACTATAATAAACTTGTAAATTTATATAATTATATATTAATTTATTTTAATTATTTTTATATAAAATTATATATATTTTACATATTTTTTTATTATATATTCTAAAGTGAGTGGGCCTTTGTTCAAAAATCATAAAAGTACCATATGGTGCTTTAAACGAGGCTTTTGATATGACAGCATTCCACTAGGAAACAACTTGTAAAGTACTGCTCAGTAAAAGTTTGGTACTGTAGGAATATTAAAAGTTGGATTAATCACATGATTTTGTACACATTTGCCACCACAAGCTATTATATATATGTGTGTAATCCACGACCACGACCACGACCACGACCAACGGCCTAGATTTTTTATCGGGGAAAGTCAAGTTCATGAACCTCAGAGAAATGACAGATCGAGTACCCTCAGAGGACCACCTCTGTCCCCCTACCACCTTACACAAGAGTTGTTAAAAAAAAAAAACTTAAATAAGTCCTCCAAAATATACAACAAAAAGAGCATAATTATTTTTTGGAACCAGTTAATGTGTGTCTTAAGGGCACACATTAATTCATTTATATTTGAGAATATTTTTTTGGGAATTGAAAAAATATTACTAGTTTTTTCAATTTTTGATAAAATATTTCTAAAAATAGATGGTTTAATGTGTATCATTAGGGCACACATTAGCAAAATCCTTATTTCTTTAGTGTTCCCAAATTAACCTACCACCTTACACATATTTTAATTAACAAAATATCGTGGGTCCTTATGTTAAGTGATACTAATTTAGGAATATTGTGTAATTGATGTGATTTTTTTTTTTTTTTTTGTCTCTAACTTTATTTTATGATTCTAGTGTTCCACATGGATTAAGTGTAAACTTAATTATGTGTATATAAACTTTTGAGCTCTCTCTTCTTACAAGTCGGTTTTCAAGAGTGATTGCTTATTAGTGGAATTCATTTTAAGAAAGATTTTGTTAACAGATGTCCTATGAGCATTCGTTTAGAAAATACTTTTAGAAACTATTATAGTAAAGGAAAAAATATTTGATTTTTTTACTGTTTTTTTATATGTGGTGAGTGACTATTAGTAAATGAAAAAGTGGTGTTAATAGTGGGCCTAGAAAACCAATAAGAAGCTAGTCACATCAACAATTTGTAAAAATATTATAAAATAGTTTGTAACTATATAACATTACTCATAAAAGTGGTATTAAGTTTTTCTAAAATGATTCAGTTACGTACAAATATCCTTGAAAACACCCGACAATCAATCTATTTTAAGAGCGCAACTTCTGTCCAATACCTCTAATGTACTGAATCTGCTACGATCATAACACGTGTCTATTTTTAAACACGTATCATGATTACAGTGGTCCAGTATTGCAGGACAGTGAAAGTCACACTCCCTTTTAAAAATATATATGATTCGTAAAATATTCTTTGACAGTTGACATGTGTATGAGTCCCACATTCTTGACCACTCACGTAAAAGAACCATCAACTCACACAGAATGGTCATCCAAAAACAACACACGTGTCAAAAGTTCCAAGCCCATGTGAGGAGGGGTCTTTTAACACCCGCAATGAGATACATCAATTTAACTTATTTCATCAAAATCTGTTCTTAATTTTCTGATTTTGAAATTAAGATCTCGGTCCACCACTGACGTCATTTTATCATTTACCATTCGCAAGTTTTCACCTCGACGGTTATTAAAAATTTTACAACTCTAAAGTTATATCGACTTGAATGAGTTAACTTTTTTCCTCCTATAATTCTATATATTAGGGAGTTTGGAAGTAGCATTGGGCAGCACACTTATAGCCATGGCACTCCAAGTCCAAAGTCCTTTACTCTTCTTTCTCCTAGCCTTAGCCTGCTTGTCTGCTTGCACTGAATGTGCAAAACTGAGTCATTATTCAATGCCATTCAACCGGAGCAGTTTTCCTACTGGTTTTATATTTGGAGCTGGTTCAGCTGCTTACCAGGTACACACACACACACATATATATATATATATATATATGAAATGGAATTAGACTATTTTCATGCTTCAAATTGGCTATCATGCATTTTTATCCAGCCAAGATTAACCACGAAATATACATAATTTAACATTTCTTTCTTTTTGTTCTCATGGCTAGTCTGAAGGAGCAGCACAAACTGATGGAAGAGGCCCTAGTACATGGGACATTTTCACCAAGAAACATCCAGGTCTCTCTCTCTCTCTCTCTCTCTCTATTTCTCGATCTCTGGGGTTTTAAACTTTAATAGAATAACAGCTTCGTAATATTTTCTTCTGTGTCATTGAATTCTAATGTAACTCACCACTTGTTATTGTAGGCGCAAATATAAACTTAATCTTGATCTTTTTTGTCCTTCAATTTTTGCTTACATTATTTTTATTTTCTTGTAAAAGTGCTCAATAATCCCAAAAACCATCTGGATTCCTATGAGAGAGAGAGAGAGAGACAAGTATTCCATTAAACTTATAGATTACCATTCTAAGAGCTCATGGCACCACAAACTCATATTTTATATCTAAAATAATTTTCACTTACGTAGTGTCTGTTTGGGAATGATTTATTTAATTAAAACTGAAAACTTTTTACTGAAAGTACCATAGATAAATGTAAAAATTAGCTAAATAGTACAGTGAAATTCATAAATAGTACTAAAAAGTACGTAAAATCCATGAATAACAACAAAAATAAACTGAAATTGCAAATAAACTAAAATTTTTAGCTTGTGCTAAACGGACACAGCAATTTATAAGAAATTTCATGCTTTCATAAATAAATAAATAAACATTTTACTTATTTATTTATGAAAGCATGAAATTTCTTTTACTTATTTATTTATGAAAGCATGAAATTTCTTATAGATTACATAGGTGAAAATTATTTCATGGGATGTGTGTAACTGAAAATTTTGAACTATATTTACAAATGTTGTGTTCTTGTGTTCGTGAGGAAAAGATTCAATGGTTTGTGTTTTTGATCCGTGTTATGTTCTGATTTTTAATAAAAGGATGTTTTTCTAACGTCTGAGGGGGAGGTGGGTAACGGATTGAAGTTCAAGTAAGCAAAGTGTAAAGTTTTAAACAACGGGTAGGCAAAGTGAAAATAGGTCATACCACAAAAGCATGAAATTTCTTATAGATTACATAGGTGAAAATTATTTCATGCGAGCCAAGGTTTTATTCTAGCTCAAATTTGTAGTTTCTCTTATCAAAAAAAAAAAAAAAAAATTGTAGTTTCTGTCGGCAGAGAAAATTGAAAATATATGTGCTGCTAGGTTTATTTAACGGTTAAAGTTTTCACTTTTCAATGGCTGAAAATAATGGCACCTATATATATGATTGAAAAGAAGTACATCCAAAGTGTCTCACCACAAGGTCCACAAGGACCACAACAGTTTGAATAGCCAATAAAATTGGCTCCTTCAGTAATGTGATAAGTGATAACCACGTTTTTTTTTTTTTTTTTTTTTGGGATAAGACATCTTAAGAAATCACTCTGTTTGACCTTGATTGAAAAAGACCGTTTATTTTTTATTATTTAGTTTATTTTTATTATTATTTAACTTAATTTTGCTAATATTTATAGGCCTTATTATATTTTTTGATACTAATTATGGGTTTTACTGTACTATTTTTAACTTTTAACTTTATTTACAGTACTTTCAACAAATTTTTTTTAATTTTAACTAAATAAGTTATTCTCAAACGTGTACAATGATAAGCTAAATAAGTTAAATAAATAAGCTAATTCATCTAAATAAGCTTTTTTTACCGGCATTTTTATTTTGGCTAAATAAGAAATTACTGCAAGTAGAATAGTACAATTAATGATAACGTGTACTATGATAGAAGCAGATGTGTAAGACTAATTTTTTTTTTTTTTTTAAATAAAAGTATGTCTGAAATATTGTGTGATTAATAATACAAAATAATGGTTGTACTTGTACCAATGTGCCAGGCTTGATGCATTTAGGCATCTAAAACGAACATTCTAAAAAAAAAAAAAAAAAAAGAGGTCTAAAACGAAAGTTGAAATTGAGATATTTTATATATTTAAATATAATTTTAAAAAATAAATATTATTTAAACTCTATTGCCTTATTTTAAATGTAAAATTATTACTAATTAACGTGAATCACGAAGAATTTTTTTTTTAGAAGTCTATCAACACAAAAAATTTGATAAAACTTTTCACATTTGTTAATGTGACAGATTCGTAGTAGTAAGTAAAAAAAGCGATGTTGATAGTGTACCTAGGTGGGAATTAGTAAAAAATTTCCAACTCAATTACTGTGAAAAATGTTATGAATCTTTTTGTGTATTGCTCTTTTTTTTTAGAAGTGCTACATTTACAATATTTTCACAACAAATTTTATGTGTTAAGTTGTTACTAGTTCTAATTTGAAGCCACCAATGAAATTAGTTTTTTGCCATCAATAACAGTCTGTAACAACCTGCTACTTAGGATTTATTGTAAAAATACTGTAAAAAATGTTGTAAACATAGCATTTTTTTCTCATTTGATAAAAAAAATTATTTTATTTTATCTATTGGCTAATATTTAGGTTTAATTAAATTAAAATTTGGGGCATTTTTTCTACTTGAAGCCTTATACAATCACATCAATTGCTTATATAGTAGAGCGCGCTGCCTCCCTCTCAAGGACTAAAAATTTTGTCTCACGTAACAGAAAATAAACTTAAGATCAAAATATGCGGAAAACTAAATTTACTCCAAAAACTAATTAGCGTTTTAGTCAAATAAAACTAAATTTTTAGTGCTAATTTACATGAAAAGAAAAAAAAAAAACCATACTAGCAAATAACAATAGGTTGACTAGGCACTAGCTTTGTATAAAAATTCCATACTAGCAAACAAAAATTCCATAACGCAATAGCGCACGTCTTAGCCCAAATAGTAAATTTATTTTTCCTTTACAAGCCCAAAAATTCCATTACGCAATAGAGTCTGTTTTACTGGATTCAATTTTTATTGTGTCCGCTGATTTACCAGTTATTTGAATAAAATGACAGGAATTTTTTATTTCTCAAAAAAAAAAAAAAAAATTGGAGCATTCTGTAAAAAAATTTCTTCAATTAGTTTATTCAATCAATCCCTCTCTCTCTCTTTCTCTCTCTTAATTTTTTTTTTTTTTAATAAAAGAGTCATTTATGATGAACATTTAAAATTTTTAAATGTATATATAAAAATGAAGAGTGTAAGATGTATTTGAAAAATAAGTATCAAATTCTATTTTGAAATTTGGTTAAAGTTTATAAACTAGATGTGAACGCTCTTATAGAGCTCTTAATTACATAATGATTACCTTTCAAAAGAAAAAAAGTACATATGATTTACATAGTTAAAATAAGATTGAGCAATTTTGTGTTCCTTGTATTTCAATTTCTCTTTGTTTTAAGTTTTAACCATTGTGAAAGTTGCATGAACATCACAGAAAAAATTGCGGATGGTGGCAATGGAGATGTGGCTGATGACTTTTATCATCGTTATAAGGTAAAGTCTAGCTAGCAGAATATTAATTTACAGAATGGTCAAGATTTCTTTGTAAGCCTTTCTCAAAAAAATAAAATAAAATAAAGTAATTGTAGGACTATTTTTTTCTTTTTTTAATAATGAAGAAATGTTTCAGGAGGACATAAAGCTGATGAAAAAAATTGGATTGGACTCTTTTAGATTCTCTATCTCATGGTCAAGAATATTACCTAGTAAGATCACCCAACTTGAATCCATCTTCACCATTTGTACATAGTAATTAAGCATATAAGTGGATTCCATTAAGATGAACTGCAATCTGATTTTAGGATCAAACTCATGGATCATCACTGAGACGATGAATGCTCCATTTACAAGTAACAAAATGGTTAATATCATGTTCTACAAAGTGAGAGAGATCTCCTTGTTGGGACCCATTTTGAATTAAGTGATTATAAAAAGCAACAACAAATTTCAATAACATTTTTTTTTTGATGAATTTCAATAATATTTTTGAATTCATTAAAAAAATTATGTATATACAACTTGTTGAGATAATAAATTATGATTGGTGCAACATAAGTTCTATACAGTCTTATCACTGACATTATTTTTTTATTTTTTTGTGTAGATGGGGATTGAATTCCAAATCTCTTATTCAATCATCAAATACTTTACCAGTTGAGCTAATTGGAACTGACATCACTGACATTATTTTTGCTATACATTAATTACAACATACTATCTCATAAAAACAATTATGAAACTATTATTATTATTTTTTGGTCTTTAGACTTATTGTAAGAATTCATGTAAGCTTTTATTGGATCCCATGATGTTGAACATATTCAATTTTATTTACAGAGGGCAAATTAAGCGGGGGAGTGAATGCAATGGGAGTCAAATTCTACAACAACCTCATCAATGAGCTCCTGTACAATGGTGAAGTTCTATTTTACTTTTATTTTCAGTTATAAATTTTGCAATGCTAACTGTATATATGAACTTATATGGACGAACCATTAGTATAGTGATAATTAGGTGCACAATAATTAAGGTAATCAAATCCCTTTCTTTTCAGGAAATTAACAGAATATTTGTTCATTTTAAGTTATCACATGATTAGGAACTTTATTGGTTTTATTAGAATGGTTTGAAAACATAAAAATTTAAGAGTCCTAATTTGGTAAGAATGGAGTGTAAAACTCATGTTTTACATCATTCAATAAGAAATTGTTACATCAGTTTTTAACTTAAAACTCAGTAGATCCTATCACACATAATCAAATCTCAATAAACTCACAATTACTTTGGATTTTCAAATGGGTATTAGAACTGATTGAGCGTGGTTGTGCCCATTTTTTAATATGTAATATAATGATGTGACATGTTAGGATTGAAGAGGTAAAACTTGAGTTTTACACTACATCCTTATAGAATTTAATCTCAAAATTGAAATGTTCACCATTTTCTAATGAAAATTGCTAAAGATGTTACTAATTTTTCTACAAAACCCTTAATGACTAATGTAAATGTAATTGGTGTCACGCGAATAATATAATAAAGACTTTACTTTTATTAAAACTAGTTGACATGTTAATTTGCAAGATCTATGTATTATAAAATTTGTAATACTTGTAACATTACTCTGTTCATATAGATCCTTTTCTTTAATTTTAAATTTCACATTGTGGGCAGGTATCAAGCCCTTTGTGACTTTGTTCCATTATGATCCTCCCCAAGCTCTAGAAGATGAGTATGGTGGACTTTTAAGTCCTAAGATAGTGTAAGTTTAAGCAATTCAACCAAATATATATACCCTTCAAATGCTTAGACGGTGGTGCAATATTAATAATAATTAACTATCCGTTTTTATGAATAGGAAGGATTATCGAGATTATGTGGATTTTTGCTTCAAAACATTTGGGGATCGAGTTAAACATTGGGTCACATTGAACGAACCAAATAATTTAGGAGTCAATGGGTACACCTCTGGTTCTTTTGCACCAGGACGATGTTCTAGCTATCTTGGAAATTGTACTGCTGGTAACTCTGCCACTGAATCCTACATTGTTGCCCATCACCTTATTCTTGCTCATGGAGCCGCTGCGAAATTGTACAAGGACAAATACCAGGTTTGTATAATTAAAAAAGAGAAGGAAAAAAATGATTATATTAATATTTAATTTTGAAGAAAACAAATTAAGATTATAATTTTTCCACTATTAATGTTTTAATGCTAATTTAACTAATTGAATCTGTGATGTTGGGGAAATTTTGATTGACTTGATATATGTGCAGCCTTACCAAAAGGGGATAATTGGGATTACAATAGTGAGTCATTGGTTCATGCCAAAATACAATACTTCTGCTTGTGGCAAGGCTGCCTCTAGAGCTCTTGATTTCACATTTGGTTGGTGAGTATTACTGATATTGATTTTTATTTTTATTTTGTTATAAGATAGAAATTCTATTCTAGCATAATCTAAGTGTATATATGTGTGAAGCTCCCTCTTGGAAACTTGAACTCCGGTCCTTATCCCCCACAAACACTTATACTGATATAGATTTTTAATCCTTCTCTCCCCCTTCCTTTTTCTTTTTCGATATTTATGGTATATTGTATTTCTAGAGCTAGCTCTAGAGGTGTGCATGGATTGATAGTGAGTTGGATGGGGTTTTAGGTATTATTCAATAAAACTAATTTTCTCTAATTAAGAAATCTTCAATCTAGCCAACCTATGGTAGCTCTAAAAGGCAACAGGATCAAGTTGGGTTAAGTTGGATATTTGTTGGGCTAAGATCATTTTGTTAGACCTAACAAAAACAATGGATTTTCTTTCAACTATTTAAGCTCATTATCAATTAAAAAATTACAATTCATACAATTGGGCATTATATTCCAACTTCATTGAAACCATAAAAGTCTTAAAATACTAAAATAAATCAAACTAACAAATTTAAACTAAACCTCAAAACATATATCTATATACATATATATTTTTTCAAATTATCAATGGCGTGAGTTGGGTTAGGTTACTTAAATTAAAATTTTGCTAACTCAAACATAACCTAACATGAGTTTCAAAAAATTTAACACCTAACACAACCTAACCAATCAATTCACAAAAACCAACACAAGATATTAGGTTGAGTCAGATTTGTTGAGTTGGTGGATTAAATACACACCAAGTTACATTTGATTTGTTAATCTTGATTCTATCTTCTGTGTACATATTTCAATTTCCAATAACTTTCTTGAAGGCCTGTAATTGTAGTTTTTAGTTTTTTCCATAAACTTTCATTAATTATATTCACACAAATGCTTAACAATATCATCCACAATCTGTATAGGTTTGCCCATCCAATCACATATGGTGATTATCCCCAGAGCATGAAATCTTTAGTGGGTAATCGACTACCAAAATTTACTGAAGTTGAATCCAAATTGCTAAAAGGGTCCTTCGATTTTCTTGGTCTGAATTACTACACAACAAATTATGCGGAAAGTGCTGCACCCAACAGTGTTAACATTAGTTATGTTACAGATAGATGCCTCACTCTCACGAGTATGCTTCAAATCATAGCCCTTTTTTTAAATTTTATTTTCCATTCAATGATTTTGTCCTTTATTAGCTTAATACATTTACCTTGATCCACAGCTGTTAAAAATGGGACTCCTATTGGTACACCGGTACATTCTCTCTCTCTCTGCATTTATATTGTAAAAATTAAAAAAAAAAAAAAGGTAAATTGCAAATTACACTATCCTTAAACTTCAAGGAGTAAAATTCAACTTCTTAAATTTCAAGGTGTAAAATCCAAATACCCCCAAACTTTTAGGGTGTAAGTTGTAATTTATTAAAAAAATAAAAACTTTTGTTCCATTAGGAGTGTCACACTTAATAATTTATACTCTACCAATTGTAGTATGATGTGCATCTATTTATTTTTCTTTTATAATTTGCTGTTTCATGTTCCATTTTTCCCATTTACCTAATGTATACGGTGCGAATTGTTTTGCAGACTGCTTTGGATTGGCTTTACGTCTATCCTAAAGGAATTCGAGAGCTTATGCTATACATAAAGAAAAATTACAACAATCCAATGATATACATAACAGAGAATGGTATACTCTTTTTTTTTTCCTCTCTTGTTATTACTATTTTTAATAATTTTTTTGTAGTGTCTAAACCTGTACTACTTGTGTAATTTGTTGTACTCTTCTTTTGTAGGCATTGCTGATGAAAATAATAGCTCTTTGCCGATTAAAGATGTCCTCAAAGATAGTTTAAGGATAAGATACCATTATGCACATTTATCATATCTTTCAAAGGCTATCAAGTGAGTGTTGATGAACATAAAATTGTGCCAATTTTTTTTCCAAAAAACTAAAAAGGAAAAGGGGGACATTAATTTTAAACTAAAATTACAGAATACATAAAAACTGATCGGTATCTTGGTCTGATAATAAAAAGCTATCATCAGGAGCGGATCCCATAGGTTGAAACTCTCTTAAAAATTAAAGAATACATAAAAACAATTTATTTATTATTATAAAAAAGGATATTAATGGTGAAATTTTGACATGCAGGGAGGGTGTGAATGTGAAAGGATACTATGCTTGGTCGTTTTTTGACGACTTTGAATGGGATGCTGGTTACTCTGTTCGATTTGGCCTTACTTTTGTGGATTTTAAAAACAACTTGAAAAGACACCTCAAATACTCTGCCTACTGGTTCAAGTTGTTCCTCCTAAAATAAGTTGTAACTCTAAGGAATTTAAGCCAATCAGAGAGGAAATCGTCTTCCTCCAACCTAGCTTTAAGGTTCATAAGAGATTCTACTAGTACTATATGATCTAGTCTTGTGCACAAACAATTTCAAATGTGTGGTTGTGTGTACAAGATTTGTTTATGTGTACTAATCCTAATTAAAAAATAAATAAAAGACATGTCTCATTTGTGTATCGTTTTATCATTTGTGTGGCATATGCTGCAAAAATGTACTCCCTCCGTCCCTTTTTTTTTGTTTTCTATTCCATTTTGAGATGTCCCAAAATATTGTCCTGTTTCTAAAAATAAAAGTCATTAATTTACTAATGTTCCTATTATACCCCTATTAATTTACTAATTCAATTTTTTGATAAATTTTTTTAAGGGTAGTTTTGAAAACTTATACATTTTTAAAAGGTAAACAAGACAATAAATGATATTCCTTTAAAAAGTTTGACTTTTCAAACAGGACAAAAAAGGTAGGACAGAGGGAGTATTAACTATGACTAATTATTAAAGAGTTATGCTAGAAATATTTACGACTAATTATTAAAGAGTATTAATTTTGGTGAAAGTATTTATTACTCATTTCAAAAATCGAGAAGTTTGTTATAATTTTTATATTAAAGGTAACACCACATTTAAAGAGAATTATTATTTTTTAAAATATAATAATTTTATAGCAATTTCTTAATTTTAGTGCTGATATTTAGTTATTTACTACTCATTACAATAATTGAGGAATTTGTTAATTTTATATTAAGAAAAACACCATATTTATTGATATATATATATTTCTTAACTTACAAGTTTTTTTAAAAGTTAACAAAATATAAGAATGGTCATCAATAAGATTTAACTTATGTAGAAATTAAATTATGAATCTTTTTTTTTTGAAAAAAATATTTTTATAATTATATATTTTTAAATGTAACTATACATATGCATAAAATTATAGGCTAGTTAAGCTAAAGCTCTTGGCTTGTTCCTTCAAGTTCTATATCAAATATCCTAGTATAGTCTTATATATTAAAGGCAATTTCTACTACATCTATACTTTCTTTTTTATGATTAAACGATTCCTTCACCTTTTGGCTAAAATAAAAGTGTCGAATTTATAATGTGTAACAAAAAGAGAAATATAATATTATCAAAGTATAATAGTATCAAAGTATTTTGTACCTTTGAGTGGAGTTTGTTATGTGTCTTTGTGTTGGAACTTCATTTTCTTCTCTTTATATGTGTATGCTTGTTTCTAAAAGGGAAAAAAAAAATGTTGCAAAATATAATTCTTTACCCATTGAATTCAACTACAATGATTTGAATAATAAAATGACGTTACATGTTGCTTCTTACTGGCTTTCTATTTATCCACAACAAATTCAATCTCTTTTACTTTCAAGTTTCAACAATCCTCTCTCTCTCTCTCACATAATTTTAGAAGTTATATGAGCTTCATAATTGTACAGTCTTACTTGAGGACATGAGAATTGACTGTACAAGATGCTATAATGCGAGTATTTTAATATTTTAGGATAGTTAGATGAACTTCATAATGATAAAATCTCACATGAGAACATAAGAATTGACTACAAGAATAGTCATATTTCTTTTGTACAAAAACTATAATGTGAGTATTTTAAATAATTGGATACAACTTATGTAAAATTCCTTATGTGCTATACCTTATATTAGTTGCATTGATTAATATAACACAAACAACATAAATACAATACAACTATATTGTTTTGCCCTAAATAATTTAAACCTTTCGTTCCAACTTCCAAGCCCTTGGATTATTTGTGCCAAATAACAAAGTCTAAAATTTGAATGTTTGAACTTTGGAAAGAATGGGTATTGTGAGGGGATATTTTTATGGTCACTATTGGATAGCTTTGAATGGGGCAATGGTTAACAATGCTTGCTTGAACATAAGACACGTCTTCGGCTCCTTGCTCCATAAATGGCATTTTTTGGTTGGGCTAAGTAATTATTACAAGCCCATTCAAAGAAGTGTCTAAAACTCACTCCACTCTTTCGTACAAGCCCACAACCCCCAAAAGACAAAAGCTTCCTTCTAAAATACGCATGCCCATTTTAGAGGTAGATAGACTACCTGCACCAACTTATAAGTATCAACAACCCCCAAAGGCCCAAAGTATTTTTTTTTTGGTACCTGGGAGCAGTAATTTATTAATTGCAAATCATTCTATTACAAAAAACAGTGATCTTATCAAAGGTCAGCAATGTCTCCACCACAAGTGGTTGATTATCAGAATCAACAATTGAATAATCTTCAAGCCATGAACATGAAAAAGATTGAATCATACCAACTCATCAATGGTTACCATATAAAGCCATCATTTTAATACCAATATCTATGTAATTAGAGTTGTTGAGCACCCAAAAAAAAGAAGTAATTACTTATCCAAAAACTGAAAAGTAATTAGGGTTGTCAAGCACCCAAAATATATTAATTCAATATATTTTCTAATTTCTTTTCTCAAATAATTTTTGATGTTTATTTTTACATATATGAATGATAAATCAATGGGGCCTATAATCTAAATGTAGACTTGTGAAATACAAAAAATTACTGTTGATACATTCTTAAACAACACTACAACATAAATTCCAAAATTAAGATAAAATTAAAATTTTCATTTTAATTAGATTAAGTGATAGTGTAGTGACAAATTTTTATATTTTTTTATACATGTGACAAATTCTAGTTAATTTTTTGAAGATCCATAATCAGCTTCAAAATTTTAAAACTAAGATTTTATCACTGTTGTAATTAAATTAAGTAATAATACGAGGACAATTTTTTTTATAAAAATAAACGGCAGCAACAAAATATTTATTAGTAAAATTAAGATAAATTGAGAATGAGAATTGAGTAACAAAATTTTTAGGTGGGAGCATACACAAAAAAAGGGTAAAATTGCAAATTTGCAAATCCATTCATCCCATTATCACCTCTATTTTCATTCAAAAAAAAAAAATTTTTATTTATAAAAAAATAGAAAACTAGCAACAAAAATAGGAAAAAAAAAAAGTAGTAGAAAGAAGAAGTGTAAACCTAAAAAAGGTCTAGGCCCAACTCCTAAAGCCCATTAAAAGGTTGGGTTTCCAAATAATCAGAAAGCTTTCTCACACTCTCTCTCTCTCTGTCTTTTTGTCTCTCTTTCTTCACATAAAAAGGGCGAAATTTCGCCGCCTCTCACAGCCTCAGCCACTCCTCCCTCTGCTCCTCCCTCTATACCCCCCTTTTGCTTAAACCCCACTCTCTCTCTCTCTCTGAGTAATTTCATCGAACACTTCAGCTGTGATTGGTGGAGAGCTTTATCTCATTGGTAAGACAGCTATATTTTCTTATTGCCTTTACACTCCTGCTTCGTTTTCTTTATTTTCCCGTCTAATTATCCGTTTGTTTCTCGAGAAAATGTTGAGTACAGGAAAAAGAAGTGAAATTTTGAATCTTTGTGTTGTTTACTCTTTTGGGTTTTTGAAGAACAGCCAAAACTTGTGTTAGAGTGAGTCAAAGTAATTGTATTGGCTTCAGTTTTCAGTGAAGGTTTTTAGTATCAGTCTTTGGCAGCTGAAATAGTAGGCTTTATATGTCTATAGTTTGCTTTGTGCTTTAGGTGCTGTTGTTAATGCTTAGTATTAGTGCCTATGATTAAAGCTCCTTTTTTTTTTTTGGGTTTTATTTGCTTTCATTGTAGTTTGAATTTGCATTTCATGGATTTATGGTAATTGGGTATCTGTTTCTTTGGGGGGTAATGGAAATTTAGCTGTAAAGTTTTCATTTTGGGGAGTTTTTGACTATTTTGTTTTGGTGAGTATGTGGGTTACTGGGTTTGCTGTACATTTGTATGAGTTGGGGTATTGGAGGGTTAGTGTGTTTCTGAATAGGGCATCATAAGATTACTCTGAAAAAAATGATGGGATCAATTATTTGATAGCATGTGTTGCCGTATGTGTATGTGTGAGCTGTGATTTAAATGTAAAGATGTTACATTCTTTGCATTGGTGTTCTTGGGCTTTATTGTTTGAGTGAATGAAATTATTCCACTGATTTAATAAGTGCAGAGAATGTAGGTTTGTGTCTGCTGCTAATCGCTTTGTAATATATTGCAAGAGAGTAATTCTATGTGACCTTTCTACTGATGCAGATTGTCTGAATTAGGGGGCAGAGATGGCGGGGAAATCGAACAAAGGGAAGAACAGGAGAGGAGCACATAATACTACAAATTCTTCTGAATCAGTGGTTTCATCTGATGCTCCTGCAAAAGATAATTTAAGTGCTTCAGAGTCCACTAAAGCTGATGCAAATGGTGTTCCTACTGTGGATGTAACAACTAATGCGGTGCCAGAGATCAAGGAGTCTGAATCAGAAAATGCAGCTGGGCAACAGAAGCAAGGTGAAGGTAGTTGCATGAGTATAGCAAGTGGCTTAGTATATATTTGTTTGGAATATTGAAATCGCCTCAAATGTTGAATTAACTTCAATTTTATCTTTTCAATGCCGTAGAAAAATTTAACCACATGAAGGAAATAAAATCCACTTTCAATAGCTTATGACATTAACTCCAATACACACGTTGGATAAGATTGTAAAAACTGTAGATGGCAGTTTAATCTAAAGAAGAAGAAAGTTCAACGCTAATTTTTGAGGGTTTCTGCTAGGTGGGAACAGTATGCGTCAATACATACCTTATCTATGTATAGGCATGAACACATATCTTATACATGCTGAAAATATTATGTATATGTATATGTATGTATGTATGTATGTATATGTATATGTATATGTATATGTATATGTGCATAAAAACAAGTTGGATAAGATCGCAAAAACTGTAGATGGAATTTTAACCTAAAGAAGAAGAAAGTTAAATGTTAATTTTGAGGTTTTTGGCAAGGTGGAAACAGAATGTGGCGATACATGTCTTATCTACATATTAGCATGAACACGTACTTCTATACGTTCTGACCATTACACACACACACACATGTACATGTATATGCAATCATATATTGACAGAGACACAAATATTTGTCTGCTTAGCTTTTGTGTTTTTTTTTTTTAATAAATTTTTTTGGTTACTTAAATTATTGAAGTGAGAAGAAAACCTTTTTAACTGATTGATTTATTACTTCTGATTTCTTTTAAGTTTAAAAGGAGATAGGTTTTGTATTATATGTACAGATAGTGACTTTTTGGTCAATTTAGTGGGTGATGACATATTACTCATAATAATTTGTGTTCAAACTTAATCCTTTGATTGCCAGCTCTTATTTTTCATTTATAATGATATATTTGGGTGCAAAATCTCGACCAACTCAAAAAGCCTCATTCCAATATATTTTAGTTTTGGCTGTTGCAATGGATTATGATACTTGATCTTCTGCTCTCTGTCATTTATTTCATTCAGTTTCTTCTCCTTGGCATAGCAGGTGACATTCATCTTTACCCTGTCTCTGTCAAGACGCAAAGTGGCGAGAAACTCGAGCTACAAGTGAGCAAACTTTACTTTTGGCTTTACTCCACTTTTAATTGATTTAAAATGCAGAACAATGCGTGCATTCAGTAGTTTAATTTCTAGGCACTTGGATTATTCTGTTCATAGTTGCAAGTGGAAGGCAGTTAGTCCTTCATTCTGGCATTTGATTTATTTATCCTTGGCATCATATTTACCTTATCCATTATAAGATCTGGACTGCTGAGTTGAATTTCTTAATCTACTTGCAGCTGAATCCAGGAGATTCTGTCATGGACATAAGACAATTTCTTCTTGATGCTCCAGAGACATGCTATTTCACATGCTATGACTTATTGCTGCACACGAAGGATGGTTCCACTCACCATCTAGAAGATTTTAATGAAATTTCAGAAGTAGCTGACATTACTACCGGTGGTTGCTCATTGGAGATGGTTCCCGGTATATTGACAGTTTGAAACAGCTATGTTATTTTGACATTATGATCTATTTGTGGGCTCTAACATAGAAAGTATTTTGGCAGCATTGTATGACGATAGATCTATAAGGGCTCATGTTCACCGTACTAGAGAATTGCTTTCTCTTTCCACACTTCATGCCTCTCTATCAACATCCCTTGCATTGCAGTATGAGACAACACAAAACAAAGCTTCTAGTCCAGGAGGTTTGAGATATTGAACATGCAATCAGTTTCCATCATTCATTTTCCACATTAGTAATGCTTTAAGACACTTAAGCTTCCATATTTTACTTTGACCCAGATGCGGCAAAAACTGAGGTCCCAGAGCTTGATGGTCTGGGTTTTATGGAGGACGTTGCTGGATCACTGAATAATTTGCTATCATCATCTTCAACAGAGATCAAATGTGTGGAGAGCATTGTGTTTTCCTCCTTTAATCCTCCTCCAAGCTACAGAAGGTGGATTTTAGAATTTCCTCTGCACCATTACGTTATTGCCTAAAATCATTAAGACTGTTTTCTGTGGGAACCAAATTGATAAAATACCCATGGTGCTTTTGTTGATGTCAGGCTTGTTGGCGATTTGATTTATTTGGATGTAGTAACATTGGAGGGTAATAAATTCTGTATAACTGGAACTACAAAAATGTTTTATGTCAACTCAAGCCCTGGGAATTCACTTGACCCAAGGCCGAGTAAGACCTCCTCTGAAGCAACCACCCTTGTTGGGCTCTTGCAAAAAATAAGCTCCAAGTTCAAGAAAGGTAACAGGTCATGGTTTAGACGTATAATTCTGTTAAAGTTTGAAGTGGGCTAATCTTACAACTGACATTGAATAAATTTGTTTTTCTGTGTTCTTATTTTGAAGCATTTCGTGAAATTTTGGAGAGAAGAGCCTCTGCACATCCTTTTGAAAATGTTCAATCTTTGTTGCCACCAAACTCCTGGCTGGGATCATATCCAGTTCCTGGTGAGTTCAACATAAAAGAGTTGTAAAGAGCCTGCTGTTTTCCTTTGAAGTTGATACTTAACAACCTTTTTTCTACTATAATATCGAAGAGTATTGCAATTAGTTTCAGCATGCTGGGTAACCTCTTTTTGATGGTGCATTAAACTGACCCCTACTAAAATGCCTCAACTGGAAATACATCTTTGCTATAATACTAAAAGCATGGTTATCAAAAAAAAAAAGCATGGTTAGTTGCTTTTATTATTGTAAATAGAAAATAAAACAACACATTTTGTGATGTTTTTAGCTTCTATATCTGCATGACTTATAAATGAGTTTATTTTGTGAACTTTGAGGTTGCTTGATGCCATGGTTTGTTTTCTTCACTTCTAAATTAATTTTGGTTGTGTTCCCCCTGCCAGAACATAAACGTGATGCAGCCAGAGCAGAGGACGCATTGACTCTTTCATACGGCAGTGAGCTGATTGGCATGCAAAGAGATTGGAATGAGGAGTTGCAATCTTGTCGAGAATTCCCCCATACAACTCCTCAGGAAAGGTATTTGATCTTTGGTGGACTTGTTACAGTGATTCTCATTCCCTTAGCTTTTTCTGTACTTCGATAACTAATGCTAAATTATAGTTTCTTCTATATGGTTTCCACCATCTCTACAACTAAAGAAGGTAATTTTGTTGCAGGATTTTGCGGGATAGGGCCCTCTACAAAGTAACGTCAGATTTTGTTGATGCAGCGATTAGCGGTGCTATTGGAGTGATCAGCAGATGTATACCCCCAATAAACCCAACAGATCCAGAGTGCTTTCATATGTTAGTGGGACCTTCAATAATAATCTATTTTTTAAATTATTTTTTTGTTACTTTTTTTCAGATTTTAAGGCATTAATTTGATATTATTTGTAACTTATAAAAGTAATATGTGTTGTCCACATACTGTTGTTTAACATATATTAGTCCTTCAATGTTGAGAACTTGTCTTTCAGCACAGTAAGCTAATCAATATTAACTGTACTCTAGTGCAGGCTATAAGCTATCTTGACTTAGATGAACTGTTACATGTTAAATTCGTGACATTGCTTTGCTTTGCCTTTTAGTATAGATGCTTATTGCCTGTGAGAATTATTTACATTCTGTAATGCGCTATTAAGCAGTCTTATTATTGAGATAAAAAAATGTCTTATTATTAAGTGACAGATGCATTAATTTGTCAGATTAACTTTAGGTTGTATCTTTTTTTTTTGGATATAGGTATGTTCACAACAATATATTCTTTAGTTTTGCTGTGGATGCGGACCTTGAGCAGTTGTCCAAGAAGCGTTCATTAAATGCTAATTCAAACATAGAGAATTCGAGCTTGTCAAACAGTTCATCTGATAAGGCTTTCAGTTTGTTGCACGGAGACAGTGGTATTCCCAGTGGGGAAAAATGTGAACCAAAAATTACAGGGGAAGGTGATAATGTAGTGGAAGTTCCTTCCAACGTGTCTGCTGAAACACAATTGACAGAGAGTGAGCAAGCTACATATGCTTCTGCAAATAATGATTTGAAAGGCACCAAGGCATACCAGGAAGCTGATGTCTCTGGACTTTATAATCTTGCTATGGCCATAATTGATTACAGAGGTCATAGAGTTGTAGCTCAGGTGTGTATTAAAGATATTTTTTTAAAATTTTTTATTGTTAAGTTACACATGCACCCAATGGTTCTTAAACTCATGATCTCACAATCCAACTAATTATTGTGGGAGACAGAAGTGCCAGTTGAGCTATGGCCTATAGCTCATTATTAAAAATAAGGTCTGTACTGTATTTGATATATCATTTATTCTTAAAGTGTTTTTATAATATAACACATTTTCTGCAAAGGTATTTGTTAAAAACTGGGATTGCTTTCTCTTTCATGCTTGTGTTTTCCTGTTCCCGGCTCTCTCTCTCGCATAAAGTCTTAGTTGCATCTTCTGTTGCAGCCAACTCTATTGACATTCTTATCGACGAGAAAGGATAAAAGCACTTATAGAAAAAAAAACTTATTATTATTAATTTTATTGATGGACTCGTTGGCAAGTATTTTTTACAGTAACATTAGTTACATGACCTGTTATTTATTATCAGCAATTTTTGCTTGTGTTTACTAAATCGTGTTGTGTTAGGACATATTTGTACACATACATAGAAGCTTTTGTTCATGATAACTATTTCTATTTCGGCTTGCTTAAATTGATCTCTAGCTGGCCCTCAATTGCTTTTATACATTCTGTTGCAGAGCGTTTTACCTGGCATTCTTCAAGGGGATAAGTCAGACTCTCTTCTGTACGGTTCTGTTGACAATGGCAAGAAGATATGTTGGAATGAAGATTTTCATTCCAAGGTGAGGGAGCATATAAGATTTGTTGCACATCATGTTTCAGATTTTGCATAATATGTCTTTGTTAATTGCTATGTGAGAGTACTTCTTAAACTTCTCTTGGGTTAAGATATCCATAATGGCTTAATTGTTCTGTCTTACAAGAAATATAATTTTCATTTATACCTATAAAAATAATATATAATTTTCATTTATGGTGTAAATGTAATTGATATGTTTTATAAGAACATGTTATTTCAATGAAGATTCCAGTTTGATCTCTCTTCTTGGGTTTGTCTATGTGAATTGTGAAATGTTAGAAGTGCTAAGCTTTTATTATCCTTAGGTTCTTGAGGCTGCTAAGCGCCTTCATTTGAAGGAGCACGCTGTCCTAGATGGATCTGGAAATGTTTTCAAATTAGCTGCCCCAGTGGAATGCAAGGGTATTGTTGGTAGTGATGACAGGTGATACTCTCTTGGATTGGTCTATTAGTCATACAAACCTAATTACTTGGTTACGTTCTTCTTCTTAGTGCTTGGATTTCTTTATATTTAACTAAATTTTGTTAAAAATTCTTAGTTAAATATGCTTAAATTTGCTTAATTCCAGTACCCAGCACTTTAAGCACGCATTTTCATCAAACATTATTTTTAGCTAGCTAGCTTGATGATTTAAATATTGACATTTTATTAGCTATAAAGTAGTAAAACTCTGTTTCTATGCTCCTAGTTTCTGACTTTATTCATAATGATTCCACAACTGTTAAATAACATGCTTATTTATATTTATAAAGCATGTGCACTTGTTTATGTTTTTTTTTTTTTTTTTTTTTTTTCTCCTTTCTACTTTTTCTAGGCATTATCTTCTGGATTTAATGAGAGTAACTCCTCGTGATGCAAACTATACTGGACCTGGATCCAGATTCTGTATCTTGAGACCAGAACTAATTACTGCCTTTTGCCAGGTAAGTAATGACATTATGATATTAACTACACTTGGAACTTGTTTTATATGTTCCATTTTTAATATAAACATTTGCTTTATGGGAGAAGGCCCAAGCTGCAGAAAGATCAAAATTTAAGTCTGAAGGAGATGCTCATGTGACCACTGATTCTTCAACAGTTGCAGGTGTTAACGAACAGGTGAGAAGAGTGGCAAATGCAACCGCAGCTTTTGATTGCTGTATAGTGGTGATTTTGTTAGGAGTGTATTGCATCCTTGAAAGTTTATTCTGTGATTAAATATTTATTTATATTTTATTGGTTTTGTCCCTTTTTTTCCCCACCTTGTATTCTTGGACTACCTACTGCTAACTCACTTTATGTGCCAATTATATATGTTGCGGTATGATTCACAATGGAATTAGCAGTGATTTGAACTTTTTCTGTGTGTAATGCATGCATGTTTATTAAATGACAATATCTCAATGCCCTTGAATTAGCAGAATTTGTCATGTTTGTGTTTCTAGAAGCTGCTTTGGTGTGAATATAGCTGCTATAGTTGAAGCAACAAATTGAGTTATACACTTACCCCCATTGGAGTCATTTTTAGCAATTTGCCTATTTCTTGCAGTAAAGGTTGCCATATTTGAAATCGTAACTCTGCGTGTTCTCACTCTCTTTCTCTCCTTTTTATTATTATTATTTTTTCTAATGGATATGGTTCTGGAGTAGCACCTCCATCATGCCTATGGTCCGTTTCTTGTGTCATTATTATTTCTGGTATACTAGAGTGTTTAGTGAATGGGATATTTATGGGCCTATAGAATTAGCAAATTCCAAGGTTGAATTGGAGTATATATTTTCATATTTTGTTAAAATTAATTGCCGGAAAAAAATCTGGTGGGTGCAGTAGTTGTGGGGGTACATTTTCATTTAAGGAATTGTGTATTTACTTGGATTTGGGCATGAAACTATAAATCACATGTTTATGTTACTATCATCATGTAAGACCAGTTCAATTTCTGTTCGGTATATATTATAATAAGAAATAGCTTGTGCCTTGAATTTCCTCTTAGTAATCTGCAATATGTGGTTCTTTCTGTTTCTGTTCACAGGATGTAACAAAAGAAGGGAGGGATGAGAATGTTAAGGATTGTGCTTCTTCCCAAGCTGAAACTGAACCACATGAGGACATTCTTTTCAACCCTAATGTCTTAACTGAATTTAAGTTATCCGGGAGTCAAGAGGCAAGTTTGAACCTATTAATATTGTTTGTCAAGTTCATTGGATTCTAAATTTGCTAATATTCAGCCAGAAAATAAAAAAAATGAAAAGAAATATCTGATATGTTTTTGATCCTTTGCCTTCACCAGGAGATAGCAGAAGATGAAGAAAATGTAAGGAAAGTGAGTTCATATCTTACGAATGTTGTGCTTCCAAAGTTTGTACAAGATCTTTGCACGCTTGAAGTTTCACCTATGGATGGACAAACATTAACTGAAGCACTCCATGCTCATGGAATTAATGTTCGCTATATTGGAAAAGTAAGTGTTTGTGAATGCTTAAATATTAGCATATAACTATGGGAAATATATATAAATCAATGCCTGAATTGAAATTTATTATTTGTGTTAAAGCTGTCTGCAGATGATTGTATTGCTTTTGACATGTCTGGAGCTTTGTTACAGGTGGCTGATGGGACAAAACATTTACCTCATTTGTGGGATCTTTGTTCTAATGAGATTGTTGTTAGGTCTGCAAAGCACATCCTCAAGGTGATAAGCATAATCTAAGCAGCTTCTACATTATAAATGGTGTTACCAAACGTATACATTGTTTCAATTAATTCCTCAGTTTCACCACAATAATTTGCAAAGAGGTGTCGCATGTTACTGTGTCAATTGTAAAATGTGACATCTTTTTCCTGATGTTGGTGTTAGAGATAGAAACCATCAACTTTGCCTACAAGAGGGTGGTCTGGCATAGCTTGCACACATGCATGTGGAAACACATTTCCTGTTCACATCCACTCTTCCCTTCCTAGTCTGATTAAACTGACTCCATCTTGAGCAGGATGTTTTGAGAGATATAGAGGATCATGATATTGCGCCAGCTATATCACATTTCTTCAACTGCTTTTTTGGAAGTATTCAAGCTGTTGGCTCAAAAGTTGCTGCCAACAATATGCAGTCCAGAACCCACAAAAAGGTATGTGTCACATGGATTGATAGTTTCAGGATTTCTTATGGTTTTTTTTTTGGCTTTTACTGCTTTTCAGCTTTGACCTTTTTGTGAGCTAACTCTTGAGGCCATATGTTCCCTCAGTTTGTGGTCTGTCATTGTAATTGTACAACAATCAAAGCAATTTAGTTGCATCTTTTTCTTCAGAAGAAAGTTTAAATTTTTTCTTAAATTATTAAATGATGTTTAGAATCTAAAATCTTTACTAAATTCACTCAATTTTCTTAAATGGAAATGGTAACATGAAATTTTACTCTTGATGGAGAAATCTTGACCCAAGGCTGTTCTTTATGTTTCATATTTTTTTAGGACCAAGGAGCCCATCAATCTTCAGGAAAGCCTTCTAAGGGGCAAGGAAGGTTTAAAGGTGGGGCATCTGCTAGGAAGAATCAATTGTCATTTATGAATGTTAGCTCAGAAACTCTATGGTCAGACATACAGGAATTTGCTAAACTCAAATATCAGGTATCAGTTTTTATTAAGTCTCTACAAGGACACTGGATATTTCTAAAAGGTTGAAGGAGTCATTTCTTGCAAAAAGTATTTAAAATAAAAATATTTTTTCTGGGTTGCATCTTAGTAAATTTATTAGGCTATATCAAAAAAAATTTAATTAGGTGATTATTATTATTACTTTTTTTTTCCTTGCTTAGTTAAAAAACTTGTGCAATTGGGAGATCTTTTACTGTGATTTTTTTTTTCAATAGTACATCATCTGACGTCAAGGGGCCATATTCTGAAATGGGATCACATTTTAGATTGGTCCTTTTCCTTTTTATGCTGTAGAAAATAAAATGGACTAATCTGTATCATATGGGATCCTCAAGCACATTCTTTCTTCCTTCTGTGATTCATGTCTAATGTGTGTTGGTGTATGTTTGAAATATATTTTCTCATTGTTGTAGTTCGAGTTGCCAGAGGATTCAAGGTCATGTGTAAAGAAAGTTTCTGTTATACGGAATCTTTGCCAGAAGGTAATTATAAGTTCATCTTCTCAAATTGATTCCCGTTTGAATTTCATTACGCCACAATATATTGCAGTGAAAATTAGGGGTGTTGTCCTTTTGTAATATGATTGCCCATTCTTTATAAAAAAAAAATGATTGTCCATTCTTTAGCTACTATTGCCTAATGTTAAAAAAAAAAATGTTGAGCACATGCTCTGAAGGATGGATAATAGTTTTAAGATTAGTTCAATTGCATATTTATGGTATATGATGTCTTACATTTATGCATTTTCCTTCTTATGCTTGGCGCTTTCCCATGCTATTGTCTGCTTTGTCTAGATATTTCCTATTATACATGTCAGGAGTTCGGGTCTCTTATAGTTGGACGTGTCTAACTTATTATGCCTTAAATCATGTTCCACGAGTATTGAATTGTTAATATCTGAACATAAGGAACTACTATATATCATAGTGGTAAATTACTGTGCTTAAGAGTCCCAGAATATGCTATTTCAGTCACAATATGTATAGTTGCAACAACAGAAATGGATGTAAATATTTTGCCATTTTGGTTCCCATGTTACCTGTGTGAACAATGATGTTATTTGTTACTTCATTGCAACAGTTTGTCTACCATGATTACTCAGCTTCAAAATTCATTTTAAACCCAAGTATTAGATGGAAATTTCACTTCCAGAATTTGGAAAACTTATACCACACTTGCCAAACTAGCTGGTCTTCTTGAAACTGGCTATCGTCCAACACTTTGAAATAGCACTTTTCTAATATGTTTTTCTTGGTATACACTGCCTATTTTGATAAGTACTTGTGGAATAAGATTAGTTCTTGGAACCTGAGTACAGCCACCTAAATTCTTAATATGCTGGGCCCTGGGATTACTTAATTTGATTTAGTTTGTATATGTGAGTTTCCTGTTTTGCAGCCCTGCTCAATTCTAGTTAGTTCAAGTGCTAAAATTTATCTGCCTTAATGAAACTAATCGTGTATCTCATGTTAATATTTCTATAGCTTAAGCTTCTGAAATAGCATACAACTTGCTTGAATATTGTTTTCTTTACAGGTAGGCATAACTATTGCAGCTCGCAAATATGATTTTACTTCTGCAGCACCTTTCCAAACGTCCGACATCATGAATCTCCAACCTGTAGTGAAACATTCAGTTCCCTTATGTTCAGAAGCCAAGGATCTTGTGGAAACGGGTAAAATCCAATTGGCTGAGGTATGATTTGTGCTTTACTCTATTGTTGAGATCCTTACATGAATATGTATTGTCTAGTCAACAGAATGCCACATTAATCATAAAAAAACTTACAATCCCAAACATAATTTAGGATCACGAATTTGGTGGCAATTGTGATATTCATCTTGAGTATAAATAATGCTTGGTCAAATTGGTTTAAATTGAATCAACATTGGTTTTAAGCTATTTTTTACTATTGAAAAAGCATATAATGTATTTTGGAGTTATTTGAGTCTTTAAAAGAGTTTTTCCAGGGCATCTGTTAAGATAAAACGTACACTAGGTAGAACCAGTCGAGATAGATTTCATGAAAACTTACACACGACTACCTATTGCAGAAAATAAAAAGTTCTGCTCAGTGATTGTTGTCATGACTTTTTATTTCGTATTCTTGTATGGAAAGATATGTTATTTAGTTGAGTGACTCTTTGTTCCAGGGAATGCTTAGTGAAGCCTACACATTATTTTCTGAGGCATTTTCAATACTTCAGCAGGTATGTTATTCCACTATTTTGCCCTCTTTGAATTCCTTTGGTATGGTTTATAATTTTTTTTTTTAATTGTGTTGCAGGTTACTGGACCAATGCATCGGGAAGTTGCAAATTGCTGTCGGTAGACATCTCAACTAAAATGATTCTGCATATTTGTTGCTAATATTGTTTGGTTGATCTTAGTGATATAAAAATTGATGCATCTTGTACTTTGATTTTGATCACAGCTGTCAGGCACTAATGTTCCCCTGCAAGACATGACTGATTATAAAATTATGCATCTTTATATTAGCTATTATTTGGTTATAAAATTGATTTTCAATTCATTGATCTGCACTTACGAGAGTAAAACAGATCAATATGAAAATTTGTTTATGATTTGCTTGAGCCTGATTGGTGTTCCCTTTCTTAACTTTTCAGGTATCTTGCCATGGTTTTGTATCATGCAGGAGACATGGCTGGTGCGATAATGCAACAGCACAAGGAACTGATAATAAATGAACGGTGCCTGGGTTTGGACCACCCTGACACTGCTCACAGGCATGCTCTTCTATTCTTTTCTTTTGTTTAATGCATTGAGGTGTTTGGATAGTATCTGTCAATTTGTAATGTTTGGTGATATAAACTCATTGAACGTAGTTATTTACTTATCCCATAAAAAAAAAAAAACAATTACGGACGTGGTTATTTCAATTACCACAAGTTACTATTTCAAATATTAGCCAATGAGTCTCAAATGACTCCTTCCGTTCTAAGTGCAAGTTGGAGGGTGAGGTCATGAGTTCAAGACCCACTTTATGCGTACATAATTTACCAATAAAAAATAAGAATTCTCATATAGTGTCTGTTTGGCAAGATTATTTTTACCAACTTATTTTACTATTCAGGTTATTTTTGCTACTATTCATGGGTTCTATTGTACTATTTCAGCTAATTACATTTATCTACAGTACTTTCAGCAAAAAATTTTTAGTTTTAGCAAAATAAGCGGATCCCAAACAGATCCATAATGAAATCAAAGTGGATGTAGTTTTCAAAATGAGTTAGAAAATCATGTGTAACATGAAATAGATTTGTTTCTATGTATTACTTATCAAAAAAAAGAAAAGAAAAAAGATTTGTTTCTATTTCTGTGTATTAACAGGAGAAAATTTTGTTTTCTTTTTGGTGTCCAAGCAACCCTCTCTTACAGTCACATAGAGATCTAATTCTTGGTTAACTGCAGTTATGGCAATATGGCTCTTTTCTACCATGGACTTAACCAAACAGAACTTGCATTACGGCACATGTCTCGGGCATTGCTCTTGCTAAGCTTGTCATCAGGCCCAGATCACCCTGATGTCGCTGCAACTTTTATAAATGTTGCAATGATGTACCAAGACATTGGAAATATGAACACAGCTCTTCGTTATCTGCAAGAAGCTTTGAAAAAAAATGAAAGGCTTCTAGGTGAGGAACATATCCAAACTGCTGTATGCTATCATGCTCTTGCCATTGCATTCAATTGTATGGGTGCCTTCAAGCTTTCTCACCAGGTATGTGCCTTAGTAAAATTTAATTTTTATAATTGGGATACAATTAATTATAATTCACTAATTATTGCCTTTGGCATGCCAGCATGAGAAGAAAACCTATGATATACTTGTCAAACAACTTGGTGAGGAGGATTCAAGGACACGGGACTCCCAAAACTGGATGAAAACATTTAAGATGCGTGAATTACAGGTAATATAGGATCTCCTTGAGTAGATGTGAACTTGTGATAGATTTTCTTGGACAGTTGTTTTGTTCATCTTAACAAGATTTTGTATTCCCTTTTGGTTTCTGAATTTTGTAAACCTTGTTTGACAGATGAATGCACAAAAGCAAAAAGGCCAAGCTTTGAATGCAGCTTCTGCTCAAAAAGCTATTGATATTTTGAAGGTACTTTTGTTTCTACTTATTTGTTCTGGACATTTTCATCTTTATCCAAGATGAAAGGGAAGGGATCAGATCTCAGAACCGGTTCTGCTTGATAGATATAAATGCTTTCCTGCGCTCATGCTTTTTTCCTTTTTTGCACGGTCTGTTTCTCATTCTCTGTATGGTGTCTACAATCCCTACATTTCTGGTTGTGTTCTTAAAAACCAGGTCTTTTTATCCTGGTACTACAGCATAGCGTATTAAAATCCCTTGATGGATTCCTTTCTAAATTATTTTTTTTGTTAAAAGAAAAAGGCTTTAAATACACTGTCAACTCCTAAAGTTTAGTACACAAGAAATTTTTTTATTTTTTATTTATAAGTCTAGCGCACAACAAATTTTAGCCCCTGAAGTTTAAAAATGTTGCTTTTACTCGGATGATGCGACCAAATTAAAAACTGACATGTCATCACTCAATTAGACACATTAGGAACTAAAAGTGATCACTTTTAAACTTTAAGCTTTCCAGGGACTAAAAATGATCTCTTTAAGTTTGTAGGGAATAAAAGCTAGCACTTAAAACTTTAGGAACAAAATTGTTCATGGACTAAAGTTTAGGGATTAACAGTGTATTTTGGCCAAAGAAAAAAAAGAAAAAGTAAGAATTGCGAAGAGCTTTGTAGCTCAATTGATACCTTTTAGTGTTTTTAACGGAGACATCCAAGATTCATATTTCCCACCCCCAAGTATTGAATTATCAAAAAGAAAAATTGAGAACTGTAAAACGCTTCTGGGTGTCAATCAGGTGCTTGTTTCTTGCTTGGAGCTGTCCTGACTTCCCTAAAAGATATATTGTTTCTTTTTTGGTGGGTACTTAGAATTTCTCATTTGATATTTGATGTTGCACGACAGGCCCATCCTGACTTAATACAGGCATTCCAAGCTGCTGCAACAGCTGGAGGGTCTGGGAGTTCGGGTGCCTCTGCCAACAAATCTCTTAATGCTGCGATAATTGGTGACAATCCTCCTCGAGGGAGGGGAGTTGATGAAAGAGCTGCCCGTGCAGCAGCTGAAGTCAGAAAGAAAGCTGCAGCTAGGGGCCTCTTGATACGTCCACATGGCGTTCCGGTACAAGCTATGCCACCACTTACTCAACTCCTCAATATTATCAATTCAGGTATGACCCCTGATGCGGCAGAAGGTGGGGAAACTGATGGAGTGAAGAAGGAAGCCAATGGCCATCCTTCAAATGGCCTAGTGGATTCCAAAAATGATGAATTGACATCAGGGCAAGAAGATCAGGCTCCTGTTGGATTGGGCACAGGCTTAGCATCATTGGATGCCAAGAAACAAAAAGCAAAAGCCAAAGCTGCTGCTTGAATTGTTGCACAGTTGAGATTACGCTGATCGGTAAGGAAACCCCTTATTTATTTATGAGAATTGGAATGATTTCCAATATGGCATCAGAGTCTTTTGTTTTGTTGTTTGAGTGATGAACAATCCCGTTTATCCGTGGATCTCAGAAGCTATAAAGGGTATTGAGATGTGCCCGTTGACCGACAGGTATTCCTTTTCGTTTTAACCAATAATCAGGGTCATTTACTCCGGAGATCATGCCAGCCAATAGATTAGATATATTCTTCTAGGTATTGACTGAAGAATGAACTTGTCAGTTTTCCTATCTTTTGATTTTTAATTAAATTTTGAGCAATTTTGGGGCGTCATGTGAAAGCATTTCAATGTTTAATATGTAAAACAGTGTTAATTTCCCTCAAAAATGAGATGAGCTTATTTCCTTTGTTTGAGAATCAGCTCTCTTTTTGATTCTCTGTTTTGTATAGTTTTAGAAATCATTGTTTTGATGAAGAAAATCCTGCATTCATTGGAAAATTTTACTCAACTAAAATTGAGTTGGTACTCCAAATCAATAAAAACCAGTTACCTAATTCCAAAATATGATATAAGTTCAATAGGCAACTTTTCAACTCCTAATGTAGCACTCATTCAAACCAACAGCAACAGTCACATTCGTAGCACTCATTCAAACCATTAGCAAAGTCACATTCATAGCAACAGTAATAAATTAAGAACAATCCCGTTTAGCAAATATGATGAGTATTCATCATTTTTTTTTTTTTAAATTTTTAGAGATGCCTTGTGGGAAGAAACTAAAGCCACATTTGCGAGCAATTTTAAAAGCTGATATTCCAGGGTTATTTTCCTTTTGAGAGAGATGCACAATGTGATCACCTCTATGTATAGAAAATTATCTTTTTAGGTTGACTCATTGTTGCACGTCTCTTACAGCATGTGGGTTCTCAGGTGGGGACAAACAAATATGAGAGGAATAGTCCATGAGATTGTTTCAGAAGGTATTTTTTTTTTCTTCATTGACAAGGAACTTTATTTTTCGTCAACTTTTTATTTTATATTGGTTGAAAAAAATATAAAATAAAAACTCTCAAGGGGTGGGTGGAAATATATGATAGGGTGCGAAGTCTTGAACTATCGCGGTCTAGGTTATCTCAAATAATGTAAAGTTCTAGACAAGTATTCACTATGAAACACTTTCCAAGAAGGTAAGATGCAAATTTACTTTTAAATTTCATGGTTCTTATAAAAAAAAAAAAGTCTTCATATTCTGAAAAATTATTAAGTAATCATGATGTATGAAACACTTTTCTGGAAGGCAAGATACAAATTTAGCTTTAAAATTCAAGGTTCTTATAAAGAAAAGCCTTCATATTATGGAAAATTTATGAAGTAATCATGGTGTATAATTGATGTGGCACTTCAAACCAATAAAAGCACCTTGTCTAGACATAACAACAAACAACTTTTCAACTCTTCTCCACCGTAACTTTCCACTGATACGTATTTTTAGCAAAAGTCACATTCATAGAAACAATAAGAAATTAATAACCTTGTTTAGTTTAGCATAAATGATGAGAAACCTGTTATTTAAAGAAAAAAAAAAAAAAAATCCTAGAGATGCCTTATTGGAGGAAGCTATGCCATGTTACTTTTGTGGGAGATCAGTGACGCATATAGTAAAATTATCTTATAAAACGGTCTTATTATGGTGTACCTTTCTTTTTTTTTTTTTTTTTTTCAAGCTTTTTGATATACAAAATTACTGATTATATTTTTAAATTTAAGTTTTTCTAACATCTACTTTTAACATTTTTCAAATGATTTTTTTATTTACCCTAAATAAAGTGATACATGGTGAAACAAAATTGACATCTAATTTCCAATTTGATTATGAGAGAGAGAGAGAGAGAGAGAGAGAGAGAGAGAGAGAGAGAGATTATTTGGTGTACCGTCATGTGAAAGATTGGATGGCTAATATTGACATTCCATTATGTGGGAGAGGCCAGAGGGACATATAAAAAATTGAAATCTAAAGTCGTTATGAGAAATTAACTTCAATGATAATTTGATGCATTCATATGATTTTATTTTTGTTAAAAAGTTTAGGATTTTAAATGAGTTGGATTTTTATTATTCCCACCATTTTAGAGGCCTTCTTGAAGTGAGGGAGTTCACATTTTTTTAATTATAAAAAATAATTATTAATTTAAAATTTTTGCCGCCCTAGGCAATGGCTTAAGTGGCCTTGCCCAGGGGCCAACCCGGCTCATTGTGCCAATATTTTTTTATCTTTTCACGTTGGAGCTACATCCTTATATCTTTTTATAATATTCATAGCATTTTCACTTCTTTGGTGAAAGCACATACCCTGTCTTTTTTTCTTTTCTCAAAGAAAATGAATAATTTTTTCCCATCTTTTATTTTAGTTGAAAAACAATTTCCATGGGGGTGGGTGTATGGATACAATGTATGTCAAAGTCTTCAACTCTCGTAGTCTAGGTGCAAAGTTCATAATGCTAGCATTTACTATGAAACAATTTCCAAGAAAGCACTGGATATGAATTCATAAAAGGTAGTTGATCTGATGAGGCCTAAGTTCTTGGCATTTAGTTGAGTCCAAGTCTTCAAAAAGAGGGAAAAGTCAAGGGATGGCCTAACAATTGCCCCAAAAGTCTTTGGCCTTAATTTTCTTGAGTTTGGGTATTCTTAATTAATGCAAAGTTGGTAGTATCAATAGACTAGTCATAACGAAACATTTTTCAAGATAGTACTAGATACAAAATTAGAAGGGTAAATTGTAAATTACACCCCTAAAGTTTGGGGGTGATTGGATTTTACACCTTGAAATTTCAAATTTTGGATTTTGCCCCCTGAAGTTTGGTGATGTTTGGATTTCACACTCTAACGTTTCAGAATTTGGATTTTACCTTCTATATTTTAGAAGTTTTTGGATTTTACTCCCTAAAGTTTTTGGGTATTTGGATTTTACACCCTAAAGTTTTAGAATTTGGGGGTGTAAAATCCATACAACCTAAACTTTAGGGGGTAAAATCCAAGTTCTGAAACGTTAGGGTGTAAAATTCAAACACCCCCAACTTTAGGGGATAAAATCCAAATTCTGAAATTTCAGGGTGTAAAATCCAATCACCCCCAAACTTTAGGAGTGTAAATTGCAATTTACCAAATTAGAATCAGCAACATTCAAACCAAAGACTTCGGCCTCTTCTTGAGTGTTGGTCTTCTTGAGTAGGACGAAAGAAAACCAACACTCCAAGATAGTACTATATATATATTGCTTTCTTTTGTGTTTTTTTGTTTTTGTTTTTTGTTTTTGTTTGTTTGTTTAGATGTGATTTTTTTTTCTAGACATGATTTTTATTTTTTAATAAATTTAGGTGATTGATTTTTTTTTTGTTGTTTATCCCTTTTTTGGTTTTAATTGGGCATCATTTTTTAACAAGGGTATATACGTAAATTTATACAAACTCACTTTTTCCATCCTTCAACTTTTTCACTCTCAACTAAACAAAAAGGAGGGAAATTAAAATCTTTCTATATATCCTTCTACTTTTCCATCCTCCCACCATTTTCTATCCTTCCACTTTCCTACCCCTTCAACCAAACGGACCCTTTAGGGATCCTACCAATTGCCCCAAAATTCTTTGGCCTTAATTTTCTTGAGTTTAGGTATATTCTCAATTAATGCCAAGCTGGTAGTACCAATAGACTAGTCATAACTAAACATTTTCCAAGATAGTACCAGATATGAAATTAGGATCAGCACCATTTAAACCAAAGACTTTGGCCTCTTCTTGAGTATTGGTTTTCTTGAGTAGGACATAACTGCAAACTTACAGACGAAAGAAAACAAATCACTACAAAGAACACGCTTTGCATTATTAGAATAACCGCAATAATATAACATGGACCGTTTGATATAAGTATATATGTAGCATGCTTGCTTGTGGCCTATTTCAACTGAAGACCACTTTGTTTGGAGAAAACTTTGTCTTATTCTTGTCACAGAAATTCTGGGAAAGAAAAATGAGATGAGTTGGGACATTTTTGCTTTTTGGTGGTAGGTGGTGTTAATTTTGTTCAATTAGATATTAATGGGTGCTTTGGTTGCTGGGAGTAAGAGAGAATAGCTCTCTTATAACTCAAAGCTTCCATGATCAACTACAGATCATTGTTATTAATACCGTTTCGGACCCCGTTTCGGTTTGCTCAGTGGAATGGAATATTTCGGTACCGGCCGATTTCGGCGTACCGTTTCAGGGTGTTTCGGGATTCCTAAAAAATAATTTATATATATTCTTGTAGAACATAAATTGTTAATTCTAATAAATAAATAACTAAATATCAAATAATACAAATCATTTAGTCTTAACTCTTAAGTCTTAAATATCAATATAACATCAATTTAACATCACACAATAAGAAGATTTACAAGTCAATAACTAAATATCAAATAATAACTCCTAAGTTCTTAACCACAAAACAAATCATAAGAAAAAAAAATTATGAGAGAGGTAGAAGGAATGAACAAACAAAAGACATTATTTATGACAATGTATATCACAATCACATATCTTAAGTTCTTAACACTTAATCTTAACTCCTAACTTCTGACCGTTTTATCAAAAAAAAAAAAAAAAAAAAAAAACTCCTAACTCCTAAGTTCTTAACCACAAAAAAAAGACTTAAAAAAAAAAAAAAAAAAAAGTAAAAAACAAGCCAAATCCGGTACCGGCCGAAATTCACATCTCGGCCGAAATTGGCCGGAATTGGCCGGAATGACCGGAATGACCCGAAACGGCCCGGAATTTGACCCGAGGTGGAACGTGAGGTTTTCTCGTACCGGTTTGCATACCGGTACGAAAAATTCCAGCCGTTCCGGCCGGAACGGAACGGAATCAATAACAATGCTACAGATGAATATAATTTTACATCTTGGGACTAAAGCAAAAACATTATGAAATGATATTGAAATCAACCAAAAGTCAAATCTCTTTCATAAAAGTGTATCCGCAAGGCCATTGATTCTTTTTTATTCCCTCAATGAAAGTATTCATTCATTAAAAGAAAAGAAAATATCTTCTTGAAACTTTTCAATTTAGAAAAGGTTGTCATTGTGGGGGTGGAAAGACACCACGATGCAGAGTTTTAAAGTATGTTTGACATCAACTTTTAGTTTTTAGCTTTATGTACAACTTTTTAAAACCTCACTTTTTAAAAAAATTTTAAGGTACATATATACTTTAACACACTTTTTACAAAAATTTTCAACAAAAAGTAATATAAATTGTTCCCAAACAGACATTTAGTTTTACTCATCTTGTTTCTCACATAGAAAAAAGAAATAAAAGAAATCTTAGTCATCTCAAATAATGGATGTAACTTTTTTGCTTTGGAAAAAGCACAAATATGATATGAGAAAGCTCCTTTGTTAGGGATGAAGCCAGGTGGGGTCCCAAGGGGCCCAGGTGGAAAAAGAAAAAAGTATATTCTCCACAATTTTATATTTGGCTCCATTTTTCTTATAATTTTACAATGAATTTATTATATTAATGTAGTAAGAAATAATGATATTTTGTGTCTTCTAATGTATTACATATAAAACAATGTTTTTGTGTCTTTGTCTGTCTTTGGAATTTTATAAAAATTTTTTCTTATACTTTGCCTTCCTAACTCGAAATTCTGGTTCCATCCTTGTCTATCTTTGTATTAGTAGTGGATGTAGCTTTCCAGCTTCTTGATTGAATTAGACAAAAAAAAAACTAAGATAGAGAGGAAAACGTGAATGAATTAGATAAAAAAAAAAAAAAGTGTGTTAATTTTCTTCTATTTTATTTTGTTTTTGTCTCTCAGAGATCTAAGAATTTGGTAAATTCCTAGAAAAGAGTGCAACAACATTATGAGATCAACCAAAAGTCAAACTTGATACAATGAAACTATATCGATAAGTCCATTGATTCTTTTTACTTCCCTCAATCAAAGTATTTATTGATCAACAAAAGAAAATAAATTATCTTGTTGCACCTTTTTTATTTAGAAAAGATCGTCATTGTACGTAGTTGGGTGGAAAGACACCACGATGCGGATTGCAAAGTCTTAGTCCAAGTCATTCATATAATGGATGTAACTTTTTTGCTTTTGGAAAAAGGACAGGATATCTGAGAAAGTTGTATATGTAGTAGGTATATATAGGATGGTGGTAGTGTTATTTCAACTCAAAACCTATTGTGCTTGGAATTATAAATCAGAGTTGAGCAAAAACTTTGTCAGTCTTATTGTTATAGAAAATCAGGAAAATAAAAATTAATGGAGTTGGGATGTTATTGTTGGTGGCTGGTGGTGTTACTTTTGGTTCATTTAGGTATGAATGGGTGCTTTGGTTGCTGGGAGCAAGAGAGAATTGCACTCTTGCAATACAAAGCTTCCGTCAACTACAATGATGATTATCATGTTACACCTTGGGACTCAGCCGACAAAGAGAGTGATTGCTGTGAGTGGGAAGGTGTCAAGTGCAACATCACTACTGGCCATGTAATCCAACTTGCTTTTAATAGCACGATTTCCTATTGGAGTGGAGAAAGTGGAGGAGATTCGTACTTTAATGCCTCTCTGTTTCTTCCCTTTGAAGAGCTCCAGTACCTCGATTTGAGTGATAATTCCATTCGTGGATGGGTCCCAAATGAAGGTATTGAGTTTATATCCTAAGAAAAGTAGGAAGTATTTAATTTGTTGATATTCTAATTTTATCTATTACATCCTTTTTTTTAAATAGTCGAGAAAAAAATATTTGTATTTTAGGAATCATTTTATACTGTTTTATGGGAATATATAGTTGCAGATGTGAAAATTGAAGCATCTAAAAAACAGGTTTTGAAAGATTATCTGTGTTGAGCAAGTTGGAGGTGCTTCACTTGGAGTATAATAATTTCAATGACAACATTCTTTCATCCTTGAGTGGAATTGCTTCCCTCAAGGAACTATATTTGGGGTACAACAATTTGAATGGATCAATCCCCATCCAAGGTAAGCCTTTCAGGTAAAATCCTCCAACTAATTTGTTTGGCCAAAGTAAATTGTTTGAAATTATTTTTTTTTCTTTTTTACCTTTTCTTTAAAAATAAATGTAGACCACAGATTAGTTGCATGTTAAGATTCATTTTGTACTGTTTTGTGGGGATATAAAGTCACAGATATGCAAATTGAATAATCTAAATTGCAGGTTTTGAAAGATTCTCTTTATTGAGCAAGCTGGAGGTGCTTCACTTGGATGATAATAATTTCAATCACAGCATTCTGCAATCCTTAAGTGGTATTGCATCTCTCAAGGAACTAGATTTGAGTAAAAACAATTTGAATGGATCAATCCATATCAAAGGTAAAACTCTCATTAATTTGCAAAGGAATATTATTGGAAGAGTGTTTCATGCACGCTTATTGAGCAACATTTCTTATTTCCCTCCTATCAATCATTGATATTTATGCAACTAAATTTCACCATTTTTTCCTTAGCTATTTTAAATGAAAAGTATTTATGCACCTAAAGTTCTTTTTTTTTTTTTTTTTTTTTTTTTTTTTCTCATGATTTTTTATGTAATTTTTTTATTGTAGAATTTAAAGCATTTAGGAACTTGGAGGAGCTTTACTTGAGTCAGAATAATATCCATGACTTCGTGACAACAAAAGGTATATAGGCTATAAAAATATATGTTCATTGATTCAAATCAAATACTTCTTTGGTATGGTATGCCAAATGAAATTATCATGTCAATGTTTTTGAGATATTTCTTTTGCCCTATAGATTCAAGCATCTTAACTAAGCTACAACTCCTAGACTTGAGTGGGAATGATTTTAGTGCACAAGTTCTTGAGTCATTAACTGCCTTCCCATCGTTGAAGACATTAGATCTTTCAAATAACAATTTGGAGGGATCGTTTACCACTAAAGGTAAGTTATACCATTGACATCAAGGTGGCGTTGTTTTGCATTTTACTTTTAATCACTGGCATAATAGTTGAAAATCTCTATAAAAACCCAATTCTAAATATCGATAATCAAATTTCTTGAAATTCAATGAGACTAAACTTATTGTCTTTCATAAGTATCATAATCTATTTTCGTCTTGTTAAAATTTTGTATTCAAAATGTTAAAAACAAAGACTACACAGCGGAGATTTTAATATCGGTTTTTTAGCATACCTTTCTTGGCCTAAACCAACAATCACATAGGAGCTTCAAGGTTGTTCCACGTTGCCCAGAGCGAGCAATTCAAACTTGTTCTATATTCCTACTTCAGTAACCCACGAATAGGGTTCCAGTTAGCTCAACTGGTAAAGTCTTTTATGGTTGTATAAGAGATCTAGGGTTCAATCCCCGCCTACGCCAAAAACTGATTGGTGTCTTGGTTTGATGATAAAGAGCTATTATCAGGAGCAGACGCCATAGGTTGAAACTCTCTCAAAAAAAAAAAAAAAAAAAGTAACCCATGAATAAAATGTTTCTCCAACTGTGTTGCACACGACTAGAGTAATGCAAACAAAATCCACGCCCTAAGAGCCTCACAACAATATTACAATAGATTCATATTCTAAATTATATTAATCTTAAAAAATACATTATCTATTTTTCTAATGACTTGTAAATAATTGAAGTTCATTCGTCAAATATTATAATACTTATTTAGTATTATAAATTGATCATAAAAATAATTTCTTATCAAATATTTCAAAATAAACTTATAGCATACACGCACATCAAATGGGACACCAGCTAGATTTTACAAATTGAAGAGTTCAAATAAAAAAAATGGTTTTGATATGATTTGTGTAAAAGGGAATTTACCTAAATCGGAAGTAACTGTAGCAAAAAAAAAAAAAAAAAAGATTTAGATGTTGTAGAAAAATGGGGAAAAAAAAGGTTTAACAACACACTCTTAAAATAAGACTGAGATCTTCAAGGAAAAGCATCATCTTTAGTTGAAATAAATTAATTTCATAATTTGAATTAAATTCTAAAATATGAAAGTATATTGACTGCCACATTACGTGGTAGTCTATACTCTATACACTATTATTAGATAAAATAAAATTACTTTCTTTCAAAGAATCATAGTTACGGAAGTGGTCTTGGCTACTTTAATACTTCTGTGTGGCATCTAAATAATTTTTAGCAATTAGTACTACTTTATGCTCTACTGTATCATATATATTTTTTTATTGATTTACATACCTCTAAGCATTCTGCTTTTGTTTTAGAGTTGAGCAACCTAAGCAACCTTGAGCAGTTGAAGTTGGATGGTTCATCGATTGATAAAAGTCTTCTTCGTAAAATTGGAGTTATGACTTCTCTTAATGTATTGGCAGTGAGCTATTGTGGATTGAATGGCACCCTACCTGATCGAGGTAGGGTTTTTTTTTTTTTTTTTTTTCTTTTTTTTCACAATGATATTGCTTCGAATAATTACAATAGGAGAACCTAATAACTAATTATCACATTATACAGGCTGGTGTGAACTGAAGAAGCTCCAAGAGATAGACCTCAGCGGCAATAATTTTGAAGGGAGACTACCTTCATGTATGGCAAACTTGACATCAGTATTGGATCTCTCTTATAATCACTTCAATGGGAACATTGTCCAGTCTCCACTATCAAGTTTGACATCACTTGAGTACCTTTCTTTCTCATATAACAACTTCGCGATCCCATCCACGTTGTCCTTCCTTTCCAACCTCTCAAATCTTAAGATCCTATTAAGTGATAACAATATATTAGCTTTGGAACATGACTCCCTTACTTGGATTCCAACCTTCCAATTAAAGGTTTTCAGTTTGTCAAATTGTTCATCTAACATTCACAATAGGACACTTCCGAGACTTATTCATTACCAATATGATTTGCGAGTTATTGTTCTCTCTCACAACAAGTTAGTTGGGCAGTTCCCTAACTATTTGTTAGAGAACAATACAAGATTGGAGGGTTTTATTCTAACTAATAACTCTTTCACGGGGCCTTTTATGGTGCCATATGATATTCGTCCCAACATGTTGAGCATAGATATTTCTGATAATTACTTACATGGTCCAATTCCCACAAACCTCGGTTTAATTTTTCCAAATTTAGAATCTTTAAAAATGTCAAGAAATGAATTTGATGGCAATATTCCTTCTTCTTTTGGGAATTTGGTTTCCTTACTGGGTCTAGACTTGTCTGAGAATCATTTCTCAGGAACCATACCAATGCATTTCATAATGGGTTGCTACAATTTAGAAGTTCTCATATTATCAAAAAATAGCTTCAGTGGCCAAATATTTCCTACCAATTCTAATTGGACTAAGCTAGGAAATTTACATTTGGACAACAATCACTTCTCAGGCACGCTTCCAACATGGATGGGGAACATGACATATTTAGAAGATATTGTTATGGCCAAAAATCATTTTGAAGGTCCTATGTTAATTGAGTTATGCAAACTCGTCGATCTTAGATTTCTTGACCTTTCTGACAACAATCTTTTTGGCTCTGTTCCACCTTGCTTCAATTCCTCAAGTATAAGTTTTTTTCAATTAAATAAAAATTGCTTGAGCGGTCCAATTCCAAGTTCTTTCCAAAACAACTCCTATCTACTTGCACTGAATCTTCGAGATAACTATCTAACTGGAAACATTCCCAATTGGATTGGCAGCCTCTCATCATTGAGAATTCTCCTCTTGAAAGCGAATCATTTAGGAGGTCAAATTCCAATTCAAGTATGCCTTTTGCAGAATTTAAACATTTTGGATCTTTCCTACAATAAATTTTCAGGTCTAATTCCTCATTGCTTGAGTAACATTACTTTTGATGCATCTGCCCACAAAACTTCTTTAAGAGGTTTATCTTCAGGGGTAAATTTTTTAAGGAGTTTGTCATTATATTTGAACACAAAGTCAAATATTATCAAATATCTCCCTTATGATCTATCTACGTTTGACGGATTTGTGGATGCTGAAGAAGAAGAAGTAGAGTTCACTACAAAAACTATAACTTACTCCTTCAAGGGTGACATCCTTGAGTACATGTTTGGAATTGACCTCTCATGCAACAACCTAGCAGGTAAAATCCCACTGGAACTCGGTAGGATGAGCAGCAACATTCGTGCATTGAACTTGTCACACAACAATCTATCCGGACCAATCCCAGTAACATTCTCAAATCTAAATCAAATAGAAAGTCTGGATCTTTCCTACAATAATTTGAATGGCAAAATTCCACCTCAGTTGACTGAAATGACCTCTCTAGCGGTCTTTATTGTGGCACACAACAACTTATCAGGAACAACACCCGACATAAAAAATCAATTCGTTACTTTTGGTGAAAGCAGTTATGAGGGGAACCCTCTCTTGTGTGGACCTCCATTACATAATAGTTGCACCAAAATGAGACCACTATCTATAATGCCAATGGACATTGACGGGGAAGAAGGTGATAGTTTCATGGACATGGGTATCTTCTACATAAGCTTTGTGGTGGCTTACATAACAGTCCTGTTGGAAATGGCTGCAGTTCTCTACTTAAAACCATACTGGCGTAGGGCTTGGTTTAATCTCATTGAAGATTGTATTGATACATATTGCTGTTTTTTTGTGGTTCTTTACCGTAAGTTGTTGAATTTCAGCCTTGCATAGCCTTGTATTGCTACTTTTTTGTTGTGGTTTATTACTTTAAGTTGTTTAATTTCAGACTTGCATAGCCTTGCATTTTAATGATTACATGTATGTGTGTCTCCTCTTGTTGGATTTTGAATCTAAAGATTGAATTTTAATACTACGTTGTGCAAAATCTGTATTTGCTGTGTAATTTTAAAGGACTAAGATTGTATTTTTGCATTGTTGCTTTAATTGAATATATGATTTATGCAAAGATAGAGAAATATAGCTACCCCCAAGGGGCTAGGAGTCTAGCCATGAAGTGCCATGTAACGGCAAGAAAATCTTAAATCTTGCAAATTATTTCGAAATTGCAACCTCTTTTTCTACTCACCATGAACTCTGCCAAATCACATAAAACATGCTCATGAATTCACAATTTTCAAAACCAAAATATGGGGACATCCAATCCAATGTACAAGCACTTGTTTGATCTAACAGCTCCAAAGAAAACCAATAAATAGTGTTTTTTTCTAAATGCTTTAGTAAATATTGAACCATCTATATATTCAAAAGATTTATTCCAAGTTACATCTAAATATCCATGTACATGACATTATTCATAACATAATACAAAAATGACAGATAAACTGATTTGACGTTCTTGATAGTGAAAAATATTAAAGAACAATAAATAATATGTACAATAACAACTTAAATACTCTAGATTCAAGTGATCAAATGTTGTCGCCTCAAATAAAACTACCATTGTGATTTATAAGAAAAAAATTACAAACCCCCAAAAAAAAAGGACAAAAACGACCCAGTCACTCCTACAAACTTATAGAGTGGGTTGGTCTTTCAACAATTGATGCTTTTTCTTCAGTTGCCTATATCCTTTTTTGCTAAGAATTAGCAAACAAATGACACCAATTGGTCTACATTTTACCCTGATGCTCCAGCAGTAACATGCTTATCATATTCCCCTTGCTCTTCTTTGGCAAACTCTTCAATCAATTCATGTTGCCTTGGGGTCAAATTCCTGCACAAATCAAGCATTTTAATCTACTTTAAAAATTAGAGGCTGCAAACACATTCCCATACGATGCTATAGTTTGTATCTCTAGTATTACTCTTAATGCTAAAGTCACTATGAAATATTTTCCAAAAGAGTACTACGTACGAATTAGGAATTAAAGCACGATTAACGCCAAAGTCTTCAATGACGTCTTTAATTTAGTTTAGGCTTTCCTAGAAAATGCAAAATTTATAACACAAATGGTACGAGCTAGTCATCATTAAACATTTTTCAAGAAAGTAATGGATATGAAACTTGGAAAGCACCATTGATGCTAAATTTTTTGGCTACGAAGTTGAGCCAAGTCTTCTTCAGTATTTTCTCAGCAAAAAACACAAGTCTTCTTGAGTAGAACTGATTGAAAATTAAATCCGAAAGATATAGGAGTAAGTCAATTAAAGTATTTATTTATCAAAAGAAAGTGAATTATCTTTTTGGGGAAAGTACTTAAAAAAAATCTTAGAGTTTTATTCCTGGGACACACGAAATCCCAGACTTTTTAATGAGACACGTTAAACTTCATACTTTTACATATATCCCAAAAAAAAACCCAATCTAGCTAGGTTTTAAACTTTAAAGTGTTTTATTTATTTAAGTTCGTTGTTTAAACTTTGAAGTGCATGTTTCATTTAAAATTGTGAGCTTAATTAATATGTCCCATTAAAAAGTGTGGTGCTCTTTTTTTTTTCTTTTTTCTTTTTTTAACGTACTTTCCCCAATCTTTTCTCCCACCTTTTTAGTTTATATTAAAAAGGTCTTCTCAAGTATTTTCAAAGAAAGCATATGAAGAGTTTGTATCTTTTTTTTAATTTTTAATTTTTTTTTAATTTTTTTAATTTTAACGTATGTTTTCATATGTTAAATTTAAACATTTTTTAAGATGAATAAAACTTAAGTACAGTATTTAGATGCTGTTTTTTAATTTTCCTTCTTAAGATTTAGTCATGTGGCTATATTTAACTAAAAATACACTTTCATCTCATGAAAAAAAGAAAAAAAAACTACATGGTTAAATCTTAAGAGAAGAACTTAAAGAACAACACTTAAGAACTGTACCTAAATTTTATCCTTTTAAGATATAGACATTTTTGCATCAATTAGGAATATTATGTAAAATAGTAAAAGGAAAATTTGAAGCTTTAACCAACACGCTATGCATTATTAAAACAATTGTTCCAAAAAAAAAAAAAAAAAAAAAGACAATCAATTATTTTACTGTGATGTGGACCGGTTTTATAACAGTACATATAAGTAGGAAGCTGGTGGTCTATTTCAACACAAAACCTATTTTGCTTGATTGGAAGCATAAATGAAAGTTGGATAAAAACTTTGTCAGTCTTTGGTAGGGTTGTAAAACTTGGTATAAAACTTGTTTATGTTTGTTTGTTTGTAAAGAAGTCAAGCTTGGTCATTCTTTTGAGACTTGTTTTGTAATCAAGTTGAGCTCCAGAAAATTGTTTTGTTTCTTAACAAACTCATGAACACAGAACCTTAGAAAAAAACTATCCAAACATGAATCAGGCTTGGAATTTAATTGGTTTGGGCTTTATAAAAATAGGCATGGCCCAATCAATAAACACGATTCTACATTTCCAACAGGAATAAACAGGAGTAAATAAAAGTTCAGCTAAGCTAAAAGGCAATTCACATAGCTGTCAACAACCTAAGGTAATTTTTAGCTGGAAGCACATTTCAGCATACAGGTTAAATTCTCAAAAAAAAAAAAGTCATCGTGGTTGGTAGAAACTGGAAAGACACGAAGTCTTCCACTATAGTAGTCTAGCTAGGTCTTCTCCAATAATGCAAGGATTATCCAAGAAAGCACAATATAAGGTGCAGAGAAAGCACCATTGACCCCAAGTCCTTGGCGTCTTTGTTAAGTTTAGCTATTTAGGTCTTATTTATCACTATTAATAGAGAGCTCTACTTAGGCTTAACTTGTTATATTTTTTTTTGTTTGTAAACAAGTCAAGCTCGACCATTCTTTTGAGACTTATTTTTGTAAACAAGTTGTGCTCTAGCAAATTAATTTTTTTATGAACAAACTTATGAACACAAAACCTTAGGAAAAACAATGCAAACATGAACCAGACTTGGAGTTTGATTGGTTTGAGGTAAAATATTAGGGTAAATTCCATTAAAATATCCTGAGGTTTGGAAAAATCCCAGCAAAGTCCAACGCTTTTCAAAACTGACTAATTTGGTCCCTAAAGCCAACTTAGTCCATTAACACTGTTAAGCTAGTTAATCATTTTTTTTCTCAACTATTTTAAGTGTTAAGTTGGCTTTAAGAACCAAATTAATCAGTTTTGAAAAGTCTTAGACCTGATTGGTATTAACTCAATTCTCAAGGTATGTTAATAGAATTTATCCAAAAAAATATACGAGTTTGGCCCAACCGTTAAACATGATTCTACATCTCTTAGACTTCCAAACAAGAATAAATAGTAGTAAATAAAAGTTCAGCTAACCAAAAAGGCAGCTCATAGCTATCAATAACCAAGTGTCAGTTTTAGGCTAAAAGCTGGAATCGCATTTGGGCATATAGGTTAATTTGTCAAAAAAACAAAGTTGGCAAAAGTCATCGTGGTTGGTAAAAAGTGGAAAGACACGAAGTCTTGGACTATTGTTAGTCTAGCTAGGTCTTCTCAAGAAAGCGTAATATAAGGTGCAGGGAAAGCACCATTGACCCCAAGTCCTTGCATCTTTGTTAAGTTTAGTTGTTCAGGTCTTCCTAAAAAATGCAAAATCGGTATATTACTAGTGGTGGATGCAACTTTTTTGCCAATTGAATGAAGACTATCTTACAAAAAAACAAAAAAGAGGGTAATCAATTAAGAGATAGAGAGGAAAAAGGAGAATGATTAGAGTCCTTGAGATGCTGAAATATCATCTCATCAAGGACTTACTCATTTGATATTTTCCTTGAAATAATAAGAGATGAAAAATTGTTCGAAACTGGCGTTGGAATAGCTTTAAGAGAAACGCACTTTGCATTATTATTAGGACCATTTATGCCTAAATCTCTCGCCTCTTCTTGATTTTAGGTATTCTCAAATAATGCTATGCTCATAATACCAAGGGCATATAGGTTAGTCATCACTAAACATTATCTATGAAGAAAGTACACCAACAAAGTCTTTGGCTTCTTGTTGAGGGTCTTCTAATTGCAAAATTATTGGCGTGAGAAAAACAAATAACAGAAGTAGGCCAATGGTGTTCACCACAAAGAACTAACGCGCGGACAGACCAGAATTTCAAACTATAGGGGCTGGAGTTTAAGTAAAAATAAAAAATAATAAAAATAAACTTTAAATAAACATCCATATAGTATTAACAAACTATCAATCAAGACAAACACCAAAATTATTGCTTCTTAATAGTTAATACATTAATAATTTAAAATGCAATCATCTACCAACGAACACAAAAAACACAAAACATTATTGTTTCTTAATACATTATAATTAAGGTAGACAATTTCGTACTAGGAGCTATTTCGGTTTAACTAAAAGAATGATATATTTGGATATTGGTCAATATTAATGTACTATTTCAAAGTTACCACTATATATATATATATATATATATATATATATATATATATAAAATCTAATAAATTACCAAACGGAATGTAAATTTCTTTTTTGATCATATCTCAACCACCTACAAACAATTTTTTTTAACTCTTTAAACTTAATCCTTCATAAGTCCACACCTATCTAGTCTACATATTATGGTTAGCTCTACTTTAATTAATTTTTAACTCATTTTTATTAATTTATTACTATTTTTGCTTTCATTTTCTCTTCTACACATTTTGCTTTCATTTAAAGGCCCATTTGGTTGGATGAGTGAAAAAATGAGAGGATAGAAAATTAGGAAAAGATAAAAAAGTGGGAGGATAGAAAAAATTTAGTTCATCCCATTCATGTTTGGCTGGAAAGATGGAAAGGTGGAGAGATGGAAAACAAGAACTGGATGAGAAAAAAAGGGGGAGGGGGCAACTGGACGAAATCCATATGCAAGTGCACATGGACATTTTCTTCAATCAAGCAAATCTGACTTCCCCTCCAGTTTTCTCCTCATTTTGGGGAGAAAACATTTTGGTAGGTTCAGGGAGAAAACACCTGGGCCCACTACATTTTTTCCTCTCCCCTCCCAAACAACACCCACTAAAACTTCTTTCTATCTAGATTTCTCTCCTCAATTTTCTCTACTCTCTAAAATCCCTCAAAACAAACGTACCCTAAGGGTCTATTTAGTTGGAGGGGTGGAAAAGTGAGAAGATAGAAAATGGTGAGAGCATGGAAAAATGAGAGAATAGAAATTTTTTTAATTTTCCTCCTTTTTGTATGGTTGAGAGTGGAAAAGTGAAGGAATGAAAAAAATGAGTTTGTATAAATTTACTCATATACCATTGTTAAAATTTTTAATTATAATTAAGATAGACAATTGCCCCCAAAGTCTTTGGCCATAATTTTCTTGAGTTTGTGTATTATCAATTAATGCAAAGATGATAGTACGAATAGACTAGTCATAAGTTAACATTTTTCCAAGATAGTACAAGATACGAAATTAGGATAAGCACCTACCATTCAAACCAAAGACTTTGGCCTCTTCTTGAGTGTTGGTCTTCTTGAGTAGTACATAATTGCAAAATTAAAGACGGAAGAAAACAAATCACCGGAGTGATACCAATGCTATGGGCTAGTCAATCATCACTACAGAACATTTTCCATTAACGCAATATCGAAACCAAAGTTTCCAGCCTCTTCTGAGTGTGCGACTTCTTGAGTTTAGGCATTCTCAAATAAATGCAAAGCTCGTAATACCAATGCTATGGACTTGTCATCGCTACGAAACATTTCCCATGAAAGCACTATTGAAACCGAAGTTTCCAGTCTCTTCTTGAGTGTGCATCTCCTCAAATAATGCAAAATTCATAAATATCATTATCTTGAACTAGTGTTCACTATGAAACCCTTTCCAAGAAAGCACTAATGATATGTTTGGTTTATAGATGACTTTAGAGAGGATGAAAAATAAGAAAGGAGAAAATAGTAGAGAAAATGGTTGGGAGGGAAGGAGGGACATAAAACCGGTGGAGTCCATGTGTCTTTTCTTTAGACCTACCAAAACTCAATCTCCTCAAATTGGAGAGAAAATAAAGAGTGAGGAATTGTTACAGTCAAATGACTGAACTACTCTCTCCTTTGTACGTGTTGGTTGCTCTTTCTTTCTTCTTTTTTCTTTTTTTTCTTTCAAATGAAGAAAAAGTTATTCAATTTTGAACTATGTGGATACGTGCTTCTTCTGTTTTGCTATTCTTTTATTTTTTTTCTTTAGTTTATTTGGACGTGACGTGAATATATATATTGTTTTTTTTTTTTTTGGGCATGATTGTTTTTTTTAATAAATTTAGGCGATTGTCTTTATTGTCCATAATTTTTGATTAGTTGTTTGTCTTCTTTTTTATTTATTTATTTATTTATTTTTAATTGGGAAAGTACAACTTATGCCAAGTCTTTAATCTTTTGTTGACTTTAGGTCTTCTCAAATAATACAGAACTCATAAATAATATCTCATGAACTAGTGTTCACTATGAAACCCTTTCCGAGAAGGCGCTACATGCAAGTTGGGAAAGTACGATTGATGCCAAGTCTTCAATCTTTTGTTAAATTTAGGTCTTCTCAAATAATGCAAAACACATCATACAAATAGTATGAACCATCACTAGGAAACATTTTCCAAGAATATATACGAATCCGGAAGGCACCGTTAATGCCTAATTCTCTGGCCTCTTCTTGATTTCAGGTATTCTCAAATAATGCATTACTTATGCTTTCAAAAAAAAAAAATAATAATAATAATAATAATAATGCAATACTTATAATGGTAAAACCAAATGTATAGATAGACTTGGCAATATTGGATTTAACTGGGAGTAAAAACGGATTGACCCATGATCTTTTTTTTTTTTTGGAGAAAGAATTGACCCATGATTGACCTGTTTTTTAAAACGTCTTTTTAGTAAACAAATAAAATCATATTTGTTTATAATTTCATACTTTCATTTTTTGGTTTAGTTTTAGGAGCACATTGTGCATAAAAAAGGGGGAAGTTAACAAATATAAAAAATAAAAATAAAAAGTCTGCCATGCCATTATTTAAAAACCACTTAAGCTATCCAAGTAACCAATCACTACCATACTACGGCACTAGAATTGCATTACCAACAAAACCGTAGCTGCTACAACTTTAACTATCTAAAGATAAAGTTCAAAATTGAAAAGAAAAAAAAAAAATTGGTTATTTAATTTTAGAATTGGGTTTGCCTAAGATAAATCTATCCAACTATAACTAATCTTGTCTTTTGCCTAAGAATGTGAAAGTTTTGTTGTGCACAAAAAGTTGTTTATATGAATTTGAAAGTAATTTAATTTATATAATAGTCATAGTTATAAAACGTTAAATCTTTATTATTGATTTACTTTCATGGTATACTTAAGTTATATTAAAATTTTGTATTGTAGATGAAGTGACTAACAAAACTACTCGACAACTTGAGTTGTAATTTGCAAGTATAAAGACTTTATGTGCTAGATTTGCTACTAACATTGAGTAGATTGAGTGCAATTCATATTAAATATTTACTTATTCTAATTTACCTAATATGTTATGTTTTATTTTTAATTTAATTATCTCTCAAGGTAATTAAGAATATAACTTTATTTTATTTTACATGCAACTGGAATAGATGCATCTAGGAAGGTTGATAAGTGATAACTTGAAATGGTCCATGACATCAATTTATAATATCGTGTGTGTGTTATTTTATGGTTATGATATCATTAGTGAAATTTGAATTTGAATTGTGTAAATTTTAAATATATACCTTTAAATTGGTTTATTTGAATTTTTATGGTGGTTTGAACCCAAGTGTTGGAATTTGTTAAAGAGTTGTGCATTTTCCATTCCAAGTTTGTTGGTTAAAAGATTAGTCTTTTACTTTTTTGGGTAATTATTTGTTGGATGACTTACCAAGTGTCAAATAAATATCATTCTAATTCAGCAAAAATATATATCATTCTAAAAAAGTGTCAAATATATATATAATATATATATATATATATATATTTTTTAATCATGTCAAAAAATAGGGGGTCGACTCAATCCGACCCGTTTTCCAGGACTGGATATAGGTTAGTAAACACTAAACAAGTAAACATTATCTAGGAAGAAAGTCTTTGGTTTCTTGTTGGGTTTTGGTATTCTAGTCTTCTTGTTTAGTGCCTGCGAACTGTAAGCGAAAGAAAAAAACACGCTTTGCATTTATTATAAATTTTTTTTTTGTAAGCATTTATTAGATATATTGTAATGATGATGTGGACTGTTTGATAACAGTATATATGTGGGATGCCCGTGGCCTATTTCATCTCAAGATCAGTTGGAATCATAAGTGAGAGAGTTGGACAAAAACTTTGTCAGTCTTACTGTCATAGAAAATCAGAAAAAGAAAAAAAAGTAATGGAGTTGGGACGTTTTTGGTGGTGGGTGGTGTTAATTTTGGTTCAATCTGGTATGAATGGGTGCTTTGGTTGCTGGGAGCAAGAGAAAGCAGCTCTCTTGCAACTCAAAGCTTCCATAAACTCCACAGCTGATATAGATTATTTGCCAACTTGGAATTCAACCCACAAAAAGAGTGATTGCTGTGATTGGGAAGTAGTGAAGTGCAACAACACTACGGGGCGTGTAATCCAACTTGATCTTGGTGGGATGATGTCTTGGAGTAGGGAAGATTGGTGTTTAAATGCCTCTTTGTTTCTTCCCTTTGAAGAGCTCCAGTATCTCGATTTGAATAATAATCAAATTAGTAGATGGGTCCCAAATGAAGGTATGTTCATATCTTAATTAAAGTCAATTGGTAGTGTTTGTTGAAACTATGTTTTACTTCTGCCTTATATTTTTCTTTTTGAATTTTCAAACGAGAAATTAGTTGTGGCTTAGGATTCACTTTATACTATAAATGGCTTCTGGACATGGAAACTGAAGCTTCTACTGAGTTGCAGGTTTTGAAAGATTTTCAGCGTTGCGCAAGCTGGAGATGCTTAACTTGGCTAATAATCGTTTCAACAACAACATCCTGTCATCGTTCAGTATAATTTCTTCGCTGAAGATAATAGATTTGAGTGAAAACAAATTGAATGGATCATTCCAAATCCCAGGTAAATCTTTTGGCTAATGTAATAATTTCTTATTAAATGGTGTAAAACATGAGTTTTATGGGTAATTATTAGATACTTCCGGAGTACTATAAATGCGTACTCTCCCCTCTCACATAACTGTGGGTCCCACTAATTAAATTTATGGTGGGACCCACAATTTATGTGAGAGGGGGAGTATGCATTTATGGTACTCCGAAAGTATTCAATAATTTTCCGAGTTTTACATCCTATCGTTACCAAATCCAAACTCTTTAAATTAAGGTATTTAAGTCTGTTTCTCAAAAAAAAGAAAAAAAAGAAAGGTATTTAATAGAATGTTATTCTATTAATAGTTAATACAATCATGAAAGAATTTAAGTCTTATCAATTCGTGGATCGATTTGAAATAAATTGGGTAAAATTGATTTCAACTTAATTACCCTAGTGTTATGCCAAGGAAACTATCAGAATTCAAAATCATATTTTGTCGTTAACATTTACTTCAAACAAATATATATATATATATATATATAATCCCTTAATTTTAGATCATCAAATCCAAATATAACCTTAAAATAAGATAAATTTTATGTCCACAACATTTTCACAATACTTTCATATCAAATCTTAAGTGGTGATTTATTATTAGCTGTTACTAGTGGACGTAACACTTCTCACCAAATAAAATCAACTAAAGAAATTATTATTTTTTCTTTATTATTATAAATGAGGGTGTTCAGATACTCGAAAAATTCTGAACACCCTCATTTGAAAAAAAAAAAAAAAAAACTATTTTAATATTCATATTTTGGTGTTAGGACTCATCAAACTCCTATCTAGATGTTTCTGTGATTGTCAAGGGAGTAAATCTCATTAGACAGATGCATAAACACAAAATTGAAAGAATTAAATTTTTTGACATTAAGGAAAATATTAAAGCTGCTGAGTACGTACGTCCATACTACATCATTTCGTAAATAAAATTAAAAATCAAAAAGAGAAAGCTAATTTATTCTTAAAAAAAAAAAAAAACCCCTTATCAAAGGATATGATTCTTTCTCATTCGAAACCCATGATGAAATATTTATAACTTACAAAGAATTTGAATTAGATAAAAATTGATTGACGGAGAGATCGAAATTGATTGAGGAGCAAACTTTTTCGTTGTATTTCTTGATGAGTTCTTTCTGTTTCACTTCCCAACCTAAGATAAAATTGTATATCATTAAGGGTTTATTATTATTATTACTAGTTTATAACCCCATGCATATATATATATAGATATACAATAAGATATACAATAAGATGTATAATATAATTCCTATATATAAAATTTAAATACTATTGATAGTCATTTTTATATTTTGTTAACTCTTTAAAAAAATTTGTAAGGATATTATTAGGTATAAAATGTAAATTGTTCATGTTTATTTATTTATTTATTATTGTGAAGCACTTTTCTTTTATTTTTTGAATTTTTTTTTTTATGATTCATTTATTCTAGACTCTTTAGTTTTTGTACTTAATAACTCATTTGGATGAATATTTATGATGTGGTCTCACATTTGATTCTAAAATTAAGAAATAAAATTTTTTAAGAATAAATAATTTAGGACACATGGCGCAAAATTGGAACTCTAATTTGGAATTCTAATTTGAGTTTCTCTCGGCTTTACCTATTATATATATTATTATTATTATTATTATTATTATTATTAATATTATTATTTTGTAAGATAGAATTTTTACTTATAACGTCAACTCCATGATTATTATTATTTAGCATCAGACTAATAAACTAGTCTCATCACACGCGTTTCATGTGTGCGATGAGACTCTTTTAATTTTTTTTTTTTAGGTTTAGTGTCATAATTGTTATTCGTCCAAATTTGATATTTACACATTTGTCTATAAATATTATGCTTTTGCAAACTGCTGATACAGTTAGGATTTTCATGAGGCTAGCTCCAAAAATGAACACTGATAGCATTGAAATCATTTACTCATGAATATATTTGTTCATTTTTGTTAATCAGTTTTTTGATCTCATTGATCAACAATTTGAGTTTAGTGTAATTCTAAATGCATAATATTAGTAGAAAATGTGTAAATCTCAAATTGGGATTAATGGAAAATCATGACACTAAAAAAAAAAGAAAAAGATCTTATCGCAAGTAGAATTATCCTATTAAATAGTAGTATAGAGTATAGAAGTGAAAATTTGAAAAAAAACAAAAACAAAAAAAGAGGGAGTACTAATTCAAAAATAAAAAAAGAAACATATAAGACTATTGAAAAAATAAATAAAAGGTGGTGAACATGGGGCTGTATGTAAAAAGAAGAAACAATAAAAAAAATAGTTAGTGTTGGTGTGGTCTGTGGAGAAACGGTGATTATGGCTAATTAATTTTTTTTTTTTTTTTGAGGTTTAAATTTAAGAGTAAGCAGTTTTATATGAGTAAAACATGGAGAGTGGCTGGTTAGGTTCATGTTTTTTGACAAAAATTGAAAATTGTTATTTGATGTTGTAACCCTTATTTCTAAGAAAAATCATTGTTTATTGATGAGGTATATTCGAACCACAAAAAATCCAATGTAAGAAAAGGAATTTATGGGGAATCATGTGACACTGTTGACTATATTCCTAAAACATTTGTAAGAAAAGCTATTGTTTACTAAATGAGATATTTTTGACATTTAGAAAAGTCCAGATCAAAGAGGGAAATCTATTATAGACACTAACCTATAACATATGCAAACGCATAGATGCATTTAAAATTAAATTATATTTTTATTATAAAAATATAAATAATTAGACAAATTGTTAAAAATATAGCATGTAACACATGCATACGTATAAATACATTTAAAATTCAACACAATTTTTATCATAAAAATATAAATAATTAGTCAAATTATTTTATAAAAAAAATTAAATGTAATTAGTCACATTTTAAAATTCTTACCCAAATTTGAAACTACTTATGATAATTTTTTCTCTAATTTGTAATAAGAAAGAATGTGTGGTGATTTTTGTTGTGTGGTGAATTTTATTGAGTATATGTGATTAGTTTTTTTTTTTTAAAATTTTATAGTTCATTAATATTATATTTTTAGTATTTTGCACTCATTAACTTACTTAACATAAATAATAAAAAATTTAAGTGGACATATGACACAAACTTAAATGGATAATTCTTTCTAAAAAAAAATGTGAATAATTAGTCAGATAGTCGAAGAGGTTTGGATACCCTTATTTGTCCAAAAAAAAAAATTATAATGTGGTCGCCTATACACGCACATTAAGTGGGACATCAGCTAGATTTTACAGATTGAAGAGTTCAAATATAAAAAAAAATGGTTTTGATATGATTTGTGTAAAAAGGAATTTACCTAAATCGGAAGTAATTGTAGCAAAAAAAAAAAAAGAAAAGATTTAGATGTCGTAGAAAAACAGGAAAAAAAAAAATGTTTAACATTACAATAGTATTGACAATGGAATACTGTGGACTAAATGGAAGCTTATCTGCCTCAGGTAGGTTATTTTCACAATGATATTGCTAACGATGATCACAATAGTAGAATCTAATCACTAATTATCTCATTGTACAGGTTGGTGTGAGCTTAGGAACCTCCGAAAGATAAGCCTCGCCGACAATCATTTTGAAGGGGTATTGCCTTCATGTATGGCAAACTGGACATCACTTCACTCTTTGGATCTCTCTGGCAATCACTTCAGTGGGAATGTCCAATCCCTATCTGATTTGAGATCACTTGAGTTCCTTTCCTTGTCAAATAATGAATTCTTGAACCCAATCACCTTCTCCTCCTTTTTTAACCTCTCAAATCTCAAGATCCTCTTCAGTGACAACAACAAAATTGCTTTTGAAACAAACTCTCATACTAGGGTTCCAACCTTCCAATTAAGGATTTTCAGTTTGTCAGAGTGTTCATTTAATGGATTCAATACAATGCTTCCCACATTCCTTCATTACCAATATGATTTGCGAGATATTGATCTCTCCAACAACAATTTGAAGGGGAAGTTCCCCATTTGGTTGTTAGAGAACAATACAAGATTGGAGGTTCTTATTTTAAGAAATAACTCTTTCACAGGGTCTTTCTTGGTGCCATATGAGCATTATCTTCATCCCAACATTAAGGAGATGGATATTTCAAGTAATTGCTTCCAAGGACCAATTCCTACCAACTTCGGCTTGATTTTTCCAAATTTAGAGTATTTAGACCTCTCTAACAATGCATTTCAAGGTAGTATTCCTTCTTCTTTTGGGAATTTGATTTCCTTGTGGGGTTTAGACTTGTCTAAAAATAATTTATCAGGAACAATGCCAGTGCATTTCACAATGGGTTGCTACTTCCTAAATTTTCTCAAATTGTCGTATAATAATTTCAATGGCCAAATATTTCCTCCCAATTTTAATTTGACTAATTTGGGATATTTATATTTGGACAACAATCACTTGTCAGGAAAGATCCCAAATAGCATCTCACTGATGATTAATGGTCGCATAATTGATTTTAGTAATAACAATTTGTCAGGCATGCTTCCAATGTGGATGGGGAACATGTCATATTTAACGACAATTGTTATGGCCAATAATCAACTGGAAGGTCCTATTCCAATGGAGTTATGCAGACCCATTTATCTTGAATTTTTTGATCTCTCAGATAACCATTTGTCTGGCTTTGTTCCATCTTGCTTCAATTCATCAAGCATCAAGTTCTTTCATCTGAATAAAAATTTGTTTAGTGGCCCAATTCCAAATGTATTCCAAAACAACTCCAATTTGGTTACATTAAATTTTCGAGATAACTACCTAAGTGGAAGCATTCCCGATTGGATCGGGAGTGTCTCATCATTAAGCATTCTCATTTTGGGAGCAAATCATTTAGAAGGTAGGATTCCAATTCAACTATGCCTTTTGCAAAACTTGAACTTGTTGGATCTTTCCCACAATAAACTTTTTGGTCCAATACCCCATTGTTTAAGTAATTTTACATTTGAGGCATCAGATCATCATTTTAGTTTAGGAGGTCCTTCAGACTTTGATATTGGTGGTCAACCACAACCAGTGACAAGGGACAGTTATGCGGATCAAGGGCAAAAAATTGTAACCTATGTTCGTGTGGATTCGAAACAAGAGGTGGAGTTCACAACAAAGAGTAGAACTTACTCCTATAAGGGAGACATTCTGAACTACATGTCTGGAGTTGACCTCTCATGCAACAAGTTAGCAGGTGAAATACCACCCGAACTTGGAAGGACAAGCAACAACTTACGTGCAATGAACTTGTCACACAACAATCTAACTGGACCAATTCCCACAACGTTCTCAAATCTGAAGCAAATGGAGAGTTTGGATCTTTCCTACAATAATTTAAATGGTAGAATCCCTCCTCAATTAACTGAAATGACCTCTTTGGAAGTCTTCAGTGTGGCATACAACAACTTATCAGGTACAACTCCAGATATAAAAAATCAATTCATTACTTTTGATGAAAGCAGTTATGAGGGAAACCCTCTTTTGTGTGGACCTCCATTGCATAATGATTGCACCAAAATTGGAACACCATTTACAACACCAGTGGAATATAAGGAGGAAGAAGGTGGTAGTTTCATGGACATGAGTGTCTTCTACATAAGTTTTGTGGTGACTTACATAACGATATTGTTGGGAATTGTTGCTGTTCTTTACATAAATCCTTATTGGCATAGGGCATGGTTTAACCTCATTGAAGTGTGCATTGACACTTGCTACTGTTTTGTTGTGGTTCATTACCGTAAATTGTTCATGTTTAGGCTTGCATAGCCGTGCATTTTACATATACGTGTCTCTTCTTGTTGGATTCTGAATCCAAACTTTGAATTTTTAATACTATGTTGTGTAAGGCTTGTATTTTATTGTGATCAAACTGATCGACAAACATTTTTTTTTTCTCACTTTTTTATTCTAAAATATATGAGTGGTAGATTTTAGAAATATATTGTATTAAATGTATGGGTAAAATATGTATTTGGTCTTTATCCTTTATACTGTATTTCAATTTGGTCTCTAACTTTAGCTTATTGGTTCCAATTTGAACTTACCACTGAAATTACTTTTTTGCCCTACCAATAACAACCCATAACAATCTGCCACTTAGGATTTGTTATAAAAGTGTTATGAAAATGTTATGGACATAACATTTCCTATAACAAAAATACATAAATAAAAAAATCAACTCAAATATATTTAAGATAAACTACGTATTTGGTCTCTATCCTTTACAAGGGCAAATAGCCAAAATAAAAAGTTAGTTCATTGTCACATTAATGGAAACTAATTTTAGTTTGACTGTTTGCTATGTTAGCAATTTCCATCCAAAAGATAACAACAGGAACTAATTTGACACGAAACTGAAAGGTTAGGGGCTAAATTGACATTATTGGAAGGTTAGAGACCAAATTGAAATATGATGTAAAAGATAGCGACCAAATATGTAGTTTATCCTAAATATATTTGATTTTTGCCATATAGATTCATACATCTTAAGTAAACTACAACTACTAGACTTGAGTTGGAACAATTTTAGTGCACGAATTCTTGTGTCATCAACTACCTTTCCATCGTTGAAGACATTAGATCTCTCATATAACAATTTGAAAGAATCGTTTACTACTAAAAATAAGTTATACCACTAAATTAACATCAAGGCGGTGGTATTTTGCGTTTTCTTTTTGCCACCGGCATAATTATAGAAAAGCATAAGCCACAACAAACCTGTTTTGAATATTTATAATCAAATTTTTTGAAATTCAATGAAACTAAACTAGATTTAACAGAAATATAGATGGGGAGCTTTGACTTACTGTACAACCATGCACGAGGACAGACTAATTGTAACTAAGGTAAATGAAAATTTTTATATGAAAGAAGCCAAAAACCAATTAAGCAGATAAACAATGCCAACCTATAATCACAAATTAAAAACTTAAATTTTGTCAACCAACCTTCCTTTCATGTTACAAAAAAAGTATTTTTCAAAGAGAAATTATGAAACATCTATAGAAAAGTGAGAAACAATTAAATTGATTATCTTCTTTTTTTCTTTTTCTTTTTTTTTTTAAAATGCAATTCAATTAATTTTCAGATTAACATTAATGATCGAGTGTAAATTCAGATAAATAAAACATACCGGCACAATTTCCCGGCACAACTGACCATGCCTAAACCTTTACAGCGAGTACATTTTTCTGGTTTGACTCCAGGGGCAACACCACGTCCACCAGCAAATCTCCAGAAACAGAATAAAATCTTACGTTGGGAACCTTTCCTCCAAACCAAATTTACTCTACCAACCAAGCAAAACAACCAAAATTCTGAATAGGATCTGCCAGCAGTCACCATACCACAAGGTTCACGTGGCACATGAGTTTGAAATGTGCTTCCTTTGAAAAGTCTCCATGAAGGATAGTTCAAGAGATACCTGTGATCATTAATCAATGATGAAATGCATGTCAAAACAACAAAATCGAAAACATAAAAACAAATTATATGTGAATAAACAGCAAGCAAACCTTGACATCTTCATCGCCAAGTCTAGGACTGAAGAAGTCTTCAAATATCTGATCTCCACAGTAGAGAATGCCACAGCACGCAAATTAAAATATTGCATTAGATTTCAAAGGTGAAATTAACCTCTTTAAACACAAAATAAAAGCTACAAATGCAGACAATGAAGCCATCTCTGGTCTATATTTTACCCAGATGCTCCAGCAGTAGCACACTTATTAATTGCACTTCTTTGGCAAACTCTTCAATTAATTCACATTGCCTTGGGGTCTGATTCATGTACAATATATGGATTCTCCAAATCAAGCATTTTAATCTACTTTGAAGTTTGAACATGACAAATAAAACTTGGAGTCAAATGAGAGGCTACAAAGTATAGTGAAGTTCCCATTTGATGCTATTGATTTTGATCAAGAACAAGGAAACCTACACTGGAATGCTGACATTGAAGTGCACATATTGATCACCAAATGAGAAAGAGTTCTCCGTCTTGATCCCAGCTCAAAAACAACAAGGTCAGAGGGAAAACATGCCTATCAATGTAGAATGCAAAACACATGTTATTTTGAAAAATAAGTTTTATGCTCAAGATTTTCAGAATCCAACTGAATAAAAGCAAAAATAAAGCACACCAAACTATGTAAAACTAGCAAAAATTAGAATCGGAGGAAGAGAAACAGTCTCCTTCCTGGGTCCAAAGTTGGACGGATTGCAGGGGAAAATAGTCTTCTATGAAGTGCTTGCTTATGCAATCTCTAAACTGGTAATAGAATTCGATGTGTCCATCTTCTGGTTTTCCTAGCTTTCTTTTTTTGAGACAATTTCGGGTTATCATATGAAAGAATTTCAATGTTTAATATTTAAAATGAGGTGAGCATATTTCCTTTTCTTTTGTAAAAAAATTGAGAATATCACACTTTCTAATTCTTTGTTTTGTATAAATTTAGAAATCATGGTTTGGATAAAGAAAATCCTCCATTCTATGGGAATTTTTAGCTAATCACGAACTACAATTGACGTGGTACTCCAAATCAATAAAAACAACATTTCGGTCCATTTTGGTCCAGTTCAGTCCAATTCGGTCCATTTGTTCCACTTCTGTCCAATTCAGTCCTTTCGGTCTATTTGGGTCTATACAGTCCACTTCGGTCTAGCTCGGTCCTTCCAGTCCAATACAGTCCATTCGGTCCACTTCTGTACATTTAGTCCATTTCGATATACATCGGTCCAATTTGGTCCCTTTGGTCCTTTCGGTCTACTTTGGTCCATTCGGTCTATTTAAGAATATCTTTCATTCACATTTGAGGATAATCCATCCATCATCCATGCGATTTAGACCGAAGCTATTTGCATTTGGTAGGGAATACTTTAATTGAATGCATGTTCATATTAAGTTGGCACTTGTCATTATGGTGAGAGAATGGCAATTGGCAAGTATACAACTTCATGTTAACTTTTACTCTTGGATATTAATCAATCCTCTCTTCCTTCTTCATTCTCCCAATCAAACACAATAGAAGCAGCATAAGTTAGAATTAATGTCAAATCATCAAAATTTTCACTAAAGGTGAACTCTGTAGTCTCTTCCATCTAAAGAATACCTATCCAATGGTTTTTGGCTTAGGCTGCATGAATTTTCATTCCCTCATCTTAGTGCTAACTAGGCAATAAATTGCGTCTTCAAGATTGTATCACTGGATATCATAACTTGAATGTGTATGATTTCATAAAGTGTTGCATTGAAATTTAAGCATGGAAAAGTAGAAAATTGTGAAGAAAAGGAAGCCTAATGTCAGTAAGAATGGGATGGAATTTTCTATTAGCGGTATTTCATTATAAATGCCCATGAGAGTTACGCAATTACTAAACTAAGAAAAAAACATTGAGAAAAACTTCTTTTTCTTAATTCTTTGTGTAGTCTAGTTTTAAAAATCATGTTTTGATCGAGAAAATCCTCCATACCATGAAAATTTTAGGAACTTACGGATTACAATTGATGGGGTTCTCCAAATCAATAAAAACAAGTTACCTAATTAAAAAAAATAACATAAGTTCAACAAGCGACTTTTTTTAACTCGTCTCTAACGTAGTATCCATTATTATTAGCAAAAGTGATCACATTCATAGCAACAGTAAGAAATTAAGTATAATCTTTTTCAGCATAAATGATGAGCTCCTAGAGAGATGCCTTTTGGGAGGAAACTAAAGCCAAATTTGCAAGCCATTTTAAATGTTGAAAATCCGGGTTATCTTTACTTTTGAGGGAGATGCACAATGTGATTGACCCATGCATGAAAAAAATTATGTAATGAGAAATCGAGAAGGTGTTATGGTGCGTTCCTCTTACAGAATGCGGGTCTTATAGGTGGGATTATCAAATATGAGAGGGGTGCCCCTTGAGACTATCTTATAAGATAATTTTTTCATATTTTACTCTCTCAATAAAATTGAATTATAATTATTTAATAACATTTTGAAAAATAAAAAATAAAAAATAATACTTCTCATGGTGGTGGGTGGAAAGATACGATGGCACGAAGTCTTCAATTACCATGGTCTAGGCTATCTCTCAAATATTGAAAATTTTATAATATCAGTGATATAGATTAGTATTTACTATGAAACACTTTTCAAAAAGGTATTGGATATGAGTAAAACCGGTTATTTTTCTTTTCTTTTTAAAGTTAAAGAAACGAAATCTGACTTTTGCTACCTTATACAAACAGACCTGTAATTATAAAATAAAGCCTGCAAATGATATTCAGGGGTTTATACTACAAGAAGATAACAAAACGGCATGGTTATAGAAAAGGGAAGAATGTTCTTAAGAACAAGAATTTCAAACACAAGGAGGCTGCAACAACAATGACTAAGAACAAGGAAACCTACGATGCTAGACAAAGGCAAAGTAATATTAGATCTCACACCAAATGTGGTCGTTTTTGTCTCATAATTAAATTCCTCCCTCATTAAGTTATGTGCGAACCTATTCAATGGTAGTGTTAGCCGATACATGTGTACAAAAAACTACAATTTGGACAGGTTTTTAAACATTCTTATATCATCCAAGTTACCAGCTTTTTTCTTTTTCTTTTTTTGAACCAAGAAAAAACGAAGAATAATAAACAATAAAACAAATTGATAAATTTCTTGTTCATCGTTTCTAAAATAAAAAACATGTGATACTATAAAATGATAGACTGACTTTAATTGGGCATGCTCTTTCAATTCACATAGCGAATTGGGTTTCTCCCTTGAATAAAATTCGGGTCATTCTAGTCTATTAAAGTAAATTCCAGCCCAAATTGGAGTTCGGGCCTGTAGTAAGTTATCAGGCTGTCTCTAAATTTTTTTTTTCTCCCACTTATATGTAACCCACAAAATACAAATCCTAAAGCAATTGAAATTTTAATTACAAGAAAATTTTGGCACCAATATGGATCGATAGTAGTAAGTAAAAGAGTAATGTTAGTGTTGGACCTAGATGAGAACAAGTAAAACTTAGCCAACAAAACTGTTATGAAATATGTTGTGAATTTTTTTGTATTGCTTTTTTTTTTTTTTTTAGAAGTGCTACATCAAATCTTAGGTGTTAAGTTATTACTGGTTCTAAATTTTGATTTCAACCCTCCACTAAAATTATTTTTTTGCTATGATCAGTAACAACATGCTACTTAAGATTTGTTGTAAAAATGTTATGAAAAATATTATGGATATAGTGTTTCTTTCTCTCTTTTGATAAAAAATATTATTTTATTTATTGGCTAATATTTGGTTGTAGTTAATACTATTACAATAATAAAAATAATCATATTAGTTAAAATTTGGGGGCCTTTTATATATTTTGATCTCTAGACGACCGCCTTAATTACTTATATAGTTATGAATTGCTCTTCTAACTTCAAGCATTGGCTCCATACTGTGAACATTAGCAACAAAAGAAAGCCTCCAAATGCAGATAATGATTACACTAGGCTTGGCAAAAATTATGATAAAGTGGATGATGATTTTTTTTTTTTTAATGAATGATGAAATTGTTGTGCAACAGTAGTGTACTCTATGCATTTAATGGAAGTGAAGCTGGACCACTTATCAGGTGGCATATGCGCTAGCAAGAGGCCACGGGGCGAAGACAAAATACTGTGTATAGCCAAAGTCTTTTGGTTTGTCTCCATGTATATATACTTTTTAGTTAAATGATTTATTAAATAATTATGTGATTTATTTAAATAATTTTATAAATTATAATTTTTTGATAAAGATTTTATATTAAAGGGTCACAAAATGAGTTGGAATTCCAACTAGATTTGGAGGAAAATTTTATGGGTTAAAAATGTACAAAACTTTGGCCTAACCCCTAAACATGCTTCCTTATATTTCTAAGCCTTTCCCCTCCCAAAAAAGAAAAAAGAAAAAAGAAAAAAGAAAAGAAAGAAGTCTTGCTAGTCCAAAAGACAAGTCCTAGCTGTCGACAACCAGAGGTCAATCTTTGCATCTGGTTAATTTGACAAAATAATTTGATAAAAGTCAAGACGCGTGGTGGGTGGAATCGTGGAAAGACACCATTGACGCGGAGTCTTCAATTGTTGTCGTGTAGGTCTTTTGTAGGGGTGGTAAATAGGCGGATTTGAGTGGGTTTTGGGTGCGCATAATTGGGTTGGGTATATAAAACCCATTTAACTAATTGCTTCTAACCCAAATTCAATCCAACCCAATTATTATGGGTAAACCCCAACCCACCCAATCACCCAATTATCAAAATTACCAAAATGTCACTAAAGTGAAAATGACCAAAAAAAAAAAAAAAAAAAACCCTCTCTTAGATATATATATATATATATATATATATTTTTTAATGGAGCCACCGGAGGATAAATGAACGCCGTTGGATGAAGCAGAGGGGATAATCCTGCGGTGGGACTCAACCGCATCGGAGGAAGCTAGAGAGAAAATGATCTTCGATTCTGATCGGAACGAAGTTGATTGTTACTTACAAGCCGTCGATGAAATCCAACGGTCACTATCTTCCACCACCATCAACAACGAAGGCAGCAACAGCGACGAAAGCAGTTTGAACTCGACGATTCGGATCGCCATGGCTCGGCTGGAGGACGAGTTTCGGAATATTCTGCTGAGTCACACTACCCCTCTGGAAGCCGAGTCGATTTCATTCAGCTCTGATTCAGATCGCCATGGCTCGGTTGGAGGACGAGTTTCAGAATATTCTGCTGAGTCACATTGCTCCTCTGGAAGCCGAGTTGATTTCGTTCAGCTCTGATCCGAGCTCGTCGACTCACTCTCACGATCAAGTCGACGATCATGAGGACGAGGGTGAGCACGATCATGTGGTTTTTTTTTTTTTTTTTTGGATGGGCTGGGTTGAATTTGGTTATATTATTTTTGGGTTAAATGGGTTTCAATGAGTTTTTAGTTAAAACTCAATTATTACTGGGTTTAATTGGGTTGATGCTCATTTAACCCAACTAATAATTAGGTGGGTTTGGGTTTAATTAGAGTGGGTGAGTTTGGGTGGGCAAATAGATTTGGGCTTACTTTGCCACCCCTAAGTCTTCTTAAAGGAAATGTTAAGTTATTATAACATTTATTTATTACAAAAAAAAATTTACAAATTGATATGTGATAACGAATCTAATCAGTTAGTGTTATTCAACAAAATAATAAAAGAGTGAATAACCTTTTGTGTGATTGGTGATATTTCCATTTGTAAAAGCTACGTTGTAAAACATTTATTATCCCAATTCCCAAGCATCACTAGCAAGTAATTAATTCAAGGACTTTCCAAGAAAGCACTAGTTTAATCTAGGTCTTCTCAAATAAAGCAAGTAATGCAAGGATTTCCAAGAAAGCGCTAACTAGATAATCCTTTTCTTGTCCAGTGAAGATTATTTTACACAGAGAGAGATCATTCTTAATAATGTATGTAGTACTAAAGTATTGATAATTGGTGCGAGATTGCTAAAAAGAAAAGACCTAATTGCAAAATCAAAGATGACAGAACATAAATAACAGGAGTAAAAAAGCCAATGTCAATAGCTGGAATTAGGGGAATATAGCTTTAAGAGCAATCGTAATACAGAGATTGATCAACCATTTTTTTTTTCTCAAACCACAGATAGGTAACTAAAATTTCGATCAAACTACAAGTGGATAAATTGTAATTTGCCCTAAATAAAAAATTCATGTGGAAAATACGGGTCGCCTTGCCCAAACTGACCCAACCCACAACCCAATTAACACATCCCGTTTCTTACATGTTTAAAATAGCCCATTTTTAACACGGACATGTTTTCAACTCAAACCCGATTAACCCGACCCGAACTGCACACTTGTTTTGCCACATCTATAAGGTTCTCTAATTGAAAGAGAGCATATATTAATAATTAAAAATCTTCCTTATTCATTATAAGGAATTATCACCTTTAATTTTATTTGTGAGTTGTGACTTTTATGAACTCCCATGGTGCTTGGGCCCAAAAACAAATCCTGTCAAAATATCGAAAAATCCTATTAGGCTAAATCTGGAATAGTACCATTCATTCATGCCAAATGTCCCTGCTCATGTTTTGGCCCAGCACGCCAAGTTTATTGAGGACTTTGTTGCTTGGGTTGAGGAATGTCCTAGTTTCTTAGAGCACGTGTGTGCTCATGATAAGCTTGTATCTGATCTTTCTGTTGTTTAATATAATCTAGTATTTCCCATCAAAAAAAAAAAAAAAAAAAAAAAAAAAACATCACATTTGAAGTGTCTCATTTAAAAGTGTGAGCTTAGTTAACATGTCCCATTTAAAAGTGTGGTGTTCTTTTTTTTTTTTAACGTACTTTCCCCAATTGCTTATCCTAATTTTTTTAGTTATATTAATAAAATAGAAATATATTCTCATGGTAGTTGGTGGAAAAGTCACCATGGATGCCAAGTCTTAGTCTAGGTCTTCTCAAGGATTTTAGTAGAAAGCACATGAAAGTTTATAGCTTTTTTTAACAATGAGAAAAAAAAAAAAAAAAATTATTTGCCTGTGTTCCTTGTGATAAAACTATTTGCCTGTGTTTAAACATTGAGAAAAAAATAAAATAAAATAGATAAGTCAACAATTGTGGCATCTCATCCCACGTGAGCCTGACAAAAGAAAGAAAAAAAGAGAAACCCACACCTGGGAACAAAACTGAAAGCCAATGAGAACACTATTTGCCTGTGTTTAAACAATGAAAAAAAAAAAAAAGATAAGTCGTGGCCTCTCATCCCACGTGAGCCTGACAAAATAAAGAAAAAAGAGAACTCACACCTGGAAGAATAAGAAACAAAACTGAAAGTCAATGAGAAACTATTTGCCTGTGTTTAAACAATGAGAAAAAAAAAAAAAAAGATAAGTCAACAATTGTGGCCTCCCATCCCACGTGAGCCTGACAAAAGAAAGAAAAAAGAGAAACCCACACCTGGAAGAATAAGAAACAAAACTGAAAGCCAATGAGAAAATTATTTGCCTGTGTTTAAACAATGAGAAAAAAAAAAAAATAGTAAGTCAACAATTGCGGCCTCCCATTCCACGTGAGCTTGACAAAATAAAGAAAAAAGAGAAACCCACCTCTGGAAGAATAAGAAACAAAATTGAAAGCCAATGAGAAAAAAAAAAAAAAATTAGATAAGTCAACAATTGTGGCTGTGTGGAACCGTGGAAAGACACCATTGACGCCAAGTCTTCAATTGTGTAGGTAATCTGATAGGAAATGTTAAGTTATTATAAAATTTATTTATTACAAAAAAAAAAAATTACAGATTGATATATGATAATGAATCTAATTAATTAGTGTCATTCAATATGTAGCATGCTTGTGGCTATTTTAACTGAAGAATACTTTGTTTGGAGAAAATTCTGTGTCTTATTTTTGTCACGGAAATTCAGGAAAAGAAAAATTAGATGAGTTGAGATGTTTTTGCTTTTTGGCGGTGTTAGTTTTTGTTCAATTATATTTCAATGGGTGCTTTGGTTGCTGGGAGCAAGAGAGAATAGCTCTCTTCCAAGTTACAACTCAAAGCTTCCGTGATCAACTTTACAGATGAAAATAATTTTACATATTGGGACTCAAGCAAAAACATTATGAGATCAACCAAAAGTTAAATCTTTTTCATAAAAGTATATCCACAAGGTCATTGGTTCTTTTTTCTTCTCTCAATGGAAGTATTCATTCGTCAAAAGATAATAAAATATCTTCTTCCGCCTTTTCTATTTAGAAAAAGGTTGTCATTGTAGTGGGTGGAAAGACACCACCAAGTCTTTGGTCATCTTGTTTCTCACATAGAAAAAAAGAAAAAAAAGAAAATAAAAGAAGTCTTGGTCATCTCAAAGAGTGGATGTAACTTTTTTGCTTTCGAAAAAAAGCACAGCTATGAGCTGAGAAAGCTCCTTTGTGTTGGGATGAAGCCAAATGTGGTCCAAAATGGCCCGGGCCTCGGCCTTAAGGGAAAAAGGAAAAAATATATTCTCTACAAATTTATATTTGGCTTCTTCTTTCCAAAGTCTTGGCCCCCTTTTTCCTATAATTTTACATTGATTTCATTATAATAATATAGTAAGAAAGATTGGTATTTTGTGTCTAGTAATGTATTATGTACAAAATAATGTTTTTGTGTCTTTGTTCTTTGTTATTAGTTTATTGATACTAAATTGAATTTTTTTTCTTATAATTTGCCTCCCTAATTTAAAATTCTGGCACCATCCTTTCCTACCTTTGTATTAGTAGTGGATGTAGCTTTCCTGCTTGTTGAATGGATTAGACAAAAACTAAGATGGAGAGGAAAACATGAATGAATTAGATAGGAAAAAAACAAATGTTTGTTGTATTTCTTCTATTTTCTTTTATTTTTGTCTCTCAAAGATCTAGGAATTTGGTAAATTCCTATAACAAAGTGCAACAACAATATGAAATCAACCAAAATTCAAACTTCTTTTGTGTGAAACTTTATCAGCAAGGCCATTGGTTTTTTTAATTTACTTCCCTCAATCAAAGTATTTATTCATCAAAAGAAAATAAATTATCTTTAAGAAAATGAACACAAAATTCCCAAACCCGTGAGAAGCAAAAAATTAGAGAAAACACACGCCAAAGAAAAATAATCACACGCACAAGACAGTATTTATGTGGTTTGGCAATTTGCCTATGTCCACAGAGTTGCAGGAATTTCACTATTATTAGGAAAAAATACAAAGTGCAGCAGTACAGTTTTTCTCTCTCTCAAAAACTACAACGACAAACCCTAATCATCAAAAACAACGTTTTCTACATCCTGCACACAGGATTCACAATGGGTTACAAATGGGCCAACAAATTTTCTACGGCTTGGGCCTGTCGGCCCAAGCCTCCACTCCATGGACTAAGCCTTAGAAAATCTCCCATTAAAAAACCACGCAACATTAATTCGGGTCGGGTCATCATCCGGATCAAACACAACTAGGCTCCACAAAGCCCAACATTATCTTCTTGCACCTTTTTTTATTTAGAAAAGATCGTCATCGGAGTTGGGTGGAAAGACACCATGATGTGAACTACGAAATCTTAGTTCGGTCATCTCAAATAATGGATGTACTTTTTGCTTTCGGAAAAAAAGCACAAGATATGATCGGAGAAAGTTGTATGTGTAGTGGGTGTAGCTATCCGGCTTGTTCAAGAAATAACTTGCATCTTGAAAATGGAAATTCTCACAACGTGCTTCCCTCATCATTAGTTATAACTGCTAACTAGGCATTATATAATTTAAATTGTTTCTTCAAGATTGTATTTTACTTGCTATCGTAACTTAAATATTTGATCCCATGAAGTGTACAAAAGGAAACCTATATAGATCTGTAAGCATGCGACGGAATTTGCTATGAGCATTGTGACATTTCACTATTTCGGTACAAATGAACATATGAGAGTTACAAACTAAACTAAGAAAAATAAATTGTGTCATGGTGTGTTCCTCTAACAACATGTGAGTCTTATAGGTGGGGACTATCAAATTTGAGAGGGGCTATCATGGGGACTATCAAATATGAGTCTTAGGAAAAAAATAATAAAAAGAACTTTCACAGTGGTGGGTAGAAAGATATGGTGGACACGATCACACGAAGTCTTTTTTTTTTGGTAAAATCACACGAAGTCTTCAACTGTCATGGTTTAGGTTATCTCAAATAATACAAAGTTTATAATATTAGTGATATAGCTAGATTAGTATTTACTATGAAATAGTTTCCTAGAAATCACTGGATAGGTCTTTGGCCTTTTGTTGAGTCTAGGTCTCCTCAAATAATACAAAAGAACAATCACTAGTCATCGCTACGAAATATTTTACAGGTATGCATTAAATAGGAAAACACCAATGCCATGGGCTAGTCATCACTACAAAACATTTTCTTTGAAAGCACTACTGAAACCAAAGTTTTCAGCCTCTTCTTGAGTGTGCGTCTTCTCAAATAACGCAAAACTCCAAACCATTGACACGAAAGTCTTTGGCACCTTCTTGAGTTTAGGTATTCTCAAATAATGCAAAGCTCATAACACCAATGCTATGACCTAGTCATTACTATGAAACATTTTCCATGAAAGCACAATTGAAATCAAAGTTTCTGGCCTCTTCTTGAGAGTGGATCTTCGCAAAACCAATCATATCACAAATAACGGATCCGATAAGATGCTGCCATGTGTTCTAAAATTGTCATATGTCAGCATCGTCCAGGACTCACTAGATTCAAGCCTCCCTCCTTTAAATTTTTTTTTACCCCCTTCAAGTTTTATAAACGAAAAAGTTAAAACACTTGGGTAGGTATGCTCAATTACTAATTTAATACCAATAATCTTGGCCGCCATGTCTGTACTGTTTCTTTCGCATGACCTGTGATGAGAATGTATGCATTCGTAAGCCAGATGATGTCCTCCATACGAACTTTTAACTGCTCACAGTGACATTTGCCCCAAAAAAAAAAAAAAAAAAAAATTCTATTTTTTACTCAACAAGAAATAACAGCTAGCAGTACAATTTAATTTCTATATATAACGTAGCTCGGAGTTGTTCTTTTATCAGCAAACGTTTTCTTCTAACAACTTTCATAAAAGGTTTCAGAAGAGAAAAATGATGATGATGGGGGAAACATGGTCTCAACTAGGCTCACTGATTGCGACCGCAATGTTTCTTTGGGCCATGTTTGACAAATATTTCCCTCACCATCTTCGTAGCCTAATCCTAAGTCATACTAAGAAATTGACTAGTTTCGTGTACCCTTATATCCAAATTAAGTTCCCTGAATCCAATGGCCAGTATCTTAAGCGTAGTGAAGCCTATGCTGCCATTGAAACATACCTCAGTAGCAAGTCCTCCAGCGAAGCTAAAAATCTTAAAGCAGTAGTTGTCAAAGACAGCAGTCAACCTGTACAACTGAGCATGGACGAGAATGAAGAAGTTACAGAAGAATTTGAAGGCATGACGGTTTGGTGGGGTGTAAAGAAAATCCGCCCAAGAACACAGTCATTTTCTTTCTACCCAGAGATGGAGGAGAAGAGGTATTACAAGCTCACTTTCCATAAATCTCACCGAGAAACTCTCTGTGGGAAATACATCAATCATGTCCTGCAAGAAGGAAAAGCAATAACGGTGAGAAATCGACAAAGGAAGCTGTGCATCAACAATCCTAGTCAGAATTGGGGTGGCTACAGATCAACCAAATGGAGCCATGTCACTTTTGAGCACCCAGCAAGTTTTGACACTTTGGCCATGGACTCGAAGAAAAAGGAAGAAATCATCAATGACCTTATTAAGTTCAGTGAGGGAAAAGAGTATTATGCTAAGATTGGCAAGGCCTGGAAGCGTGGCTATCTTCTCTATGGTCCTCCCGGAACTGGTAAGTCTAGCATGATTGCTGCTATGGCTAACTACTTGAACTATGATATCTATGATCTTGAATTGACGACGGTTAAGGACAACACGGAGCTGAGGAGGCTTTTGATCGAGACGACAAGTAAGTCTATTATTGTGATTGAAGATATTGATTGCTCACTTGATCTTACGGGTCAACGAAAAAAGAAAAAGGAGCAAGAGAAGGATGAGGAAAAGGACCCCGCTAGTAAAATGGCCAAAGGAGAAGAAGAAAGTAGTAGTAAGGTCACTCTCTCTGGTTTGTTGAATTTTATAGATGGGCTTTGGTCAGCTTGTGGGGGAGAGAGGATCATTGTTTTCACCACTAATTATGTGGAAAAGCTTGATCCGGCTCTCATTAGGAGGGGACGTATGGACAAGCACATAGAAATGTCCTATTGTGGCTTTGAAGCATTCAAGGTTCTTGCCAAGAATTATTTGGATGTTGATTCACATGAATTGTTTGCGACCATTGACCATTTGTTGGAGGAAACCGATATGACTCCTGCTGATGTTGCTGAGAATTTGATGCCTAAGTCACAGAATGAAGATGCTGAGACTTGTTTAAAGAAATTGATTGAAGCTATTAAGACGGCCAAAGAGGAAGCAACAAAGAAGGCTGAGGAAGAGGCACGGTTAAAGGCAGAGAAAGAGAAGCAAGAAGCTACTCAAGAAGATGTGAAAGTTGATGAGTCTTTAGCGAAAGATGACAAAGAGAATGGTGTTGATGTTGTGAAAGATGACAAGACATTGGGTAAAGAGGTGAAAGAAAATGGAGTCACCGCCTGAAGTAAACTAGGACACAATTATGACTGAATTTGTTCTTGTGTGCTCTGCATTATGCATATTAAAAGCCATCATATGCTATATTGATGCTTGATTATTGTCTTTTAGCATATGCCTTTTAGTTAAGGGTTTGCTCTTAAAATGATGTGTGCTAGAATAGCCTAGGGTTGGATGGTGCTTCAACACAGTTTCCCCCATTGCAAATGAAGCAGTGCAAAATGCTTCCAAAATTTTATTGTTTGCTAGTTGTTTCCTTTACTAACTTTGATAGGATTTTTTTCATGCATGTTTAAGGATAATCAATCCATGCTGTTTAGACAGCATCGATTTGTATAGGTCTGGAATGCTTTGATTGAATGCAACTTGATGTTAAGTTGGCACTTGTCATTATGGTGAGGGAATTAATGGCAGGTAAACAGCTTCAGATTTCACTGTTCAGTGAAATCCCATTTTCAAGATGGAATTTTACTCTTCGATACTAAGCAAACCGTTCTTCCTTCTACAGTCATTCTCCAAAACAATCCCAATAGAAGCTGAACAAGTTAGAATTACTATCAAATCATCAATATATTTACCAAAGGATAATATGCTCTCTATTCCATCTAGAGAAAACCTATATATGCATTGGCTTTTGGCTTAGTCTGCATGAATTCCTTACATGCTAAGATTGTTGATAAGCTAAGAATGTATTGATCCCTTGTGATGAATTAACCAATTAATTCAATTTGCATGCAATAAGCGTGGTAGTACAAACAAATCACCAACTAAGTTAATATGCAGCAGAAAATAAATTGACACAGTGATTTGTTTACGAATGGAGAAAACCTACATGGCAAAAACCCCATCGGGTGATTTTAAGGTCACCACTCCTGAGAATCCACTATTATCACAACAAGTGGTTACAAGTAAAAGAATCTCATTACCTTATACCAACCTACAGTTGAACCCTTACCTCAATACTCAATTGGACTTGTTCTGTAGTGACAATCTCTCCTTTTCAATGCACTGCTCCCAGTACGTGACTAACCAATTCGATGCGCGGATCGCAGTACGCGGCTTACTCACCAACTTGAGAAGGATGTTGGCTGCAAAGTTCTTCAGTTCATCCACACGATGAAGATCACGAAGCTCCTTAGTTACAAAACCCTACGGTGTACAAACACAGCAGCTTCTTGAATAGAATGATGAACTAGGGCTTATGTCTCCGGTTCACAATATGTTTGTGAAAAACTTTTGCATTGAGTTACATCAGCTGTGACGGCCCTTAAAACAATCCTTGTATATGTTTAGGGTTGTGAGAAAAGAAAGCTCAAACATCTATTCACGGATTGGAGTGAAATCAGATCTGAAAAAAATGATTTTCGTAAACCTCGACAGATACCCTATCTATCGAGCAGCTGTCGAGCATCAGCCTTAAACAGCCTTTTAAACCTCGATAGATACTAGCTGTCGAGCTTTAAAATCTAGCACTTCTCCACTTGATTCTTGGACAGATTTGCATGACTTTAACACTTGAACTTGAAACCTTATTCCTTGAAGCATTAAACACATCCTAAATCTACCCAATTACAAGTAAAGTTCGTTTTGTCAAAGGATTAGCTAATTACATAAAATATTGACACATGTTCCTAACATGATTCACATATGTCCTAACAATTGTATATGACAAAGCTCCAATAGATGATATAGTATTGATCTATGATGGAGTTTGTTTTGTGTTGCTGTTTTAGATGTGCATTATGGGATAATAACCAAGAAGGGTGAGGGTTTCGGTTAAAACTCAAGAAAAACTTGCATCTTGAAAATAGAAATTCTCACAACATACTTCCCTCATCATTAGTGCTAACTAGGCATTAAATAATTTAAATTGCTTCTTCAAAAATGCATTTTACTTGCTGTCGTAACTTGAATATTTTATTTCATGAAGTTTACAAAAGGAAACCTAGATCAGTAAGCATGTAATGGAATTTGCTATGAGCATTATGACATTTCACTATTTCAGTACAAATGAACATATGAGAGTTTCAAACTAAACTAAGAAAAAACAAATTGAGGACTTCCTCTTTTTTGTTTAGTATAGTTTTAAAAATAATGTTTCTAATCAAGAAAATATTTGTACTATGGAAAATTTAGAGGTATACATGGAATACAATTGACAAGATACTTCAAATCAGTAAAATAAAAAACATACAAGTTACCTACCACTGAGGGTAGTAGTCTTGTGATCATTGGACTTACTTGCATTTATTTCATATCATAAGCAAAAGTCACATTCGTAGCAACCGTAAGAACTCAAGAATAAGCTCTTTTTAGCAAAAATGATGAGGTAAGTATTATTTTTAAGAAGAAAACAAAAATCCTAGAGATGCCCTATGGGAGGAAGCTAAACTCACATTGCTAGCGGTTTTAAAAGATGAAAATTGATGAGGGTAAAAAATGTAATTTGATGAGGCCCGAGAATAGGCCTGATGGATCCATGTCCGTGGGCCAGTAGAGGACAAGCCCAATTTGTTCAAAGGTCCGTTATGGATGGATGTAGCATACTTGCGAGACAAGCTTGATCGCCATGGAATCCAAGGGTAAATAGAGTCCTAGCGCGACAAGGATTCCGGAAGATACTTGCAAATCTCTTCTACAAGGAAATATCTTGTTGACCACGTTTGGGACTACTCGTGTAGAGTCCTAGAAGGAAAAGACTTCGAGATCAAGGAAGAGGTGTCAACTCTCTTCTATAAAAGCCCAATACTCTCATAAATCGAGGTACGCATAATTTACCCTCTCTAGCACTCTAGAGTTGTGAGAATAATTCTAATTTGACCTTCTGAGGGTATTTGGCCGGCACCACACCGGTGCTCTCTGTTAGGTCTTCTTTTTCTTTGTAGGTATTCTCTCGAGCGTGTGAAGGCTGTGTAGCTCACTGGTGATTTTTCACGGCATCATCAGTTGGCGCCGTCTGTGGGAATCGAACCCACGACCACGTGGTAAGACTGACGAATCTGTTTTCAGATTCGAAAGCCATAGCAAACGCTTCCTGGACAAAAGAGTTGCATGGTGCTGACTCGCTCGATGGCAACCACAAACAACGTTCAAGGAGACGAAGCTCGCACAACGGCCCTCGAGAGGCAGGTTCAGACCTTAGCCACAGCCGTGGAACGTCTCACTAAGGAGAACCACGATTTGGAGGAGCAGTTACGCCAGAAAAACGCAGGTCAGGGCACCCAAGAGCAGGACCAAGAAGGCATCAGTGCCGATAGAAGGGAGCGAGAAGGGCCAGAAGGCAGTAACGTTCCGAGCAGACCTGAGCGACAAAATTTAAGCATGCCATCCCTCACGGATGCAACCCCTCCACATATCGCCGCCGAGATGCAAGCGATGAAGGAGCAAATGGAGGTTATGATGAACGCCCTCAAGGGACGGGTGTCCAGCGATCTTGACGATCTAGTCAATTGTACCGACTCGCCATTCACTGCGGCCGTCAACTCCTTCCCTCTGCCACATAAATTTCGCATGCCACAGATCGACAGTTACGACGGAGTCAAGGATCCTCTAGATCACCTGGAAACCTTCAAAACCATGATGCACCTTCAAGGAGTGGCGGATGAAATCATGTGTAGGGCCTTCCCCACAACGCTGAAGGGGGCAGCAAGAATTTGGTTCAGCCGGTTGATGCCCAACTCCATCAGCACTTTCAAGGAGCTAAGCGCTCAATTTACTGCGCACTTCATTGGGGGACATAGGTATAAAAAGTCTACGGCTTGCCTGATGAGCATCAAGCAGCGAGAGGACGAAACGCTGAGATCCTACATATCCCGTTTCAATAAGGAAGCACTTTCGATCGACGAAGCCAACGACAAGATACTTGTGGCGGCCTTCATGAATGGGCTGCGGAAGGGTAAGTTTTTGTTCTCCATATACAAAAACGACCCAAAGACCATGTCAGAAGTACTTTACCGGGCCACCAAATACATGAATACTGAAGACGCGCTACTAGCCCGAGAAGAAAAGCCTAAGAAAAGGGAGAGGCAGGAAGACATACGGCAAGACCAAGGGCGCAAGAGGGCAAGGACAAGAGACTAAAGGGATGAAAGGCGCTCTAAGCCCTCAGGAGGAAGGTTCACAAGCTTCACTCCATTAACCGCCCCGATAGACCAAGTCCTGATGCAAATCAAGGATGAGAAGGCCTTGACCTACCCTGGAAAGCTGAAGGGAGATCCCAACAGGCGATCAAGAGACAAATATTGCCGCTTCCACCGTGACCACAGTCACGACACGGCCGATTGTTACGACTTAAAACAGCAAATCGAGGCCCTTATCAAGCAAGGGAAATTGCAGAAGTTCATCAGGAAGGAGAGAGCAGACCTACACCCCCAGGGGCAACACCCCCGACGGGAAAATGAACGTCAAAGACCCCCCGCAGGGGACATAAGCATGATCGTAGGAGGAACAACGACCATTGGCTCGTCAAAAAAGGCTCGCAAAACTTACCTCAGGATGGTCCAAAATGTTCAGTTGACGGGCTCCGTACCAAAGGTAGCTCGAAGAGAAGGCCCCATTATCGGGTTCTCGGAAGAAGACGCCCGACGCCTTCACCATCCGTACGACGATGCGCTCATCGTCACCATAGGAGTAGGAGACTACAACATGCACCGGGTGTTGGTTGACAATGGCAGCTCGGCAGATATCTTATACTACCCGGCGTTCTAGCAAATGGGAATTGACAGAGAACGATTAATTCCGACGAACGCCCCTTTCGTCAGTTTTGGAGGAACAAGGGTATTCCCCCTGGGCGCAGTCACAATATCTGTCATGGTAGGCGATTACCCTCAGCAGATTAACAAGGACGTCACATTCCTAGTGGTCGACTGCTCGTCCGCCTACAATGCTATTCTCGGACGACCCACACTTAATTCGTGGAAGGCTGTAACCTCAACCTACCACCTAATGATTAAGTTTCCTACCAACTACGGCGTGGGAGAGTTACGGGGAAACCAAGTGGCCGCGCGCGAATGCTACGTGGCCATGATGGAAATGGATGACCACCTTCAAGCCATGAGCATAGAAGAACACCGAGTGACAACGGAGCCAGTGGAAAAACTTGAAGAAGTGTTCCTTGATGACTCGAACCATGAATGGACAACCAAGATTGGAACCCTCGCCAGTCCTACAGTCCGCCAAGCACTCATAGCTTTCCTCAAAAGCAATCAAGACGTATTTGCCTGGAGTCACGAGGACATGCCCGGAATAGATCCTTCAGTCATAGTACATAGGCTAAATGTGTCACCCTCTTTCCCTCCCATCCGACAGAAAAAGCGAGTGTTCGCCCCAGAGCGAGACCAAGCCATAGCGGAAGAGGTCTGCAAATTGCAAGAAGCAAGCTTCATCAAGGAGGTTTACTACCCCGACTGGCTGGCGAACGTAGTGATGGTCAAGAAAGCTAGCGGGAAGTGAAGGATGTGCGTGGACTTTACTGACCTTAACAAAGCATGCCCCAAGGACAGCTACCCCCTCCCATGGGTCGATGTACTAGTAGATTCTACGGCCAGGCATCAATTGCTAAGTTTTATGGACGCCTTCTCGAGTTACAACCAAATCCGAATGCACGAAGCCGATTAGGAGAATACTTCATTCATAACTAGTCAAGGCCTATTCTGCTATAAAGTGATGCCCTTCGGCTTGAAAAATGCGGGCGCGACGTACCAGAGGCTCATGAACAAGATGTTCGCGCAGCAAATTGGGAGAAATGTCCAAGTTTACGTGGACGACATGCTGGTAAAAAGACGAAGGGAAGAAGATCACTTGGAAGACCTCAGAGAGACATTCGACACCCTTCGTTCTTACAATATGAAGCTCAACCCAGGAAAATGCGTCTTCGAAGTGACGGCGGGAAAATTCCTAGGGTTTATGGTATCTCAAAGGGGCATAGAGGCTAACCCAGATAAGATTCGGGCAATAATAGAGATGGTTCCCCCAAGAAATGTGAAGGAAGTGCAAAGCCTCAATGGAAAAGTAGCAGCACTGAATAGGTTCGTGTCAAGGGCAACGGACAAGTGTTTACCCTTCTTCCGCACACTGAAGAAATCTTTCGAGTGGACCACAGAGTGTCAGCAAGCATTCCAGGAATTAAAAGCTTATCTCTCTTCTGCACCGCTGCTGAGCCCATCGCAGCCAGGAGAAGAGCTTTTTCTCTATCTAGCCATCTCCCCTGCCGCCGTCAGCGCCGCCTTGGTCAGAGAAGAAGGAAGGGTGCAGAAGCCCGTGTACTACGCCAGCCGGGCGCTTCGTGGTGCCGAAGAAAGATACCCGTCCATGGAGAAACTCGCCTTTGCGTTAGTTACAGCGGCCCGCAAGCTCAAACCATACTTTCAAGCCCACACAGTAATTGTCCTGACGGACAAGCCCCTGCGGCGGGCGATAAGCAACCCTTGAAGCTGCAGGTCGATTAGCGCTATGGGCTATAGAGTTAAGCGAGTTTGATATCCAATACCGCCCGCGAAGCGCCATCAAAGGACAGATCGTCGCAGACTTTATAGCAGAATTCACCCATGACGAGGATAAGGGGGCAGAGGAGTCCCCTCAGTGGAACATACATACAGACGGATCATCTAACAGGCAGGCCGGGGGGGCTGGAGTCGTCCTACAGACACCCGAAGGAGACATAATTGAATGTATGATCCGTCTCGACTTCCCAACCACCAACAATGAAGCGGAGTACGAGGCACTAGTAGCAGGCCTCGACCTTGCCAAAGCTGCGGGGGCCACGAACGTGGCCATTTATTGCGACTCCCAGGTCGTTACTAACCAAGTGAATGGAGACTACGAGTGCAAGGGCGAAAGGATGAAGAAATACATGGATCAAGTAAGAAGAAGAATAGACGACCTAAAGGCCAAAATCATCCAAATCCCCAGAGAAGAGAATGAGCAAGCCGACCGTCTTGCCAAAGCCGCTTCAGCAGAACATATGATCACCCCTGGTAATGTGCTTTCTTTTGTTCAGCTTTCTCCACTAATAGATTCCGACAACGTGCAGGAGATAGGTTCTGAAAATAGCTGGACCACACCGATAGCTTCATACTTAAAGGATGGCGTCTTGCCAGACGGGAAGGAGGCCGCGAGAAGGCTGAAAGTTCGGGCAGCAAGGTTCGTCTTGATAAAAGACGTCTTGTATAAAAGAGGCTTCTCCCGCCCATATCTAAGGTGCTTAGGTGCTAAAGAAGCGAACTACGTCATAAGAGAGGTACACGAGGGGATTTGTCGAAATCATTCGGGGTCAAGGTCATTGGTACACAAGCTAGTACGGGCAGGGTACTATTGGCCCACCATGTAGAAAGACGCCGAGGATTATGTCAGGACCTGCGACAAATGCCAAAGGTTCAGCAATATCATTAGACAACCAACCGAAGAACTGACCCCGATGACGGCCCCATGGCCATTTGCTCAGTGGGGACTAGACATCATGGGACCATTCCCTACAGCAGTGCGACAGCTAAAGTTCTTGGTTGTGGGCATTGACTACTTTACAAAATGGGTGGAAGCCGAAGCCTTGGCCACCATTACAGAGAAGAACATACGGAGTTTCGTCTGGAGATGCATCGTTTGCAGGTTTGGCATCCCTAGGGTCTTAGTCTCAGACAATGGAAAGCAATTTGACAACGACTTCTTCCGGGACTTTTGCTCGCAGTTGGGGATAAGAAACCACTATTCCTCCCCCGCCCACCCTCAAGCAAACGGACAAGTCGAAGTCACGAACCGATCCTTGCTCAAGATTATCAAGACTCGGCTCGAGGGGGCAAAGGGAATATGGCCTGAAGAGTTACCAAGTATATTATGGGCATACAGGACCACGGCAAGAACGCCCACAGGAGAGACGCCATTCCGACTAACCTACGGGAGCGAGGCAGTCATCCCAGCTGAGGTCGGACTCACAAGCTACAGGGTGCATAACCATGACGAGAGCAACAACGACGAGGCCATGCGACTACAACTCGATTTAGTAGATGAAGTCAGGGCGACGGCAGAACAAAGGTTAGTGCGATATCAGGACCGCATGGCTAAACACTACAACTCCCGGGTCCGACGCAGAGACTTCCAGGTTGGAGATCTCATTCTAAGGAAGGTCATGGGCGCTGCAAGAGACCCTACCCAAGGAAAGCTCGGCCCTAACTGGGAAGGACCTTACCGAATCACAGCATGGCAGAGGAAGGGCACTTACCACCTAGAAACGTTAGATGGACAGGAGCTGCCACACCCATGGAACTCGGAGCACCTACGAAAATACTACCAGTAGAAATGACAGGATGAACGGCAACAACGTCCTCTATTTCCCAGTTTGTTTAATTTTAATTTCCCAGTTTATTTAATTTTGCTACTAGTCTTTACTTTGACAAAATTTTGCTACAATGTTCTTTATGTGCCTTTTTTAAGCCCAAGGGGGCAGGTACTTTTCTGCAAAATGCATGGTTTTTAATTAATAAGAGGAATATTCAAACTCAACTATGTTTTGCCACTTAAATTCTACAATCCACAAAGTGGACGACTCATCCAGAAGGATGACGATTATAAGTCCCCAAGAGGACGGATCATCCATGAAGGATGAAAAAAACAGAAGTCCACAAAGTGGATGGCTCATCCAAAAGGATGACGATTATAAGTCCCCAAGAGGACGGATCATCCATGAAGGATGAAAAAACAGAAGTCCACAAAGTGGACGGGTCATCCAGAAGGATGACGATTATAAGTCCCCAAGAGGACAGATCATCCATGAAGGATGAAAAAAAACAGAAGTCCACAAAGTGGATGGGTCATACAGTAGGATGACGATTATAAGTCCCAAGAGGACGGATCATCCATTAAGGATAAAAACTTAAATCCACAAAGTGGACGGGTCATCCAGAAAGATGACGGTTATAAGTCCATAAGAGGACGGATCATTCCTGAAGGATGGAAAAACAATAGTCCACAATGCGGACAAAGGAAGAAAAACATAATCCACAAAGTGGACGGGTCACTAAGAAGAATGATGATTATAAGTCCACAAGAGGACGGATCCCAAATGGACAGATAATAAAATAAATCCACATAGTGGACGGATAGTCCGAAACGAATCCACAAAGTGGACGGGTCATCCAGACAGGTGACAAATATAACATCCCTAGTGGACGAATATAACATAAAAACCACATAGTGGACGAAGGATGAAAAACAAATGTCAGCAAAATAGACGGATCACATAAGAAATTGATGTCATCACAAAGTGAATGGATATATCCAAGAGACTGACGTCATTACAAATCATATATCCAAAATCACATAAATTGTGTAAAGCAAAGCATATTCATGCCATAAATGACGGATGAAATTAAAACAATTGTTCCCAAAATGGTTACAGAAAATTAAAACTAATTAATCCTCAATATTTACATCTTTCTCCTATTCGGGCTGACGGACCTCATCCACCAGAGCTTGGACATTTTGAACTGGGGTAGACACCCCGTCTCCAATGACTCCGTCATCAGCAAAAAGGTCGTCGATGTCCTCTGAGACGACAGGCATAACGGAGGCTTGGGCTTGCTCATCAACTTTGATATTTGAAACATCCAGGTTAGGATAGGCTCTCTTGACCTGACGGAGTGCGTCGTCGAAACCTTCCAGGAAGGATTCACCGAGCTCGGACAGAAGGGCGTCGGAGTCGCGATATTCACGGATCGCAACCTCCTTAGCCTGACGGAGTTGATCCTTAGCATCCTGGATCTCCTTGTCTTTCTCCACAAGGGCCTTCTTCGCTTCCTCTGTCCTCTGCTCAAGCTCCTTCCTCACCTTCTCTGAAAGGTCAAGTTTTTTCTCCATTTTCGACTTCCAAGCTTTGAGCTGTCTAAGTTCATCCTCCGTCTGCTCTGCCTTTTCCCGGACCCTGTCTAAGGTTGTCTCGTGGTTGAGGCACCGTCCCATCAGACCTTTCATCATGACCATGGCCTAAAACGTAAAAGGAGATTAAATACAAAGCAAACATAGTAGACGGACGTAAAGTCGACGGACTTCCTTACCTGAGCAACTGTGAAAAGTCCCGTCTCCCCCATTGCCTCTGTAGAGTGGTTGCCTAAATCCTCATAATCCTCCGACGTTATGATGGATGAAAGCCTCTCCAAGGCGTATTTGGAGTCTTCACGAAGGAGGACGGGTGGTTTTTCCTGGTTAGTAGACGGGCCCTTCATGAGACCTTTTCCTACGCCGTGCTTCACCGGGGTGACAGTCTTCACACCCTCCGCCATAAGTCCTACGACGGGCTCCAAAGGGACTTTGGGCTTCTTAGGAGGGCGGTCAAATTTGGACGGCTGCCTCCTTTTTGTCGACGGATTGCTTGTGCCCGTCCCCATGGGATCCACCTCACCGGTCTCTTTTTTCTTGGCAGCCTATGCCTTGATCAGGGCCCTCCTCTTAGCGTCGTCCATCTCTGTAAAGGTGGACGAATGTATTCTTTAGAAATAATAATAATAATAAACAAGACGATCAAAAGTAATAAAGTCGACGGACTTACGTTGACGAATTCTGGTGTCGTATTTGATCGTCGCTGGAGTTGGTGCAGGACCGTCACAGTACCAGTGGATGGTACTAAGTGTGACTAGTTTGGCTCAAGTCCTTTCTTCTGCCTTTGTTTTGTTGAAAATTTTCTCAAGAAAATTGTATTCCTCGAGGTCAACTTGGGGACGTCGTCGAACTGAAAAAATAAAAATAAAAAAAAAAATAAAAAAAAGGGTAGACGGTTAGTGACCTGACGAATTTATACGAAGTTATGCGGTTTTGTAAAATTCACACACTAGACGGGTACATACGAGACGGAGCCAGAATCCCCCAAGTCATGTCGACGGGCATATAATCCGTCTCCCCGGGATGACACATCCACCCGTCACCCTCTAAGAAGATATAACGACTTTTCCAGTCCCTATTAGAGTCTGGGGTTTCAAATATGACCTTTAGCAACGGACTCCTGGGCACGAAGCTATATATCCCCCGTGATTTGTCTATTTCGTCTGGACGGTAGCAGTGAAGGAATTCCCGTACCGTCAGCCTCCTTGCACCGTCGGACATAGCACCACACAGGACCTCCATTGCTATGAAGACCCTCTAGGCATTTGGCAATATTTGGTTGACGGACAGGCCGAGGTATTTGAGAAGCTGACGGTGAAGGGAACTTAGTGGAAACCTAAGTTCTGCTTTCAACATTTGTTCGTACACCCCGACGCCTTCTACCCCTTCATAATAGCATTTTTCTGATTTAAAGGGTAGACGGATGGGGATGTAGTCTGGAATTTGGTAATTATCTCTAAGAGAGCTGAAATGTCTCTCCTTGATACTGGATGTAAAATAATTAACCGTCCACTCTGGTAGCATGATGAACTCTCTAAGTCCATCGGCACCTATGACGGACTTTATTGCTTGTTCCTCGACGACTTCTGGACCCTCGTCAGGGTCAGCCATCTCCATATCCTCATCTGTTGAGGAAGAAGAAGAGGCGGACGGACTCCTCTCTTCACCCGGACTGTCTACGTCTCTATGACCGGACGGATATACCTCCTCGTAATCCACCCCGTCACGGACGCATGACTGATTACTTGACGCACTAGACATCGCCTACACAGGACGACAAAACCTAAGACTCAGACGGATCTAGGAATTACGACGGGTGTACTGAAGTACAAGGTTATAATTTAATTAAGTTATGGACGGTGTATCTACAAGATTCATGAAAGAGAACGCTTACCAAATTTTGAGAATGGACGGAGGAAAGGCGTCTGTGACGGATTCAGCTTGGTGAACGGAGTGGTCTCTGTCGATGTTGACGGGTTTCTCTCTGACAATATGTTTCGATTGAAAATGTAGAAATGAAGGAGGTACCCTTGTATTTATAGAGGGAGTGCACGGAAGACGAAGCAACGCTTCGATCCAAGAAAAAATCCAGTCGGAGGACGACACGTGTCATGCGCCATAATGGTTTCTGAACAACCTGTCAGACTTTATGCAGTTGACGGTTTCCCCGCTGAGGTCGTCGACCCAATACCGTCTGATTTAATTCGCTGTCGAACCGTCATCAAAAGTTTACTTTGAAACCGTCACCCCACGTACCCCGTCCCTCAACTGTGACGGACCCGTAGGGTGAAGGGGGCAACTGATGAGTGTAAAAAATGTAATTTGATGAGGCCCGAGAATAGGCCTGATGGATCCATGTCCGTGGGCCAGTAGAGGGCAAGCCCAATTTGTTCGAAGGTCCGTTATGGATGGATGTAGCATACTTGCGAGACAAGCTTGATCGCCATGGAATCCAAGGGTAAATAGAGTCCTAGCGCGACAAGGATTCCGAAAGATACTTGCAAATCTCTTCTACAAGGAAATATCTTGTTGACCACGTTTGGGACTACTCGTGTAGAGTCCTAGAAGGAAAAGACTTCGAGATCAAGGAAGAGGTGTCAACTCTCTACTATAAAAGCCCAATACTCTCATAAATCGAGGTACGCATAATTTACCCTCTCTAGCACTCTAGAGTTGTGAGAATAATTCTAATTTGACCTTCGGAGGGTATTTGGCCGGCACCACACCGGTGCTCTCTGTTAGGTCTTCTTTTTCTTTGTAGGTATTCTCTCGAGCGTGTGAAGGCTGTGTAGCTCACTGGTGATTTTTCACGGCATCATCAAAAATAATGGGTTATGCCATGTTACTTTTGAGGGAGATGCACAATTTGATGCCATAATGCAGAACCTTATGAGAATATTGTCTCTTGGTGTGTTCTCTTACAATATTTAGGTCTCATAAATGTGTGGAGGCGTACAAATATCAGAGGGGTACTCTACCAGACAATCTAATATGATAATTTCTCCCATATATGAAGGATGATCTTGTGCAATCAGCATGGTGTATTTCATATATGCTATTTAATATCAAACACACGATTTTTTTTCCCTTGAGTTTTTGGGGATTTTTTTTTTTTTTTTTTTGAAAAATGTTAAAGATACTACACATTTTACTACACATGATAAACGAATATGATTAATTGATTTATAAACATGATAAATGAATATTTGATTTTTTTTGTCACTAATGACACATCATTTTATAAAAACAATATAATAAAATTTATAGTATCTTTAGCATTACTCACTCTCTTTTCTATAAAGAGATATAAATTTGGCTCGGTTGTTATCCTGTTGGGCCAATATCACCACTTGTCCTTTATTACTCATAAAATAAAACAAAATAAAACCTCCTTGGTAAAAAGCACATAAACTAGTCTGTTCCAGTATTTTTTTCTTTCCTCAATGAGAATGAAAAAATTTCTTCTACCTTTTTTTGGTGAAAAAAAAACACTCATGATGGTGGGTGGAAGATACGATGGACATGAAGCCTTTAGTAGTCATGGTTGATGTAATTATCTCAAATAATACACAATTCATAATGAGCAATACTTCAAAATACAAACACAATAATTTTCACAATTTTTTTTTACAAGAATTGAGTTGACAAATTTTTATTGATTATTATCTAATAGACATCACTTTCTTACTACCATTAATAACTTGCCATGTAAGTGATTGTAAATTGTTTTTGTAAAATTATTTGTGTACTTAAACTCTTGGTCATAAGGAAAATTATATATATCTTAATAAGTTTTATGTTCTTGGAAAATGTTTCGTTGTGATGGGTTGCCCATGCCGTTGTCATTATTTGAGGAGACCTAGACTCAACAAAAGGCCAAAACATCAATTGTCATCTCTTAACTCATATCTAGTGCCTTCTTTGAAACTCTTTCATAGTGAATACTAGTCTATATCACTAGTATTATGAATTTTGAATTATTTGAGATAACTTAAGTCATGACAGTTGAAGAAAGTGACAATTGTCCTTTCTTAACTTGTATTTATTGCTTTCTTGGAAAGTCTTTCATAATGAAAATACACACACAGTGTGCGTTTGGATACAGCTTATTTTGCTGAAAACTGAAAACTGAAAACTGAAAACAATAAAAAAATAATTCTTTTTACTGTTTGTTACTGTTTGGCACTGTTCATTGGCCTAAATTCACTATTCATGGCCAATGAACAGTACATAACACGCTGGTTTAAAAAAAAAAAAAACGCCCCAAACGCAAGCGTGGACGTGAATCCAAACTGACCCACAATGTAAGTCTATCATTAGTCATGATCACAATACTAGTGATATAGACTGGTATTCATTATATATGAAAGACTTTTTAGGAAGGGATTATACAAGTTAAGAAATTGTGCAATCGAAATGGTATATTTCTTACGCTACTATCTAATATCTAATACATTACAATTTTTACCCTAGGTTTTTAGGATTTCTCTTTTCTTTGGAAAATATTAAAAATATTATGCATTTTACTACATAGACTTTTATAGATTAATGTGGTAATAAGTGCGATTAGTGGATTTTAAAGTTTTAATTAATGAGTGTTTGAAATTTTTTTTTTTTTTTTTTTTTTTTGTGATTTGCGACACGACGGTTGTAAAGACAATATAGTAAAGTCTAGGGTCGGACTATGACAATTTTATGCCTAAGGCAACGATTTTATTTGAGGTTTTTTATTTTATTTTATTCAAATATCATTTAGATGTCATTTTTAAATTTTATATTGTAACTCTAAGTTTTTAATTTCATTTTTCTTGCTTTTTTATATACAAAATTACTAACTATGTTTCTAAATTTAAGTTTTTCTAACATCTACTTTTAAATTTTGAGCCAACTTTGGAGTATCATGTGAAAGCATTTCAATGTTTGATATATAAAAAAGTGTTAAATTCCCTCTAAAATGAGGTGAGTTTATTTGCTTCTGTTATGTAAAACAACATGCTTTTAATGTGGTATTATCTTTTTGCATATGACTTTTATGGGTTTGCTTTTAAAATGATGTGTGCTTCAACACAGTTTCCCTCATTGCAAATGAAGCAGGGATGCTTCAAAATTTTATTTTTTGCTAGTTGTTTTCTTTTTCTAAGTTTGATAGGATTTTTTTCATTCATATTTAAGGATAATCAATCCATGCTGTTTAGACAGCATCTATTTTCATTAGGTCTAGAATGCTTTGATTGAATGCAACTTCATGTTAAGTTGGCACTTGTCATTATGCTGAGGGAATGGCAGGTATACAGCTTCAAATTTCACTGTTCAGTAAAATCCCATTTTCAAGGTGCAATTTTACTCTTTGATATACTAATCAAACCGTTCAATGTTTTCCCAAGTGGCGCATTCTTTGTTAAGAGAAGTGAAATATTCTCAAGTGCCACATTAGAGAAAATAACAAATTAAATTTTGACTTTTTGTTTCATTTGGTTAAATGTTTCAAGACCTTTCATATTAAAAAATAAATATTCATAATTTGTTTCCTTTGGTTCAATGTTTCAAGACTTTTCCTTCCTCACACATACAAATTTTTTGCATTTCAATTCACTATTTCCTGCCTTAAATAAAGTGATACATGGTGAAAGAAAATTGAAATCTAATTTCCAAATTTGATTTTGGTATTGAGAGAGAGAGAGAGAGAGAGAGAGAGAGAGAGAGATTATTTAGTGTGTGGTCATGTGAAAGATTCGATGGCTAATATTAATTGACAATCCATTGTGTGGGACAGAGACATAAAAAATTGAAATCTCAAGTCATTACGAGAAATTAACTTGAATGATAATTTGATGCATTCATATAATTTTATTTTTGTTTAAAAATTTAGGATTTAATATCAGTTGGGTTTTTATTATTCCCACCACTTTAGAGGCCTTCCCAAAGTGAGGGAGCTCACATTATTTTTAATTAAAAAAAATAATTATTAATTTAAAATTTTTGCGGCCCTAAGGCTAGGCAATGGCTTAAGTGGCCTTGCCCAAGGGCCAGCTCGGCTCATTGCGCCGATAGTTTTTAATTTATTTTTTCACGTTGAAGGTACATCCTAACATCTTTTTATAATATTCATAGCATTTTTACTTCTTTGGTCAAAGCACGTATCCTTTTAAGTCTTTTGTTTTTTCTCAATGAAAATAAATAATTTTTTTCCACCTTTTATTTTAGTTAGAAATCAAATTCCAAGGTGGTGGGTGTAAAGATATAATGTACACCAGAGTCTTCAACTCTTGTGGTCTAGGTTATCTCAAATAATGCAAAATTCATAATACTAGCGATATAGACTAGCATTTACTAAGAAACACTTTCCAAGAAAGCACTGGATACAAATTTATAAAAAAAAGTAGTTGATTTGTTGAGGTCAAAGTTCTCTCTATTTAGTTGAGTCCAAGTCTTCTAAGGAAAAGTTAAAGGATGCCCTACCAATTTCCCCAAAGTCTTTGGCCTTAATTTTCTTGAGTTTAGGTATTCTCAATTAATGCAAAGCTGGTAGTACCAATAGACTAGTCATAACTAAACATTTTCCAAGATAGTACTAGATACAAAATTAGGATCAGCACCATTCAAACCAAAGACTTTGGCCTCTTCTTGAGTGTTGGTTTTCTTGAGTAGGGCATATCAGCAAAATTGAAGAGTTGGGACGTTTTTGCTTTTTGGTGGTGGGTGGTGTTAGTTTTGTTCAATTAGATTTTAATGGGTGCTTTGGTTGCTAGGAGCAAGAGAGAATAGCTCTCTTACAACTCAAAGCTTCCATGATCAACTACAGATAAATATAATTTTACATCTTGAGACTCAAGTAAAAACATTTTATGAAATGATGTTGAAATCAATCAAAAGTCAAATCTCTTTCATTAAAGTGTATCTGCAAGGCCATTGGTTCTTTTTTATTCCCTCAATGAAAAGTATTCATTCATTAAAAGAAAAGAAAATATCTTCTTGCACCTTTTCTATTTAGAAAAGTTTGTCAATTGTAGTGGATGGAAATACACCGCGATGCGGAGTCTTAGAGTGTGTTTAAAATTAGCTTTTAGCATTAGTTTTTAGCTTTTATATACAATTTTTTTAAAACCTCATTTTTTTCTCGTATTTTTCCATTTTTTCAAAAACTTTTAAGGTACAAGTATACTTTAACACACTTTCAACCAAAAATTTTCAACAAAAAACTAGATAAGTTATTTCCAAATGGACACTTAGTCTTGGTCATCTTGTTTCTCACATAAAAAAAAATAAAAAAGAAATAAAAGAAGTCTTGGTCATCTCAAATAATAGATGTAAATTTTTTGCTTTTGAAAAAAAAGCACAAATATGATATGAGAAAGCTCTTTTGTATAGGGATGAAGTCAGATGGCATCCAAAAGAGGGCCGACAAAAAGAGAAAAAGTATATTCTCCACAATTTTATATTTGGCTCCCTTTTTTCAAAAAATTTGTCCTCCTTTTCTTATAATTTTACATTGATTTCATTATAATAATAATGTATTAAGAAATAATGGTATTTTGTGTCTTGTAATGTATTACATACAAAAAAATGTTTTTGTCAAAACTAAATGGATATTTATTTAGAATTTAATAATTTTTTTTCTACTTTACCTTGCCTACCTTTGTATTAGCAGTGGATGTAGCTTTCCTGCTTGTTGGATGGATTAAACAAAAACTAAGATAGAGTGGAAAACGTGAATGAATTAGATAGAAACTATAAATAAATAAATGTGTTATATATTTTTCTTCTATTTTCTTTTACTTTTGTGTCTCACGGATCTAGGATTTGTAAATTATCGACCAAAAGTTAAACTTCATTCGAGTGAAACTATACCAGTAAGGCCATTGTTTCTTTTTACTTCCCTCAATCAAAGTATTTATTCATTAAAAGAAAATAAATTATATTCTTGCACCTTTTTTTATTTAGAAAAGATCGTCATCGTAGTTGGGTGGAAAGACACCATGATGCGAACTGCGAGGACTTGGTCCAAGTCATCTCAAATAATGAATGTAACATTTTGCTTTTGGAAAAAGCACAAGATATGATCTGAGAAAGTGCTACGTGTAGTGGGTATATATAGGATGGTGGTGGTAGTGTTATTTCAATTCAAACCTATTTTGCTTGAAAGTATAAATTAGAGTTGAGCAAAAACTTTGTCAGTCTTATTGTTATAGAAAATCAGAAAAAGAAAAAGTCATGGAGTTGCTGGGACGTTATTGGTGGTGGCCAGTGGTGTTAGTTTTGGTTCATTTTGGTATGAATGGGTGCTTTGGTTGCTGGGAGCAAGAGAGAATTGCTCTCTTGCAATTAAAAGATTCCATCGGCCATGCTAGTGAACTTTTTGAATTTTCTCTTTGGGACTCAAGCAATAATGCGAGTGATTGCTGTGAGTGGGAAAGAGTTACGTGCAACATCACTACTGGGCACGTAATCCAACTTACTCTTAATATTACTTTGGGCCAATGGAGTAGGGAAGATAGGGGATATTGGTACTTTAATGCCTCTATGTTTCTTCCCTTTGAAGAGCTCCAGTACCTCGATTTGAGTCAGAATTCCATTCCTGGATGGATCCCAAATGAAGGTACCAAGTTTATATCATAAGAAAAGTAGGTAGTATTTGTCTTTATCCTAATTTTTTCTATTACCTCATTTTCTTATAATAAAAAAAATAGTCTGGAAAAAGATTAGTTGTATGTTAGGAATCATTTAATACTGTTTTGTGGGAATATATAGTTACGGACATGCAAATTGAAGCATCTAAATCTAAATCACAGGTTTTGAAAGATTCTCTGCGTTGAGCAAGTTGGAGGTGCTTCACTTGGATTATAATAATTTCAATAACAGCATTCTGCAATCCTTTAGTGGTACTATTGCTTCGCTCAAGGAACTAGATCTAAGTTGCAACAAATTGAATGGATCAATCCACATCCAAGGTAAAATTATCATTAATTAATTTGCAAATGAAGATTGGAAGAGTGTTTCATGCTTATTGAGAACGTAATATTTTTTATTTACCTCCTATATCAATCAATGAGATATATACAATCAAATTTCACCTTTTTTTTTTTGTTATCTCTTTTAAATGAAATTATTTATGAAACTGTATTTCCTTTAAGAAAAACTAAATTATTGGCTATTTATATATTGGGAAATGTTAACAGACACCTTTACCTAATTAAAAATTGGTATAAATTAATGAAATAACTAAAAATATTACTTAAGTAATAAGTGAAATTCAAAAAATTGACTTTATTGACTTTACATCTTATAAATTTAGTTAAAAATCTGACATAAATTAAAATAATTTGACATAAAGTTATTTATTACACTATCCTATATTGTTAGACCTCTTCTCAAAAAAAACAAAAACATATATATATATATATTTATATAAACATATATATAGATAGATATTTATTTATTGTAAGACGTCTTAAGACTCCATAACAATTAATTATTAATAAATTTAAGACAGATAGTATGACATTATATGCGTACAGTTTGGCCGACAGGTCTAAGGCGCCAGATTTTAGGCACTAGTCCAAAGTCCATATTCAAATCTCACTGTAAAGTTTTGCGTAGCCTATTATATTTATTTATTCGACATATTTTTTTTGCTAATCATTTATTAGACATATAATATTAGGCATATTATACCCTGCATTGGGTATGCTATTAATAGGGTTATACCTATTTTACGTTTATTGTTGAGATTATAACAAAGATGGACATGTCCAAAATTTGGTTGAAATTCTAGGTGGCATTTTCTAAGATGGACATGTCCAATTTGTCAATTGGACTCCGAGTATACCAATTATATTTTTTAAATGAAAAAAAAAAAAATCTTTCACTTTATTATTCTTTTATAAGAACACTTGAACAATTAAATATTATAGTCTATTGTAAAGAAAAGCTGACCCAAATTAATATTCATAGAGGACAGAAGAATCATTACTTACTAGAAGAAAGAAATTAAAATAGGATATTCCATAAAGGGTCTTGTTAACAAAAAAAGAAAAGAAAAAAGAAAGTGTCTTATGAGATAGTATTATTAGACCTTTCTCTCCCAACAGTGAGACCCATATATTGGGAGAGGGCTGGTATCTTATGCACTAGGTGCATGAGAGATTTTCCCATTAGGAGAAAGTGCTATTATGAGACCTTCTCATGGGATATCCTCTTATTAACAAGTGTTCTAAGGTACATGTCAAAAAATAATAAATATTTAATTATTAGTTATGTAAGATATGTTTAGACCCTTGTATTCTTGGATTGTTTATCCTAATTAATTCACCAAGTTGTTAATTAGGTAGATTATTTAGATTTAGGTTAAACACATGCAATCATATTATTAAGTGCAGAAAAGTAAAGAAGACAAGCAATATAATAACTCAGGAAAACCAATGAAACCAACTATTTCAAGGTAAAACCTAAGGAGGATTTAACCCTAACTATCCTCAAGGAAACAAATTCCCTAAATCTAAAGCTACCTCTTGTAGTACATACTCACACGACCACGTGTAACTCCGAATCTACAGACTCTTCTGTTTGAATTCGCACACAAACACTCACGTTAGTGACTCTAAGATCCCACTCAAAGCTTTAAATCATTAGCTATGCATGATCTTGTATGCAGCAACTTATCTCCACCAGTTCTTGTATATAAATATTCATTCCGGTAGAGGCTTGCTTAGTTAAAAGGTACAGAAACCTCACAACAAGAGTAACTCACAAGACTTCCAAGAACTTGTAAAACATAATTAAAGTTTTCCTTTTATACTAGGAAATGTTTAACTCAAACCCTAAACGTTTACGCGGGCTTTGGGCCTAAATAAAATTTTGTAGAACACGATATTCAATCGGTCAAGCCTTTCTTTCAATCAGTTGGATCTTGCAGATTCTGGATTCTTCATTTTGTAGCTTGACTATTCTTGAATCTTGACTTGAACCAACATGAACAATGTCAAACACTTAATCTAATCCTGTTTTTGTTCTCAGTTTGCCAATAGACATAAATTTAATTAGAACCTATACATTTATACCTATTTAGAACCTAACAATCTCCCCTTTTGGCAATCTGTTACAAAACATACATAAACATGAATTGCTCAATTAAAGAACTAACCCAATACAAGTTATTGCCCTAATAAAAATCAAAAAAAATATACTATCTAGATGTTGCAACAATAACCATAAACTCATGTGTGGAAAATATAGCATAATCAAAATTTGAACTTGATTTCATAAAGCAAATTAAAAACAAGATATCCAAGAGTGAATAATCATAATCATAGCTTGTGAAACAAGTACATAACCAAAAATATGGAAAACATTAAAAAAATATATATGGAAAACAACTCCAACAAACTAATAACTCCCCCTAAATACAAAGGTTCTAATAACTCCCCCTAAATACAAAAAGTACTCTCTCCCCCTAAGTACAAGAGTCACACATCTACTCCCCCTTTTGTTACATATTGCCAAAGACAACCATCAAGAATTCGAGGGTGGAGAAGGTGGAAACGATCTCCTATATTCAGCAAAATCTACTCTCAAAGCAGCTACATCCAATATAAGCTCATCTAGCAATTGTCCATGAGTTGCCGAGTAATCATGAAAGTTTCCATCATGTCACGGAGAGAAAGAGAGGGTGTAGAAGTACCAGCAACATCAGCATCCACATGAACATCCTCATCATCATCAGGAACTGCAACTGTGGGGTCAATAGGTACATCCTCAGCAGGAGGGTCAGTAGCAACATCCTTGGCTATAGACTCAACTCGTGGTCTCTTTGTTTTACCAACACTTGGTTCAACAGTCTTCTTTTGTGCACTACACTGTCTAAGAAAGGTGGCTCCTATAGTTGTAGTGAGATGGACCAACTCTAGAGGAGAAAAATGCTCTATCTCAAGATATTTTAGAATCCTATGGATAAACACAAGAAAGAATAGACTTCGTTTCTTAGACTTGTTCCTAAACGTTTTCGCTGGCTTTGGGCCTGAATAAAATTCTGCAGAACACGATATTTGATCGGTCGAGCGTTTCTTTCGATCAGTCGAATCTTGCAAATTCTGGATTCTTCATTCTGCAGCTTGACTGTTCTTAAATCTTGACTTGAACCAACATGAGTAATGTCTAACACTTAATCTAGACTTGTTTTTGTTCTCAATTTGCCCACATACATAAATTTAGAACCTAATATACCTAAATATTTAGAACCTAACAAGTTACATAGTTTTTGAAAATAAAATTATACCAATCAATAATTTATTGGTTTGCACGTAGAAATTCATTGTGGTTATCTTCATTAAATATTGGTTTGCAAATGAAGAGCAATTCACGCTTGTGAGTGTTTAAACTTTTTGGTTTCCTTGCTCTTATTATTCATTGTTATTGATGCAACTAAATCTCACCTTCTTTTTTGGCCGAAATGCACTTAGGGTTTAAGTCAATAGTAAACTAACCCTTTGGGGTTTCAATTATTCATTATAGCTTCTTAAGGTTTTCTAATCCCTAAAATTGACCCCTATAAAAAATCAGTTTAAAATAAAATTTAATAAAAATATTGTAAATTTTTTTTTTAATAAAATGAATATAAAATTATTTAAAAATATATATATATTTCACTTATTTTTATTTAAAATGAAACTCTCCAATTCAAATCCCCCTTTATATCAAATAATTTATGTTATAAAAAAACTCAAATCCCTTTTTAGATTCTCAAATTGAAATTCAACCTTTAATCTAGACAAACTGAACTACTAAAAAATCTTCAATCTTTTAATTAATTTATCTTTTTCATGTAGACTTCAAAGCATTTAACAACTTGGAGGAGCTCTACTTGAGCGGAAATTATATCAATGACTTTGTGACAACGGAAGGTATGACAGGTTGTCAAATACATGTTCACGAATTAAATAAAATCCATATTTTACATGGTATGCCATATGCCTAATGAAATATTTTATTTTATTTTTCTATAGATTCAAACAGCTTAAGTAAGTTGCGAGTCCTAGATTTGAGTTACAACAATCTTTCATATAACAATTTGAAAGGATCATTTGCTACTAAAGGTAAGTTAACTATACCGTTAACATCAAGGTGGTGGTATTTTGCGTTTTTCTTTTCGTCGCTGGCATAATCATAGAAAAGCATAAGCTATAACAAACATGTTCTAAATATTGATAATCAAATTTCTTGAAATTCAATGAATCACAACCTTGTTGTCTTTAGTAAGCATCATGATTTATTTTCGTCTTGTTAAAATGCCGTATTCAAAGTAAGAACATTGAAATCTTTTCTAACTCAATCAAGTTTTAGGACATAATAAATTCAAAAAAATGAATGTCATGTTTGTTAAACCCCTTTTTTAAGAAAATAACAAAAGGAGTGAAGAAGTTTCAGGCTTTTGACATCCAACTCGTAAAAATGTTTAGAAAAAAGACAACAAGGATAGATTGCAGTGAGACATTTTCCATTAAATTTGTGGACATTCTTGACATAAAATCCCAGATATACAAATAGATATTTTTTTTTCAATGTTAAAAATAATTGTTGTGTAAAAATGATGATGATTAGGTATCTCGAGTCTCGACCCATCAGATTAATAGGGATTTGCCCCTTTTTGCCTAACTTTCTATTTGACCAAATTCAAACCTGATGTTCGCGAGCCATTTGTTTGAAACTCATTTGACCAAAATCATGTGAAGAGTAATTTTTTGGGCCGTCTATTTAAACGAGAGGCTGCCGTATGAGAAAAAATCTACGAGTGAGAATTCCTTGAGCCCTAGAGTTCTAAACTCCACTTCTTGAGTGTTTATATTTTTTTAGAGTTTTTATTTGGGATTGACTAACTGTTAGTGAGTGTTGTTCATCAAAATCATAGAAAAGTCAAACCTCTGTTACTGAGTTTATTAGTGAAAACCTCTGGAGAGTTCTTTGGTTCGTGTTCATTGAGTACAAGGTATCTTTGAGGAGAAAGTTTGTGTAAAAGAACTCCATAGTGGAAGGCAAGTGGGCCGCTTGCGGAGGTTACATAGAGAGTCTATAGAGTCTAGGACCAAGTGGCCAACTACCGCTGTTTGTTGAAATATTTGGCGATCTACTACTGTTTTGGAAATATATATGGATATACCACTCTTTTGAAACTTGAGTTTGCGTGTAACTCGAGTTTTTTGAAAAAATAGCCTTCAAGTTTGCCGTACTATTTTTTATGGAACTCGAGTTACATAAAAAATTAGTAGCTATTTTTTATTGTACTTGAGTTACACAGCAATCTCGAGTTTCACAATCTCAAGTTTCAAAAAAGTGGTAGATTCCTAATTATTTCGCAAATAGTAGTAGATTGCCAAATATTTCCGCCAAAGATGGTGTTTGGCCATTTTGGCCTTCGAGTCTAGACGACAAAAGTTTTGTAGGTAAAGTATTGTCAATGTTTTGTGTTTAGTGGATTTTTTAAGATATTGGATTCCCTAGAGTGGTTTTTTCTTTAAAAATGTTCTTCATAATTTCCACCTCCTTACCAAATATAAGTTTCTTTATTTTTATTTTTATTATTATTGCTTTTAGACTTGGTGTGTTATTATAATTGTGATTAAGATAACCATTTGAGCTTTCTAGTTGGAATAAAAAGTGACTTGATCAACTAATATATTACTTAATTATTTTGGGGTTTAAATCTAGATACTTTAATTGGCATGAGAGTGTAGGTAAACTTAGTTAGGAATAAATTCTAAGCAAGGGTAGATAGTAAAGGTAAACTTAGTTACTTATTACTACTAGTAATTGATTGCACTAATCCTTTTTTCTTAATTCCTTGCTTCCGGTTCCAAGTTGAGCCGCCAACCAAAAGTCCAACCTTTCTTTGACACTTTATGGCCACTTGAAAATTTTGGAATTGCCCTTTAGATTCCTAGCACTGAGCTACAAGAAAAATCACTCAATATATCTATATATGTGTGATTTTTCTGTTAACATTACATATAGATCCAAATATAAATAGTAAAGGTGGATATTTTCTAAATATTTCTTGAAATTTTAGACTTGCCAAATCTTATAATATATTAAAGTAAAGACTTAAAAAATATAAAAAGTAGATACTGGTTAAATTCTAAATTTAAACGGTCATATCTAAGTCTAATATTACTGTGAGACTCAACTAAAGTATTTAATAAAAGGTAGCCACTTGGTGCGTAGATAAGATAGACATTTGATGCAACCACTGCTTGTAGGACTAACATTTATTATAGTAAAAGTTTTTCTTTTTTTGGTTAAAATTAGATGTTAATTTGAAATTAAATCACCAAAGTATAGAGAAACTGTGTAATTTACTTAAGTATATGATAAAATGTAGTCATGTAGTAGAGAGAGAGGATAGTCCCTTGGTGTAACCACGACTTTTATGACCCATCTTTTATATATATATATATATATATAAATATATATATTCCTCTTTTATTATATAGTATACTAGTTGCTGACGTGTGTAATGCACCTAAAAGTCTGGCAAAAAAATTTATATATGATATATGTTTAATTAAGTATTGAGTTGCATTTTTATTAAGAAAAATGAGGAATTCTAAATAATTTAAACCGCAAAAATTGCATTGACCTCCCACTTAATTTTAGATTGTACATTAACCCTTTTTACTTCCAAAATAAATTGCACTCACCTTCCCTACACTGTAACATGCACCATTAAATGCACTAACGGAAATGGATATATTTAAGCTTTTTACTTACACTTTTTATTGAAAATTCCCATTTTACACTCACTTAAAAATGGCGAAAATTTCCATTTTACCCTTATTCACTTACTTCAATATTTCTGTGGTATATATGTTTTGCAATTACTACTTCATGTTCTATCATATCAATCACTTTTAATTAATTTACATACCTCTAAAAATTTTCCTTTTGTTTTAGAGTTGGGTAAACCAAACAACCTTGAGCAGCTGTATTTGAAAGGTTCATCGATTGATAAAAGCTTTCTTCATAAAATTGCAGTTATGACTTCTCTTAATATATTGGCAATGCGCGGCTGTGAACTGAAGGGCACCTTACCTACCCAAGGTAGGGATTTTTTTTTTTTTTTTTTTTTTTTTTTTTTTTTTTTTTCACAATGATACTGCTTAGAATAATTACAATAGTAGAACCTAATAACTAATTATCTCATTTTACAGGCTGGTGTGACCTTAAGAATCTCCAAGAGATAGACCTTAGTGAAAATAAATTGGAAGGGATATTGCCTTCGTGTACGGTGAACTTCACATCACTTAAAATATTGGATCTCTCTTATAATCACTTGGATGGGAACATTGTCCAGTCCCAACTGTCAAGTTTGACAAAACTTGAGTACCTTTCTTTCTCAAATAACAGCTTCTTCATCCCATCCACATTCTCCTTCCTTTTCAACCTCTCCAATCTTCAGATCCTATTAAGTGATAACAATATATTAGCTTTGGAACCTGACTCTCTTACTTTGATTCCAACCTACCATTTAAAGGTTTTCAGTCTGTTAAATTGTTCATTTAACATTCACAATAGCACACCTCCCAGATTTCTTCATTACCAATATGATTTGCGAGTAATTGATCTCTCTCACAACGAGTTGGTCGGGCAGTTCCCTAACTGGTTGTTAGAGAACAATACAAGATTGGAGCTTTTTATTCTAAAAGAGAACTCTTTCTCAGGGCCTTTCATTTTGCCATCTGATATTCGTCCCAACATGTTGACCATAGATATTTCAGATAATCACTTACATGGTCCAATTCCCACAAACCTCGGTTTAATTTTTCCAAATTTAGAATCTTTAAAAATGTCAAGAAATGAATTTGAAGGCAATATTCCATCTTCTTTTGGGAATTTAGTTTCCTTACGGGGTCTAGACTTGTCAGAGAATCATTTCTCAGGAACCATCCCAATGCATTTCATAATGGGTTGCTACAAGTTAGAATCACTCATATTATCAAACAATAGCTTCAGTGGCCAAATATTTCCTACCAATTCTAGTTGGACTAATTTAATAGATTTACAATTGGACAACAATCACTTCTCAGGCACGCTTCCAACATGGATGGGGAACATGACATATTTAGGAGATATTGTTATGGCCAAAAATCATTTTGAAGGTCCTATTCCAATTGAGTTATGCAAACTCGTTTATCTTGCATTTCTTGACCTTTCTGACAACAATCTTTTTGGCTCCGTTCCATCTTGCTTCAATTCCTCAAGGATCCGTTTTTTTCAATTAAATAAAAATTGCTTGAGCGGTCCAATTCCAAGTTCTTTCCAAAACAACTCCAATCTACTTACACTGAATATTCGAGATAACCATCTAACTGGAAACATTCCCAATTGGATTGGCAGCCTCTCATCATTGAGAATTCTCCTCTTGAAAGCGAATCATTTAGGAGGTCAAATTCCAATTCAAGTATGCCTTTTGCAGAACTTAAACATTTTGGATCTTTCCTACAATAAATTTTCAGGTCTAATTCCTCATTGTTTGAGTAACATTACTTTTGATGCATCTGCCCATGAACCATCTTTAAGTGGTTTACAATCAGGGGGAGGTTATTTAACGAGTTTGTCATTATATTTGAACACAAAGTCCATAATAATCAAATATCTGCGTTATGATAAATATATTTTTGACGGAGAAGCGAAAGTTGAAGAAGAAGCAGAGTTCACAACAAAAACTAGAACTTACTCCTACAAGGGTGACATCCTCGAGTACATGTTTGGAATTGACCTCTCATGCAACAACCTAGCAGGTAAAATCCCACTGGAACTCGGTAGGATGAGCAGCAACATTCGTGCATTGAACTTGTCACACAACAATCTATCCGGACCAATCCCAGTAACATTCTCAAATCTAAAGCAAATAGAAAGTCTGGATCTTTCCTACAACAATTTGAATGGCAAAATTCCACCTCAGTTGACCGAAATGACCTCTCTAGCGGTCTTTAGTGTGGCACACAACAACTTATTAGGCACAATACCAGAGAGAAAAAATCAATTTGGAACATTTGATGAAAGCAGTTACGATGGGAACCCTCTCCTGTGTGGACCTCCATTACAGAATAGTTGCACCAAAATGAGACCACCATCTACAATGCCTGTGGATAATGAGGGGGAAGAAGGTGATAGTTTTATGGACATGGATATCTTCTACATAAGCTTTGTGGTGGCTTACATAACAGTCTTGTTGGGAATTGTTGTAGTTCTTTACATAAATCCATACTGGCGTAGGGCATGGTTTAACCTCATTGGAGTGTGTATTGACACTTGCTACTGTTTTGTTGTGATTCATTACCGCAAGTGGTTCAGTTTCAGCCTTTCATTGCTACTGTTTTGTTGTGGTTCATTACCATAAGTTGTTCAATTTCAGGCTTGCATAGCATTGCATATTAATGATTATGTGTTTGTGTGTCTATTCTTTTTGGATTTTGAGTCCGAAGATTGAATATTAATACTATGTTGTGAAAAATTTGTATTTGTTGTGTAATTTTAATGGACTTAGTTGTGTTTTTTTTTATTTTTTATTTTTTATTTTTATTGTTTGCATTAATTGAATAAGTGAGTTGTGCAAAGATAGAGAAATACATCTTCCCCCAAGAGGCTAGGATACTAGCCATGAAGTGATAGGTAATTGTAGAGGTTTTAGACCCCTTAAAACACAATTGGATTAACCTAGTTAATTAGCCAAGTGATTATTTAGTCCAAGTTTCAGATCTAGGTTAACACAAACATATAATCATATCATGCAAAGTGCGGAATATAAAGAACACATAATATGATGACCCAGGAAACCAAACCGGTAAAAACCTGGGGAGGATTTGACCTAGCTATCCTCAAGTTAAACTTGAATCCACTATCTTGAAAGAATCGAAGTTCATACAATAAGACTTACAAGCCCCCACGCTCGACTTCCTATTGCTACCCACCAGTAGAACTTACTGACACGACCACGTGCAAGCTCTGAGACCACGGACTCCTTCTTTCTTTGGATTCTCCACCAAATACAAGCACACCTGCTTGTGTATCTTTAAGTTCTTATGGAAACAACTGAACGATCATCAAGTTCTTGAACGAATCTCCTCTTGATAATCCTAAGCTTGTGTAAAGGAAAGCTCCTCACAGATCTCACAAGAGATTTACACAACCAGCAATATGAGCAACGTCTAAAATGTGATTAGGGTTTGCCTTTTATACCTAGGGCAAAAACATAAAACCCTAAACGTTTTAATGAGCTAGGGCTGAGTTGGAATTCTGCAGAAAAAACATTCTGCCCGATATTCGATTGGTCGAGTCTAATTCTCGATCGATCGAGCCAGGCCGAAAGTCACTAATACTTCTGCAGCCACTCGATTCCAACTTTACATACAATGCACACACTTTGAGCAAGTCTAAACAAGACTAACAACTGTTTTGATCATGGTTTGCCAACATTACACATTAGAGTTCTAAATACATTAATTCCTAAGTCCTTAGAACCTAACAAACTCCCCCTTTGGCAATCTGTGACAAAACACAACTAAAAGCACAAAGTTTACAAATAAAAAGCCCTTTACAAGAAAAATGCTCATTATAACAAATCCAATTCTAACTACTATCCATCAGTTGCAAGTGTAGACAGTAGCATGACTGAATCAACCTGTATATTCCTAAAACACTAAACAAAATGCATAAACGCATGTGTGACAAAAAACAGTATAACAACAAATATGCAAACTAACTCTCCCCCTAAGTTAGATACATCCTTGTATTCACAAAACACAAAATAAAGACATATATCAATGAATAACACACAAATATAAGTCAATAAGCAGTGAAACAAGAAACATATAAACCAATAAATGTATCTCCCCCTAACATGAATAGCCCAGCACAGATACATCAAGAGCCAAAAAGGTAGATACCAAGTGAAGCACCTAGATACAATCTAATCTCCACAAGCTTCAACAAACAAAACAAACTCCCCCTAACAACAAAAATCTCTACAAGTATCCAAAAATGTACTCAAAAGTACTCCCCATTTTTGTGACGGAATGCCAAAGGACAATCAGAATCCATCATCAAAAGGTGGTGGCAAAGGCGAACGTCTAAGATGCGCCAAATCAGCTCGCAAAGTACGGAGCTCATCAAGCATGTCCACCAAAAGCTGACCATGAGCCGCCTGAACAGTCATGACAGTCTCCAATGTACGACGAATGTCAAAGACATCCGAAGTAGATGGCGGAGGAACAGCAGCAGCAGCAGCACCAACAAGATCAGCAGACGCCTCACCAGAAGTAGTACCTGTAGAAGAAGTAGGGGGTGCGGTACCAGAAGGCTCAACACGAGGGCGTTTAGAGCTAGGTCTCAACTAAGTAGCCCTTTGTCTAAGAAAAATGGCACCTATGGGAGCAATAACATGTACGGGCTCAGAGGCGGGGAAGTTACGTAAGCCTAAAAACAACAAAATCCTATGAATGAAAACAGGATGAAAAAGAGCATGAGCAGTAGAAGAACTCCTATGAACTTCGTTCAAAGAACGAAGAAACAGATGAGGAAAACTAATAGGAGCATCAGTGACCAGGGCATACAAGAATACACATCTCTCCAAAGGAATGGTGTGCAGATGAGAGATAGGCCACAAGGAATGACACGTTATCCTAAAGAAAAGATAGGTAGTCTCAGTAAGCTTAGCAGTAGTGATCCGAGGATCAGAACCCCACTGGATAGCAGTACCAGTGATGTATGACATAACGTCACTAAGAAGAGGAGACTCATCATAAGGATAGACAGGGTTCCGGACCACAGGTACCTCAAGAGCATCAGCCACTACTCTAGGAGTAATGGTGAACTCTACACCTCGTATCCAACTCTTTACCAAAGTGTTGGAATCATAAACGTGGATAAAGAGATTCGAATAGAACTCTCTAATCAGGGTAGTAGGAGGAGGATGATCAAAATCCAAAAGTGGTAACCAACCCCAACGCTCAAAGTTCGCCCTAATGGCTAGATCTATCTCATCTAGCAAAACCTTACGCTCAGCCCAAAATTTTCTTTTAAAGTTAAGCTTATCAAACGTCTCTTGTTCTTTTTCACTTGGAAACCTCTCACTATCAAAGGTAGGAATAGAGGATGAGGATGTCCTATTGGCTCTAGTCTTCTTAGGCATGGTGCTATGGTTAGGACAAAGACATAAGTGAAGAAAAACAAAAAGAAACACAAGGAGAAACCAAGGGCAGACTGCAAGTTAGCACAAAAAATATAGAAATAACAATCTATATGATGCATGAATAGTATAATGACATGATGCATGCTCTAATGCAGTGAAACTTAGTTCAATTGAAATTCAAATTCACAAAATTGGCTTGAGCATAGAGTTTCTAACAAAAACCCCAAAATTTTGAAAAACCACTTGTTCAATTTTGATAAAAATTGACAAATTGATCAACACACAAGTTAGAAAACAGAATATAATGATCAATTACATCAATTCAACAAGCCAATTTCATCAATTAAACTCAATTTGAACAAAATCCCCAACTCGGATCAATACAAGACCTAGAATTTCAAATTTCTCACAAACCACCAAATTGATCAAATTAAACATCATAGATCATGTTTATATCATCCTCTAACAAAAACCTAGTGATCAATTTCAAGAAAAATGGCTTGAATCATCAAAAATCTCAAATATCCCTTAGTTCGAAATTTTCCAAAAAATGCATGAAAAATGCATGAAAACAGAAAATAAATTGAAAAAGAAGGGTAAGAGAGTCTTACCGGTGTTAGATGACAAAAACCTTGCAAAAGATTCGGAGGAAAACGACAAAAAATTGCTTTGACCCTTAGACCGATCGGATGGAGAGAGAAAGAGTTTGAAAAGTTTTGAAAAAGTGTTGAACACGTGAGAAACTCAGGTTTTTAAAAAACTCTCCACGCGATTTTCTATCGATCGAAAAACACATTCGATCGGTCGAAAATGCTTCGATTGATCCAGAAATAATCGAGCATTGATCGAAACTTACAGAAGTTGACCAAAGATTTTAATCGCAATTTCGATCGGTCGAAAAACACTTTCGATCGGTCAAAATTCTGGAAAACTCAAAATTTTGAAAAACAAAGCATTTTTAGGCAGAAACTCCTCAAAGCATTGAATATTATGGATAAAATGCATGAGTAGGAGATGAAATGCTTTTCAAAAACACAAGGTTTGATTCCAGTTTTCCCAAAATTAAGATTTTCACTCCATTCTTCTTAAATTCTCAAACACCAAATATGTTTTGCATAAAACTCAAGAGATTTTCAAACTTGGTTGGTCAAACCAAAAACACACACAATAACATGTACAAAGTTTAGCAAAGAGTAACTTGTGTAGTGTGTGCAACTAGCAAAAGCTTGAAATACATGTGAGGTGATATGTGAATAGAAATCAAACACAAAGTCTACAAAATTCATCACATAGAGTTTGAAAGAGACTATCACCTAAAGAATTACATCGTATAACTCCCACATCTCCTAAAACACAAGCTTGCAATCATGTAAGTTTCTTGATATTGCCTCATAGTATACACACCAAATTTTAAATATTCAGAAACTTATTAAATAGCCGGAATAATGTACACACCAATTTTATTTATAAGATTTAGCATTAAGCCCAATAATATACACACCAATTTTAAGCATTTAAATCGAGGCTACACCTTATGTTCTTTTTGTGCATGTGCTACACTTTTTCGAGCACAAAATCATATGATATGCACTAAGGTGTTCATGATTGGCTAGTGAATAGTGGTGAGATGGTTATTTATGCATTTCTCAAAAGGTTTCAGTCCGACAGTCAAAGACATGCGACTTCAAGATCAAGACAAAGTGATCAAAACCATAAACATCTTTCCTACACAACATGCACTACAAAGCTTCAACTAGTAAAGTGCAATAAATAAGCTCATCCAAGCTAAACAAGGTACAAAAAACATGTTATGTGAAAATAAATTGACCAACCTTGTTTTCAAAAACCAAGACAATAATACAAAACATAATTTGCTTTATTTTTCCATTCCTCTTTCCCCTTTTTTTTTTTGTTAAACAAACAAAAACAACCTAGAATGAAATGCATGAATGTTATGAAATGAAAATCCTAGAAACAAAGAAAACAAAAAAAAGAACAATGGTCGCAAAGGATAGAGCAATGAAGCACAAGGACCATGTCAGAAGGACTCAATTAGATTGAGCCTTTTGCATCCAAAACTTTTTAGATGCACCACGAGCATTGGAGTTCTTATTCACATGAGAATGATTACCAACTCCAGGATTGGAATAAAGGTTTAGAGCCTTTACCAATTCACCAATAAGCACCATAGGATCTTGTGCTTGAGGCATAGGTAAACGAGAGGCTGCCGTATGAGAAAAAAATCTACGAGTGAGAATTCCTTGAGCCATAGAGTTCTAAACTCCACTTCTTGAGTGTCTCTTGTGAGATATTTTTTTAGAGTTTTTATTTGGGAGTTTCTCGCATTGACTTTTAACTGTTAGTGAGTGTTGTTCATCAAAATCATAGAAAAGTTAAACCTCTGTTACTGAGTTTATTAGTGAAAACCTCTGGAGAGTTCTTTGGTTCGGGTTCATTGGGTACAAGGTATCTTTGAGGAGAAAGTTTGTGTAAAAGAACTCCATAGTGGAAGGCAAGTGGGCCGCTTGCAGAGGTTACATAGAGAGTCTATAGAGTCTAGGCCCAAGTGGCCAACTACTGCTGTTTGTTGAAATATTTGGCGATCTACTACTGTTTTGGAAATATATATGAATATACCACTCTTTTGGAACTTGAGTTTGTGAAACTTGAGTTTGCCGTGTAACTCGAGTTCTTTGGAAAAATAGCCTTCAAGTTTGCCGTATTATTTCTTATGGAACTTGAGTTACATAAAAAATTGGTGGCTATTTTTCATGGAATTTGAGTTACACGGCAAACTCGAGTTTCACAAACTCAAGTTTCAAAAAAAATAATAAATCTCTAATTATTTCGCAAATAGTGGTAGATTGCCAAATATTTCTGCCAAAGATGGTATTTGGCCATTTTGGCCTTCGAGTCTAGACGACAAAAGTTTTGTAATTAAATGTACTGTCAATGTTTTGTGTTTAGTGGATTTTTTAAGATATTGGATCCCCTAGAGTGGTTTTTTCTTTAAAAATATTCTTCATAATTTCCACCTCCTTACCAAATATAAGTTTCTTTATTTTTATTTTTATTTTTATTATTATTGCTTTTAGACTTGGTGTGTTATTATAATTGTGATTAAGATAACCATTTGAACGTTCTAGTTGGAATAAAAAGTGACTCGATCAACTAATATATTACTTAATTACTTTGGGGTTTAAATCTAGATACTTTAATTGGCATGAGAGTGTAGGTAAACTTAGTTAGGAATAAATTCTAAGCAAGGGTAGATAGTAAAGGTAAACTTAGTTACTTGTTACTACTAGTAATTGATTGCACTAATCCTTTTTTCTTAATTACTAGCTTCCGGTTCCAAGTTGAGCCGCCAACCAAAAGTCCAACCTTTCTTTGACACTTTATGGCCACTTGAAATTTTTGGAATTGCCCTTTTGATGCCTAGCACTGAGCTACAAGAAAGATCAATCAATATATCTATATATGTGTGATTTTTCTGTTAACATTACATATAGATCCAAATATAAATAGTAAAGGTGGATATTTTCTAAATATTTCTTGAAATTTTAGACTTGCCAAATCTTATAGAGTAATTCTACGGTACCCCCCCAAAAAAATGGGGGGTACGGTACCCACTAATAAGTAACCTGCTACACCAGGTTACTTTTTTCCCACATTTGACGGTTCTATTCTCATATTGTGCAGTTCCAACATCACATGTGACAATTCTTTTCCCACATTTAATGGTTCCCTTACTTTTTTCTCATATTTGACGGTTCCATCATCACATTGTGCAGTTCCAACATCACATGTGACAGTTTTTTCTCACATTTGGTGGTTCCCTTACTTTTTTTTTTCACATTTGACGGTTTCATCCTCACATTGTGCAGTTCTAACATCACATATGACAGTTCTTTTGTCACATTGGGTGGTTCTCTTACTTTTTTCTCACACTTGACGGTTCCATCCTCACATTGTGTGGTTCCAACATCACATATGACAGTTCTTTTGTCACATTGGGTGGTTCCCTTACTTTTTTCTTACACTTGATGGTTCCATCCTCACATTGTGCAGTTCTAACATCACATATGACAGTTCTTTTCTCACATTGGGTGGTTTTTTTACTTTTTTCTCATAGTTGACAGTTCCATCCTCACATTGTGCAGTTCCAACATCACATGTGACAGTTTTTTTCTCACATTTGGTGGTTCCCTTACTTTTTTTTTCTCACATTTGACAGTATCATCCTCACATTGTGCGGTTCCAACATCACATATGACAGTTCTTTTCTCACATTGGGTGGTTCCCTTACTTTTTTCTCACACTTGATGGTTCCATCCTCACATTGTGCGGTTTCAACATCACATGTGACAGTTCTTTTCTCACATTTGGTGGTTCCCTTACTTTTTTTTCACATTTGACGGTTCCATTTTCACATTGTGCAGTTCCAACATCACATGTGATAGTTCTTTTCTCACATTTGGTGGTTCCCTTACTTTTTTTCTCACATTTGACAGTTTCATCCTCACATTGTGCGGTTCCAACATCAAATATGACAGTTCTTTTGTCACATTAGGTGATTCCCTTATTTTTTTCTCACACTTGACGGTTCCATCCTCACATTGTGCGGTTCTAACATCACATGTGACAGTTTTTTTCTCACATTTGGTGGTTCCTTTACTTTTTTCTCACATTTGACAATTTCATCCTCACATTGTGCAGTTCCAACATCACATGTGACAGTTTTTTTCTCACATTTGGTGGTTTCCTTACTTTTTTTTTCTCACATTTGACGGTTCCATCCTCACATTGTGCGGTTCTAATATCACATGTGATAGTTTTTTTCTCACATTTGGTGGTTCCTTTACTTTTTTCTTACATTTGACGGTTCCATCCTCACATGGTGTAGTTCCAACATCACATGTGTCAATTCTTTTGTCACATTTGGTGCCTCCCTTATTTTTTTCTCACATTTGACGGTTTCATCCTCACATTGTGTAGTTCCAACATCACATTTGACGGTTTTTTTCTCACATTTGGTGGTTTCCTTATTTTTTTCTCACATTTGACAGATCCATCCTCACATTATGCAGTTCCAATATCACATGTGACAGTTATTTTATCACATTTGGTGGTTCTCTTACTTTTTTTTCTCATATTTGACGGTTCCATCCTCACATTATGCAGTTCCAACATCACATGTGACAGTTCTTTTCTCACATTTGGTGGTTCCCTTACTTTTTTCTCTCATTTGATGGTTTCATTGTCACATTAAGTAGTACCAACATCGCATCTGACTCTATTTTTGTCACATTCAGTGGCACCCTATTTTTTTATTCTCAAATTTGATCGTTCCATTATTACATTGGGCAGTACCAACATTACTTTTGACAATACTTTTGTCACATTCAGTGGTACCCTATTTTTTTCCTTACAATTGACAGTTCAATCGTCACCATAAGCACTACCAATATCACATATGACCATAATTTTACATTTAGGCTTATCACTGAGGTCACTTTTATACTTACTAATAACCGCTCATCACAATAGTAATTTTTTTAAAGTTATTAAAAAATTTAGATCTAAAATTGAAAAAAAAAAAGAAAAAAAGAAAAAAAAAAGCATCACATGAAATTAGCCCAACCACAATAATTACTCTTGTTCACAAAAAAAATCAGCTGGAATTATCTTGGTTTCTTCCACAAATATTTGAATATACCAATTAACTTCCTACGTATCTCTCTTGGTAGCTTCCATCACATTCAGGGGCATACTTCCCTATAAAATAACATAGTTGAGGTCATTTTCTTGATGTTTATATTTTTATTATTTATATATGATGGTGAACCAAAAATTAGACTATCTCCAATTTGTTCATAGTGTCGTTCAAGACCAGAAAGGTCATCCAAGTGCAAGAAGGTCGTCCAGCATGGAGTCACCTGGATGACCGCCAAACACTTAGAAATTTTTGGAGTAAATCTATATCCAAAAGCTTATGATTCCGACCATGTTCTACTATTCTGAAGTAGGAGCAAAATTCTTATTCATTACTCTAACTTCTCACTAAGTTCTTAACTTCTGATGGCAGTTGTAGAAGTTAAGTCTAAACATTCTAACTTCCATTCACATTGAGGAAGTTACTAAACAAGTAACCACTCTAAAGCTCACTATAAAAGGACTCAACCATATGAAATCAAAGTAAGTTTTTCACCACTTATAGAGTTGAAATTCCTGAGTTCAAGAGAGAAAACTAATTTAAGTATCAGAAGGTTCTTGGCCAATTCATTCTGGTCACCTTTGATCTTGTGCTTCTTTCTTTTTAGACCTTCCAAGCAATCTCAAGCCCATTGAAGCCCGAAGCTTTCAACCTACTAATTTTCTATGCATCATCAATATATACTATAAAACCGAAGATGTATAACCTTATGTGCTCTCTAATTGTTCTTATGCAACATCTACAACTTAATCATAGTTGTGTGTTTATTGTGGTGTCTAAGGTTGGAAATAGGGTGACTTTACAATTAGCAAGTTATGCAAAAAATCCAATACAAAGATTGTTGACAATTTAAAAATTTTCAGTAAACACTTGAATTGAAACTACAGATCCAGTATGAAATAGTCATCAATCAAGGCTACTACACCAGGTTTTATATTTTTTAGGCATTTTCATTAGATCCACGTGTGCGGAAGTGTCAAATGACTGTGTCCGACATGAGTATAACCACTCCAACTAAAGTGTCTATGCAGTTTTGTTTCATAAAATTATTATTATATTTAGACCCATCTAAAACAAAATAAACATCCCAAAAAAATTCCACAATAACAAAAATTACCAATAGAAAAGCTAAAAACAATTAAGCACAATTGACCGATTTTACCAAAAACGAACAACCCAGTCCTTTTTAAAAAAATTATCAAAATAATTTTGTCATTGAGAGTTTAGCATATCGACCACAATGATAAGTGTGAGCCTCATTTAAATCAGCAGAGCCTCCACTAGTTAAGTCTAAGAGAGCCCTAATAGCAATGAAATGTTTTCGTTGTTGAAGACTTATGGATGCCACAAAGCACTTATCTCTCTCTCTCTCTCTCTCTCTCTCTCTCTCTCTCGGTTTTGTAAAATTTATACAAACTCGTCATTCTAAAGCCATTTGGTATTTGTTCCTATAAAATATTGGAACGTGTAATTTGAACATAATTGGCTGTTAAAGGTCAATTTTCATCTCTATACTTTGTTTGAATCAGCATGGTGGCAAGTCGGTATAATTTTTGTCGAGCCACTATGGTTCAAATCCTTCACGCTTGCAATTTTATTTTTTTGAATTTTCAATTTTCGGTCCATAAGCTGAAAAGCCCACAAGATCCTACGCCCAAGAAAAACCCTAGTTCATCCCAAATCTTCTTTCCTTCAATGTCGGTGATAACAGCCACTGATTTTCCTCTCTTTCTCTGCTCTTTTGTTTGAAGTCTCCACCATTTCTCATCACTAAAATCTCAGTACGTCTCATCCTTATTCTTTAGTTTTCCATCTGGGTTTTTTGTTGTTTGGCTTTTGTATTGCTGAATTGTTATTAATCTTGTTTTCTTTTTGTTTTCCTATTGGTTTCGTAGGGCCAAGGACAGACACAGGTGGGGGCCCAGGCTCCCCTAGCCCAATTTTTTTTTTTAAGTAGGTTAATTTTCAAAATATTAAAAAAAAAAGACTTGGGCCCCCTTACAAAAAGCTTGGCTCCCGGGGGAATGTGCAGAATAGCTGTGTAAAGGGGTTGTATATAGTTAGTTAGGCAACGTTTGAAATAATAAAGGAAAGTAGCATCTCGAGTTTTAGAAACTTGAGATCCATATTAAAACTCGAGTCCCAAAGACTCGCTTTGCGAGTGTTTGGGGACTGAAAATGCCACATAGATCTTAAGTCTTTAAGACTCGAGTTCCATGCAAAAAAAATTTCCCCTATAGTGGCGTTTTTAAGCCTTACAGTGACGTTTTAAAGCCCTATAGCAACGTTTTTCTACAAATTTTTTTTTATAAGTGATCACTCCATACCAAGTTTAGGGAGCCTTATAGTGGCGTTTGTAAGCCTTATAGTTGACAAATGCTGGTAGGTGACAAATGCAATTTCAAAGTGAACATTGAGCTGGAGCTTGGATTTGCCCAGAGTCTGCGCATCATCAAGATGCCTGAATTGATGGAGTGCTTGTTGATCAATACCACTGTTTGGCTAGGCCACTGGTGAACTCATGAGAACGAGGCTGCCCCAGAACTCTCAACTGGTTAAGCTTGTTTGCTGCCAAACTGATTTGTGGGGTGGATAGAAGAGTCCTGCCGATCACTGAGCCTCTACTATGAGACTCAATGTTTTGTGAATAGCAAATTAAATCTTCAAAAATTTGTCAATATCCTTACCTTACAATTAACAAAAAAAGAAAAAAAAAATCTATATAATTTCGAGATCACATTTGAATATATAATATAGTTTTTTCCCAATTTCTTTTTCACGGTGAATAATGATTCAAGTCATTTGACTAAATTTGGTTAGCTTTGTCAATTGAGAGTCAGGGTAAAGGTGTGGGTCTCCAATCCAACTGCTCCTGCCATCTACAATTCTTGGCATATTTTGGATGGATTTGTCTTTTGCAATATCCTGATTTACTTGATTTGAGGTCTAATTAAGCGAATTATTGTGTACCACAGATGCTTTTAATGCTTCACTTACTTTCAATTTTGGCCGTGTCTCTCATCAATTTAAGATCCACAGGAAATCTATAGGCCAAATGTTATAAAAAGAGCTCAATATTGGAATGAGTGTGCACCGGAAACGTGGGTTGATGCAGATTATCTTTTAGGGATATTAAAAGATGAACATTTCTGGTGTGATTAAAAGTATTTAGGGAGTAGATGGAATAATAAGTTAGAAGTTGCAAAATCTTATTGACTGACTGCTAAGAAGTTTCAAAATTTTGGACACTAGGAATCAAACGGACGCCTAAGCCAAACATCTATCTTCTTCTTTTCTTTTTCTTCTTTGGGTTGGTGAAGCCAACCAAACGTCTATTTACTTAAAATAAAAGAGCCATGGCCAAAATGTCATATAGTCTGCCAAGCAGATTGTCCAAACTCAACATCTCCAAACAATTGACAGTGACGAATACATGTACTAGCTATTATCTCATATTTCAGCATTACTTCACATAACAAATACAGTGCTGGAAACTTTTATTTTTTGGGTAAAGCAGCACAAGTACTGGAAACTAGTTGGTAGGGGCAGAAGTATCAAATACATGTTAAAATGCACAATTTTGTGTTCATGACAAGAACATTCCCGATTCTATTTTCCAAGCAGTGATTGCAGATTCCTGGTATAGACAATACACATTGTCTTTCAATGGTACACTAGTGGAGATCACCATTCCATGGTGAGGTGTAATAGAACCAGTACAAAAATATGAGAACAAATTATTATTCTTAGCTCAAAAATGAATCTCACAGCACCACAAATATCTTGTATATAATCATTATCCAGAGAAAATTATATAAAAAACAACAGTATTTACAGGTAAAGCATTTTCAGAAGCTGAGTATTGTCATGTAAAAGCCCTTTCGGCATCACTTGCGTCTCTATGATAATGCGGGTTGTCAGTCCCCCCCAACCATTCCTCCAGTTTGGCTTCTTTATCAGCCTTGAAATCATCAAAGTTTTCTGAAACTAAAACTAAATTTTTACTCGGTAAGTTGACATCATTATGTTCTTCTTCTTGCAGTGGGTCATCTTCAAACAACATAAATTGATATCTAAAAACATGCAGTGCAACTCACATAAACAAGGGTAGTGCAACTCACGAAATTCAATCTCCCTTTCAATTAAAAATAAAATTCACTAAATTGCAGCATTTTTCAAAAAATTCAGTTATCAAATTATACAAATCACTGTCATTCTAGTGACCGAAAAATATCTTGTAGTGGAGTATTTCTAGCATTTTCTATTATTTTTGAACGTTGTTCATTTTCCTTTGAAAGCACTAGATTTGATGCCAACTTGTATTGAATACGTTCCGACCAGCTCTCCTGAAAAAAGTAGACATTGTTGATGAATAAGAAGCTTAAGCAAATTATGCAAAAACTGTAAAATATACTTCCAATAAATATATTACCATCAAGGTTAGATTCTGTTTGATAATTTTTGTATGCATGTGCTTAATAACATACATGCCGCAATCATACCTGAAATATAGCGGATTTTATTCCATAATCCTAAAGCTTGGGGCACATCATGAAACTTGGACAGAAGGCACGGCATTAACTACCCTATATATGACCTTCCATCACCCTGCACTCCTATATATAAAGCTGCCACTTCGAGACACAAGCCTTACTCATTGCCTAAACTCACTGGAAATGGCAACTAGAGTGTTATGGGTTCCCTTTGCCTCAATTTGCATGTTATTTGCAATGCTTCTATCGGTGGTAATGTCTGACTCCGTTTGGAGTTATGTGCACTCACCCATACCAACTCCATCTCCTAATACAGGCACTGGAAATGGTGCCTCTGCTGCTGCTGATTTGTCTCCTCATTTTCTCACAACAACGTTATTTGCCTCCATAGCCTTGTTATTACCTTTCTGCCTCTCTTTCTTTTGCTAGTAATTTGGAAGCAGTGAATGCTTAGATCAGTGGTTGTGGTTTGCTGTGTTTTTTGTCTTAGGGTGCATGGTTGAGAATATTTTTTTGGTTGGGATTATTTAGTTGTTGGAAGTGTAAAACATACTTTTTAGGTAAATGAAGTTTAATCATGTGAGGAGTTCATGAAGTAAATAAACTTGCATGGAAGTTAAGATAAACGAAAAAAATTTATTAAGAGAGTGAATGAAGGCTATTTAAATTCATGTATTGTTCCATTTGTAATCAAGCGAGTAACAAAATACGAAGTAGTTATTCTCTTCCTCAGTAGTTCATCTTCACTTTCCACTTTTTTCCCTTTGTGTTTGTGTGTATAAGCCCTCTAATTTCTAAGAGATTGAAACATTTACCCTTCACAACAAAGACAGAAGGAAAAGGTTGGGGAAGGGAGGGAGAGTAACATGCAGAGTATGTGTATTGTGTAACAAATTCTTATCAATTTCCTAACCTACCTCAGAAAGTTGCACCTAAGTAACATAAAGAGGTTGCATTCATGACATGAAATTTGAAATCTTCCAGAATGGGGGGAAACTAGCAGTGGTTTCCAAAGAAATCTGAAATCTACTCCAAAGATGGAAAGGAGCCTCCCCTCCCTTTTTCTATATTGTTTTATAACTCGAATGGGATAGGAAACTAGACTCTAAACTTTAAAGGGAATTGCAAAGAGGAAACAAAAAAACCATTTTCAAACTGCTGGTATAAGCACTTTATAATGAAATTAAAATCAATAGGCAACCCGCAATTTAAGTTGACAAATAAAGAACCTTCCTCAAATCTGCATACAGTATGGTACCAATATCAAAAAAAGGAAAAAGCTCAATCCAAGGGTAAACCTATTCAGGAAGCAAAAAAGAGAAAAATGCATTTGTTGAGTCTGCCTTAGGACTACAGATGGTGGCAAGGTTAACAAAGAGACCAGACAGAGTTACACACTCTTTGTCTTTGCTGTTGGGGTGTACAATACATGCAGCTAAACATTTCCAGCTCTACAATTTGTATCCATGGTTGATTTCTTTTTCTGGGCTGAGTAACTGGTTTCTTAAATGTCAAATTGTTACTTTAGCTTGTATTTTATGAAGAAAATATATCACATATTTATTGAAGCACTTTCTAGGGTCGTGGTGGTTTATATTATTGTTATGAAGAGCATATCACAGATATGTATCATGGGACATGGGTTAATAAAAGACCTTGAAAATCCCATGGATAAATCTACTTCCCTGCTTATATTTTGGACAAAAATCAGCTTATGTTTAGTCAAGGGTCTTACTCTTACCATTCCAATTGTTAAACACAACTCAGTTATCCTCATTCAAAGATTACCCTTGTAACATAGAGTAACTATCAACTTGACACAAAAGGTTTAGGATATTAAACATAGTTATTAGTTATATGTGTACATAACCATGTGAGAGCCGAACCACTATATCGTATCTCCAACCTTCAAGGCTTGCCAGACATTGAAACTTTCACAACCCAGACCCAGTAGACTATAGTTTCCCAGGACCCAGTAATCACATTGTACAGATATTTAGAAGCAACAACAATCTTCTTTGGCCCAAAGTAGAGCAACACGCACTAATTATCCAAACTTACATTCTGGTTAGATACTGGAAAAAGATCAGCTTCCAATGTAAAACTTGGCAGAATATACAATCACATAGCTTCAAAAGTCCAAATCACCACTGCTTCACAAATATACTTCAAATAACCAACACAAAGACTAAACCTATGGTAGTCACCTGTGCTTTAATTGCTGTTCATCACTTTCATTCAATTGGTGATCATGACCCAACAACCTTTTCAGCTGCATCGACCTCAAACTTCTGATATGATGATGCTCACACAAAGCATACAAGTCGCCACTCAAGGTTCTTTCTGGCATTGCTGCAAAGTCTCTCACAAAATTAGGCCTAGGTGCATGATAGGAGTGTCTTAAATCATTATTGGTTCCTCCAAATGCTTCTGTAGGGTAATCAATTGCCCATCCATCATCCTAAGGAATGGATTTCCAGCGCTGCTTCTTAATGGCATACTCACTTGATGTGAAATTTGTTCCACATTTGTCAAGTGACCTGCCCGAGAACTGAAATTAATTTAAGGTGACCACTGCTGCATTTGAATAGATGAATATCAGGCCTTGGCACATGTCAGGAGTGTCTTAAATCATGATTGGTTCCTCCAAATGTTACTGTAGGATTGATCAGGTGCCCATCAATCATCCTAGAGAAACCAACTCTAAAATTGGAAACCAACTCTAAAATATAGCACAAACCAACACTAAAATTGGTGTTCTTACTGCCAAGGTGGTTGAAAAAAAAAAAAAAATCTCCTAAGTCCATAGGTTCATAGTATCGTGTCCTCCCCACACTCCCAACCAAATCTAATCTTATCCCAACTTATGGATAAGGGTTCCCACGTCTCACTCAAGTTTCACGTCTCGCATCCCAAACTCAAAAGTGTAAAGATTATTTGTTTTTTTCTTTTTTTTGAGAAACCAGTCTGTGAGACAGACCGATGCTTTTATTAAAACATAAGAAAACTATGAACATCAAACAGAGCAAGGGGGATAATGTCCCCAGGTAAGTCTTCAACCCAAACCTGAAGTTCTAGCCCAACCCGAGATTTCTTTGCCAAAGCATCGGCAATCTTATTACAATTTTGTGTCACATGGCAGTAGTGATCCAGGCAATCAATGGTGGACTGTCAAGCCCTTCGGTGTAAAGATTAATTTGTCAAATATATAAGAACCGAAACTCAAACAAAACAATAATAGCATAAACCCACAGAGTTTAGAGAAATAATATAAACCCATATCACCGTTAATCATATGTAAAGAGAGAACCTGAAGATTGTGGGTGGTTCCGCCGATTTAGAATGGCAGAAAAGAAGCGCCGCCGAGTCGTACGGGAAGAGTTGAAGCGCCGTTGAGTTGGATTGGATATAAGTGCGCCGCTGGTTTGGGGATGGATTGGAAGATACGAAATTAGAGAGCGGCGCCGACGAGTTGGATTGGATGAGAAAAAGCGCCGCCGATTTGAGGTTGTGGGTGTGCGGCTGTCTGGTTCTTGTATGGTTTTAGCTGTGATTTGAGGGTTTTGTTGAGAGAGGCAAACTGAGACAGAGCAAACAGAGGTAGAGAAGCAAACGTGAGAGGAGAAAAGTTTGATGAACGTTATAAATTTTGGTTTATATATAAAACTTGTTTAACCGGTAACCAAAACCCATTAAAATTACATCAACGGTCAAGATTAAAAAAATACCAAATGAAGGGCTCAGATTTAGGGGGTACCGTACCCCCCTTTTTTTTGAGGGGGTACGGTAGAATGACCCAATCTTATAATATATTAAAGTAAAGACTTAAAAAATACAAAAAGTAGATCCTAGTTAAATTCTAAATTTAAACGGTCATATCTAAGTCTAATATTACTGAGAGACACAACTAAAGTATTTAATAAAAGGTAGCCACTTGGTGCGTAGAGAAAATAGACATTTGATGCAACCACTACTTGTAGGACTAACATTTATTATAGTAAAAGTTTTTCTTTTTTTGGTTAAAATTAGTTGTTAATTTGAAATCACCAAAGTATAGAGAAACTGTGTAATTTACTTAAGTATATATATGATAAAATGTAGTCATGTAGTAGAGAGAGAGAGGATAGTCCCTTGGTGTAACCACAACTTTTATGACCCATCTTTTATATATACTAACCGCAGACCTACGCGATGCGTGAGAATATATAAATATTTTGTAATGGGGTATAATATATAAAAAGTAACAATCATTTCAAATATTATTTATTTTTTTAAAAGATTTCTAAAAGTTTTTTTTTTTTTTTTATCTTTTTATATCTGCAAAATACAAATATATCATACAATTATATTTTGTATGCTTGATTAATATTCTTTTTGAGGTGAACAATATTTTTCTAACTTTTGTTGTAGTGTGTTATATTTGATATACAACTAAACTTTATAAGTTTCAAATTTATTATTCAAATTTCTCATCTCTTAAGGAATAATAAGATTATCATAATAATAAAAATTTATCACAAAACTACAATGTTATCTTAACCAAAATTAAATTGAAACAAAAGGAATAAAAGACAGACTTTATAGTAATTTATTACTCAAAATTTATAGGCATATTCTAAAAGACAGACTTTGTAGAATGTGTTTTGACATAAACTCAAATTCCTATTTCTGAAACAAACTTCACATTCAGTGCGTGATCCAATTTTCATTGCATATAAAAGGAGTATTTGTAGGGAGAATACCTTGACGCGCTCTCCACATGAAAGTTGGCCTTATTTGGAACCACCGTTTGCCATGAAAACTCAAATTCATTTTGAGTTCATACACTTCGAGACCATGAAAACTCAAACCCATTCATCATGAAATCCCAAAATTGAATTACATTTTTTTTTTCTAGTAATGAGATGGAAATAAATAATAAGAATAATAGAAATAACAAAACTCATTTTGAGTTCATACACTTTGGACCTAGGCTACTAATGTTTGCCTCTTATGTGCTTCAGTTTCGTCTACAAGCTCTGTCTCTTGCACTAATTTGATTGGGTTTTGGCAGACAGACTTGAGTCATGATTGAAAGAACGGGAAAAACACTCAAGAAATTATCCCATTGAAGGTCATACCAATCAATTTGTGGAGAGAACAATTGATAATTTATTAAAAAAAAAATATGACAAGTGAGGAGGTGAGGAGGTTGCTATCTATTGGTGACTATTAGAATTCCATATAATTGCGGCATGTGAAGAGTCTAGGTTAATGGAGAGACACATGGTATAATTGGAGATAAAGTAACACCTAAATTTAAGTAGAGGCTCAATAAATGTCAATAGGTAAATCAAAAAATAAAAAAGAAAGAAAGAAAATGAATGATGACATGGCATTGAAGTGGCTTAACTGGAGCGTAGCAACAATAAATGCTACGCTTCAGCTTTTAGATATATATAGATATATATATAGACATCTTTTATTATATAATATATTAGTTGCTGACATGTGTGATGCACCTGAAAGTCTGGCAAAAAAATTTATATATGATATATGTTTAATTTATAAGTATTGAGTTCCTTTTTTATTAAGAAAAATGAGGAATTCTAAATAATTTAAACCGGAAAAATTGCATTGATCTCCCTCCTAATTTTAGATTGTACATTAACCCTTTTTACTTTCAAAATAAATTGCACTCACCTTCCCTACACTGTAACATGCACCATTAAATGCACTAACGGAAATGGATATATTTAAGCTTTTTACTTACACTTTTTATTGAAAATTCCCATTTTACACTCACTTAAAAATGGTGAAAATTTCCATTTTACCTTTATTCACTTACTTCAATATTTCTGTGTGGTATATATGTTTTGCAATTACTACTTCATGTTCTATCATATCGATCACTTTTAATTAATTTACATACCTCTAAAAATTTTACTTTTGTTTTAGAGATGAGCAAACTAAACAACCTTGAGCAGCTGTATTTGAAAGGTTCATCGATTGATAAAAGCTTTCTTCATAAAATTGCAGGTATGACTTCTCTTAATAAATTGGGAATGCGCAGCTGTGAATTGAAGGGCACCTTACCTACCCAAGGTAGGTTATTTTTTTTTTTCCACATTGATACTGCTTAGAATAATTACAATAGTAGAACCTAATAACTAATTATCTCATTTTACAGGCTGGTGTGACCTTAAGAATCTCCAAGAGATAGACCTTAGTGAAAATAAATTGGAAGGGATACTGCCTTCGTGTACGGTGAACTTCACATCACTTGAAATATTAGATCTCTCTTATAATCACTTGGATGGGAACATTGTCCAGTCCCAACTATCAAGTTTGACAGCACTTGAGTACCTATCTTTCTCAAATAACAGCTTCTTCATCCCATCCACATTCTCGTTCCTTTTCAACCTCTCCAATCTTAAGATCCTATCAGGTGATAACAATATATTAGCTTTGGAACCTGACTCTCTTACTTGGATTCTAACCTTCCAATTAAAGGTTTTCAGACTGTCAAATTGTTCATTTAACATTCACAATAGCACACCTCCCAGATTTCTTCATTACCAATATGATTTGCGAGTAATTAATCTCTCTCACAACAAGTTGGTCGAGCAGTTCCCTAACTGGTTGTTAGAGAACAATACAAGATTGGAGCTTTTTATTCTAAAAGAGAACTCTTTCTCAGGGCCTTTCATAGTGCCATCTGATATTCGTCCCAACATGTTGAGCATAGATATTTCAGATAATCACTTACATGGTCCAATTCCCACAAACCTCGGTTTAATTTTTCCAAATTTAGAATCTTTAATTATGTCAAGAAATGAATTTGAAGGCAATATTCCATCTTCTTTTGGGAATTTGGTTTTCTTACGGGGTCTAGACTTATCAGAGAATCATTTCTCAGGAACCATCCCGATGCATTTCATAATGGGTTGCTACAATTTAGAATTACTCATATTGTCAAACAATAGCTTCAGTGGCCAAATATTTCCTACCAATTCTAATTGGACTAATCTATCATTTTTACATTTGGACAACAATCACTTCTCAGGCACGCTTCCAACATGGATAGGGAACGTGACATCTTTAGAAGATATTGTTATGGCCAAAAATCATTTTGAAGGTCCTATTCCAATTGAGTTATGCAAACTCGTTTATCTTGCATTTCTTGACCTTTCTGACAACAATCTTTTTGGCTCCGTTCCATCTTGCTTCAATTCCTCAAGGATCCGTTTTTTTCAATTAAATAAAAATTGCTTGAGCGGTCCAATTCCAAGTTCTTTCCAAAACAACTCCAATCTACTTACACTGAATATTCGAGATAACCATCTAACTGGAAACATTCCCAATTGGATTGGCAACCTCTCATCATTGAGAATTCTCCTTTTGAAAGCGATCATTTAGGAGGTCAAATTCCAATTCAAGTATGCCTTTTGCAGAACTTAAACATTTTGGATCTTTCCTACAATAAATTTTCGAGTCTAATTCCTCATTGCTTGAGTGACATTACTTTTAATGCATCTGCCCATGAACCTTCTTTAAGTGGCTTACAATCAAGGGAAGGTTATTCATTGAGTTTGTCATCATATTTGAATACAAAGTCTATAATTATCGAATATCTGCCTTATGATATATACATGTTTGACGGAGTTGTGAAAGATGAAGAAGAAGTAGAGTTCACAACAAAAACTAGAACTTACTCCTACAAGGGTGACATCCTCGAGTACATGTTTGGAATTGACCTCTCATGCAACAACCTAACAGGTAAAATCCCACTGGAACTCGGTAGGATGAACAGCAACATTCGTGCATTGAACTTGTCACACAACAATCTATCCGGACCAATCCCAGTAACATTCTCAAATCTAAAGCAAATAGAAAGTCTGGATCTTTCCTACAACAATTTGAATGGCAAAATTCCACCTCAGTTGACAGAAATGACCTCTCTAGCGGTCTTTAGTGTGGCACACAACAACTTATTAGGCACAACACCAGAGAGAAAAAATCAATTTGGAACATTTGATGTAAGCAGTTACGACGGGAACCCTCTCCTGTGTGGACCTCCATTACGGAATAGTTGCACCAAAATGAGACCACCATCTACAATGCCAGTGGATAATGAAGGGGAAGAAGGTGATATTTTCATGGACATGGGTGTCTTCTACATAAGCTTTGTGGTGGCTTACATAACAGTCCTGTTGGGAATTGTTGCAGTTCTTTACATAAATCCATACTGGCGTAGGGCGTGGTTTAACCTCACTGAAGTGTGTATTAACTCTTGCTACTGTTTTGTTGTGGTTCATTACCTTAGGTTGTTCAATTACAGGAGTGCATAGCCTTGCATTGCTACTATTTTGTTGCGGTTCATTACCATAAGTTGTCTGATTTCAGGCTTGCATAGCCTTGCATTTTAATGATTACATGTATGTGTGTCTCTTCTTGTTGGATTTTGAATTTGAAGATTGAATTTTAATATTATGTTGGGCAAAATTTGTATTTGTTGTGTAATTTTATTAGACCAAGACTGTTGTTGTTGTTGTTGTTTTTTTTTTTTAAATCAATCTAACAATTATATTTTCAAAATATGTAACCATGTTGATTTTTTTGTGGGGGTTGTAGACATTGGCTCCAAACATATTTAGAGTCAAACCTTGTTGCTATGAACTATGCCAAATTGTTCATAACTAAAATAGAGGCACATCCAATCTTATTGCAGAAACAAGCACATGTCAGATCTGACAGCTCCAGAAAAACCAATTGAATAAGATCTAACTTTCTAAAAGCTTCACTACATATTTAACCATCTATATAGTCAACCTTAAAATTTATTTCATGTGACATTTGTCATAACATAATACAAAACCTATAGATAAATTGACTTTATGTTCTTGACAATGGGTAATATTAAAGAACAATAAATAAGATGTACAATAACAACTTCGATACTTTGGATGCAAGTGATCAAATTTGGTCGCCTCAAATAATACCTACCATTGTGATTTGTAAGTAAAAAAACTTGGACAAAAACTACCCAGAGTCACTCCTACAAAACTTATATAGTGGGTGGGTCTTTCAACAATTGATGCTTTTCCTTCAGTTGCCTTTATTCTTTTTTGCTAAGCTTGACTTTCTATGACTTAGCAATGAAATGAAGCCTTTTTTGGTATACATTTTTACCCAGATGCTCCAGCAGTAGCACGCTTTTCATTTTCCCCGTGCTCTTCTTTGGCAAACTCTTCAATCTATTCACGTTGCCTTGTGGGGTCAAATTCATGCACCAATCAAACATTTTAATCTACTATGAAAATGAAAGGCTGTAAACACATTCTGTAGTCCACACACTCAATTGAACTGAACCATAAAAATACGTTATGGAGGGTGAAAAATCTTGCAAAAACAATGGCTAAGAACAAGGAAACCTACGATGAAATGGTGACATTGAAGTGCACATATTGATCACCAAATGAATAAGAGTTCCTCATCTTAATTCCTGCACAAAAAACAATGAAGTAAGAGGGAAAACACACAGTTTTGAGAAAAAAATTTTTTACTCAAGCCTTTTAGAATCTTAATAGAAAAATAAAATATTAACAATATTTTTTTTATAAGTAATAAAAATTAATGATATTACACCTAATAACTTACTTAACTAGGTTAAAATCATCAAATCCTAGATTAAAATGATGATCAGCAACAAATTGCATATCTGACGCGACTCATATGGACTCTTAATATTTGTCATAGAGGATACCCTTCTGTCAAAATTTCATGTTGATTCCTTACTTTTTAAAAAAAATACTAATAAATCATGGCAGTAAGAAAAGACCACATCGACACAAGCTGAGGAAGTTGCTTCAATTGAAATTCTGGGGGTTTATTGATACAAGGAACAAAGTGGCAAAAATGTAAAAGGACCAATTATGTCACACACTATTCTCGATAGAGAGAAGGATGCAAGTGGCAAACCAAAATAGAATCATTTATCACACAAAATTTTCTATAAATGAACATAATGAGCATGTCTAATTCACCAACCTTTCTTCTTCAAAACTACCTTCTGACCAGGCTGGGTGACAGAGCGAACATGAGTATCAAAAATTAGTTAAATCATGATACTATAAAGAACTAGAACAAGAAAGAACCTCTACAAGAAGCCAGTAATCTTAGGCTAAAAGCCAACCTCATAGAAATGAAATGGAGGGATAGAGAGATGCTATTTGGCTCTGGTTTTCACATTCCCAACAAAGGTTGGACATGAAAGAACCCCCACAAACAAACCAGATCTCATTATTAACTAACCTAGTTACCATCCCATGTCGGGGTCAAGTCCAATAATCAAATCATACGAGTTGCATGAGAAAATTCCAAATGAGATGACAGAACCTCAACAAAGAAAATAGATGTCATAAATGAAATTTTCCCATTGCATAAGTATTAATCATATACAAACATTAAACAAACCTTGAGGACTACATCTCCTGTGAGAGTTGAGACCTAGATTGTTCCCCCCAAAATTGCCTACAATCCAATAAACCCAATAAATTAAACAACTAGACCAAAAATAAAAGTTTTTTTTTTTTTTTTTTTTTAAGTAATAAAGATTTTATTAACAGGAAAAAAAAAATAAAAAGTACTTTATGCTCACAATGATAAACACAAAACACTCAAAAACAAAATACAAGCAAATCAAATAGAAAGATAAACTGTAGACTGAACATCAAAAATCAAATAGATCAAAAATAAAAGTAACTTGAGACAAATGATGCATACAACTATAGCTATCAGAAATATTGATCGTCAACTTGCAAAAAGGGGCTAGGGTACCAAATTTGGTCATTGGGATTGGCTAATAAGTAAATAAAATTTTCAAGAAACGTACTAATATTAGGAGGTTTTTTTATTCCATACAGAAACAGAAAAATTTCTACAAATGTAATTCAATTATTTTTATCATTCCTCTAATTGGATTTTAGCAGTCTAATAATTATAAAAACAAATCAAAAAGTACCTAAATTTTTCTGCTGCTAGAAAATTCCTGAAATGTATCTTTAAGAACAGCTATCTTTACATTCATATTCCATCTTCCTGGAATTCATCTACAATCCTCAAAAACTCATACAAAATATTCAGTATAAAGTCAAAGATAATTTTAGCTTAGGCATTTAGCTTTTTCTCACACCTGAATGCAATTAATATTTCCTAATGCTAAACATAATAACTATTTTATTCAAAAACCTCATACAACGCACAGTTCAAGACATCCATGCATTACAGGCCACCGATACCTACAAAATGAAGACATTGGAAAGCATTACCTGAGTAATACTCAAAACAGCATCTACATGAATGTCTCTACGGAAAACAGGATCTTCGTGAACCTGCAGAGAAGCAAATGATATTTTACATTTTAGGGGTTGGGGGGGAACGCATCCAAGCAGTGAAGTACCCACTAAAAAGAAAAAGAAACAATAGATGACACACTAAGCGATATATATATATATAGTTACCTTAATGACAATATAAAGATCACCAGGTTGATTTCCATCAGGATCTGCTCCACCACTTCACTTACCTTTATGGTCTCATCATTATCTACTCCTGCAAATGGCAAAGGAGGAGAGTCAAGCACCTATAAAAACTAGCATATACAAAACTTATAAAACCGGTTATTTTTCTTTTCTTCTTAATGCTTAAAAAACGAAATCTAATTTTTGCTACCTGATGCAAACAGACCTGTAATTATAAAATAAAAAGCCTGCAAACCCATCCATTTCATTCCCAAATCCCTACTCTACTATATCCTAACAAACCCATATACAAATTTTAAGGCCTGAATTGATAAGATCATGCATTAGACTTTGTAGCAGAGGAATTTATTCTACACCAAGCTAGGATAAGAATAGCTTGACAACAGCACGAAATTTAGCAATGCAAACACCAGAGTCAAAATAATAATAATAATAATAATTTTAAAATAAATCCTAAAATGAAAAAAGAAATACCTGGCACGATATTATGCTTGACTGACTTCGTTCCTAATACAACTCGCCTTCCTTTGCACACTACAAGAAAAACGAGCTGTTGCGGCGGGTGCGAAAATAGGTCACCTATTGCAGCGCGTTTTGGGCCTGCCGCTGTACATGAGATCTATTGCGGCGGGCCAATAGCCCGCCGCAATAGTTATAGTATTTGCGGCGAACTACAGCGGCGGGCCAATGACCCGCCGTAATAGACCTGTTTTAGCGGCCCCAAGCGATATAGCGGCGTGTCAATGACTCGCCGCAATAGGCCCTTACATTTCCCCCCACTTGGACCTAAATTTTCCCTCTGTTTTTTTTGTTCCTTTTCATTTTTAGCGCCTTTTCGTTTTTAGCTAGTCTCCCACATACACACACACTCTTTCTCTCTCAGACACTTCGAAAATCTCCTCACTGTCTCATCTCTACCACTACCCACAAACCCACAGCCACAGCCACCACCACCACCACCCAAAAATTGCGCCTAGTTAGGTCCAAAAACAAATGGGTCAGGTCTAGCCCGACCCATTTCTCTTATCATTTCTAACCCTAACGGTTCATGCCCCTAATCTAGAACCTTCCCTCTTTTTGCTATCTCATCCGAACTCTCTTGACAGAAACCCATGGCTTGAGCTACCTGATCTCATCACCTCAAACCGGCACCGCCACCACAGGAGGCGGCTTGCTCCTCATCAAAAACCCTTACCGAGATCTCTCTAATCTAGGTTCGAGCTCTCTCTCTCCCTCTAGACCTTGATCTCCCTCTCACGCAGAGACATTGCTTCTCTCTCATTCTCATTCATCGCTCTCTCTCCTTTCCTCTCTTCAATCGCTCTTGCATCTGCATTCTACATTGGCATTTGTACGCACAACTCTTTTGCATTCATCGATTCCTATTTCTTTTTTTTGTTTATTGTTATCGAAACCCTAATTTCTTGTTTGGTACACAGCAGGACCGAAAGACTGGTCAAAAGAGCAAAAGAGGAAGTCCTCAAGGTTCATCTTGGCACCGATTGACGCTTCGCGAGAAATTCTTCGCTCTGTCTATCTCTCACTCAGTTTGATTCTCTATTTCTCTCTGATTCTTTGCTGTTATTATTATTATTTTGGTTTGATTTGTTTGGTTTTTGAATAGCGGCTAGGGATTTAGAGGAAATTCAAGAGCTATTGAGATTGGCCGATGGCACTGCAAACCCTTCACTGTCTCAGGTAAAGATGTTTTTTTTTTTTTTGGTTAATTAAGTAATTTTTAATAAATACTTATGTAAAAGAAATAAAGTAATTTTAATTAATGGAGGGGTAATAGGTGGGTAAGGGCTTTGTCATCATATTCTATATTGTCATTTAACAAATAAGTCTATTTACGAGTCATTTAAATGCCTGGATTTTTTTTATTAGTAGTATTTTGGTTTTGCTGTATTTTAGTTTTGCCATTTGAGTGGAAGAGTGGTGTATGTTGTTGCCAGAATTCTCTTTGACAGAAAATTATCTAAAGATTAGTGTAGGGGTGTGCCCATGGTCTTCAAGGTTTTTAAATTATTTTTGGTAATCATTGGATGACTTATTTGTATCTCATGACATACCATGGAGATTTCCTTTCCTTTTTTTTTTTTAATTATTATTTTTAATATATATATATATTCTATTTTATTTAGAGGTTAATATGTTTATTCTTCAGAAGCCGTACTTTGTTATGAGCTGAGTTTTTCTTTGCATAGATTTTTTTTTTTTTTTTTTAGTTTACATCATCTACTCGAGTTATGTTATGCTCTGAATTGCAAACCTGAAACTTTAGTTCTATAATCACTCGGTTATGTGGATTTCTGAAGTTCTATTTGAAATTTAAGAAAATAGTTGGCAAATGTAAGTAATTTTTTTTTAAAAAAAAATAAGAAATCTAGTAAATGGTACAGAAAGCATTAGAATTTACTGTTGTTCCCCAGTCAAGGTCACTTGCCTTGGCAAAGATGAACTTTTTTTTTGGCTTACAAAAAGTGGGGGAGGGGGGATTTGAACCTAGGTTCTCCTCCATGGAAAAACTGGATAATTTCATTGAACTATAAGGCTCTTGGCACAAAGATGGAAGATTATTGGTGATTTTTTAAGACCACAAAATAATCAGAAGTTTTTTTTTTGACAATTCACTCCCTGATTTTTTATATCCCAATCACCAAAAGAGGCACTTGGAACTCTCTCAACTTTGGATTTAACGCTGGAAATCCCATTAAATATATAGTTTTAAACCAATATATTCCTTAGAAACAAAAGTCAGATTCTGAATAATTTTTTTAAAGCTATTTATGTTCCAACTTTCTTAGGTTGAACTGTAGTGTCAGTCAAAGAAACCTAAGATTGAAAATAGAAGATGATGGTTCTTAGGATTTTTTGCTTATAGATAAAATAGTTGGGGTTCTTAGGATTGTGCATGGGTTTTCCTTTGATTACGGGGTTTTGGTTTAAATGGCAAATGGGTTTTGTAACCCTTGACTGCCACTTTTGTTAGTTTGTGATCTTGACTCCTAGATTTATATATAATGTGCCTTATAAATCCTTTTCTTTCCTTCTCTCTCTCTCTCTCTCTCTCTCTCTCTTTTTGGGGGTTTTTTCCCCTTTGAGTATATATACTGAATTACTAAATTTTAGATCTTAGCTTGTTGAGCTGATAGTATAATGCCAATGTACTTATTTCATATTTTTTAATAAATTTTTTTTTATAACCTATCTCAATCATGTGACACTAAGATGCTGCAGCTTTAGGATTATTATAACTTATAAGAGAACACTATAAAAGCAATTGTAAAATAAAGAGAAAAGAGTTATCAAATGCTAAATTGCAAGGATTTAGGGCATCCTTTACTTAAAATGTGGTATCATGACAAAGGTATTACAACCTGCTGGTCTCCCTACCTGTGTGCATTGCTGTTGTGTGCTGCTATACTAAGGGCTGGTGCTGCTGTTTGTGCATTGTTGTTGTTGTTGTACATGCTTATATGCACTATGCTTCTGTTGTACTTGGTGTTAGCTGTATTGTGATACTTGGTAGCTATTAGCATTGTACGAGGATTTGATATAGAATCCTAGGATGTTTTGGTAGTTATTGGCAGGTCACATTCAGTTATAGATGACCTAGCTAATTAGGCATGTGCTCAACGTATTATAGAGCATGTGATAGATAAGGAGTTAGTTAATCAATTCAGCTGCAGCTTAGTCAAAAGGCTGCAATGATTTTAAGGAAGAATATCAGAAGAATAATAATCTGAGTTTTCCCTTTTTTGTACTCTAATCTCTACCCCTAATATTCTTACGAGGCCCAGCTACCTTGAATCAACCATTACAATTCACAATTGCCTGGTTGGTTTTTACCTTCTCCCTGGTTGGTCATTGGTGGGCAGAGCCAAAATATATTCACTAGTCAAATGTTACCCAAAGCCTTCGGGTGTTGTCAAGTATCAAGTCATGATGTTTTTAAAATTCACATTGGTTAGGTCCAATAGTGTGACAAAACATTACAGATCTCTTTACCAACTCTCTACAAAGCCAATGAGTCCTCTTGTAGTTGTAATGCTACAGAGGCCTTATATCCTTTGATTGAGTATGGTTTTGTGATCAAATTCTTTTATACTAACTCTTTTCCTTTTCAATTACTTTACGCTTTTATTGGATTTGACACTATTCTTGATTTTTTTTTTTTTTTTCAAAGCTAAAATGAAGAGAATCCAATAACTTAACAATTTGGCATTGGCTAACTAGGACTTTTACAAGTAAAAAAAGTGGAAGGCGTTAAAGCTCAATTGGCATTGGCAGTGGCCCTCTTCTTTTGTCACTGTACACTAGACTGGAGGAAAAGGAAGAATTGTAAAGCATTGGTCTTTTATTATTATTATTCTTATTTCTTCTTGTTAGACCTTGCACAACAAGTTTAGGATCATTGTATAGGACAGAATTGACAATTGCCGACTTTCCTTGGCCTAGCTTCTCTAGGCAAGAACATAGTCTCATTTTGAGACCCTCAAGCCAAAAAGTCTAGTCAGATGTTAGGCAGAAAGAAATGTAGGAAACAAATGAGTTTGACTTAACTTACAAATTGTTTTAGAAGATTTTGTCCAACTTTAATAAAGTTTGTTGAGTGTGCTTTGATATCTGGACATTTCTGCATAATCACTTTTTTTGGATATCATTTTTTTTGTAATGTTTTACCTAGTAATGTATATCCTTCTTGAATTTCCCATGCCTAATCAGTGTCAAATAAAAACTGCATCTTTGAGTTCGAAGTTGGTTTTTTCTTATTTCTTTGTCCTAATGTGTATAGGAGAATTGTCTAGCAGTGATGAGAAAAAATATAAAGCACTGAAGCGGGCAACTGAAAGGGAGATTTCTCAAAGTGCTGATGTCATATGTTGCACATGTGTTGGTGCTGGAGATCCTCGATTGGCAAAATTTAGGTTCCGCCAGGTTGAAATGCATCTAACATGTGGAAGTTTGTCCAGGATTCACTTGTTTAAAAGTTTACTCTTTTTAACTTTTTGTTTTTTGTTTTGCTGTTATTGGTATAGTGCATTTGGATCATTCACAGTGGTTTTATTTTTTTGGATTTTTCTATTCACTGATTTTTTTGGAATGTTTTTCTAAAAAGTTAACCTCTTTTTATATGATCTGTCTGCAATGTTGAACTTTTAACTTGCTATTCCACTGAGAAATTTTGACAATCAAATGAAATCGATAAAATTATATGCATGTTTGGCATTACTTTCGGAACAGAGTTTTAATTATAGAGTTTTAGTAGTTTGTAATATAGAGTTTTAACTGAGAAGCTGTTTAGCTTTTTTGGCTTTTGAGTGTTTGACAAATTGCGTTAAACAATGCTTTAAAGTGGTAGATTTATAAAGCATGATTAGTGAATTGTAGAGTTTTTTCCCTAAAAGCTTCAAATTTTAGCTTCCTAATCATGAAGGTTGATGTAGTTGAGCTTTAAACTAGTTTTCTATTGGGGAGGGTTTGGGAATTGGGATAAGCGTAGGTCTTAGTTTTTTTTCTGAAATACATTGAAAATGCTGTTACTATTAGTTGTATGCATAATTTTTATAGGTTTTTAATATATTTCATTCTTCTTTATTTAGGTTTTTAAAAAAAAAATGCTGAATAAGCTTGAATTCTTATATATTTTATTCTTTACTAATAATTTGAGTCTGAAATATATGGAGTGGAGTATATATGAAGCTGACCAAACCATGATATGACTTACAATGACTTACAGTGAAAGAGCTTAAAAATCCCTTCATGAATTCCTTCCTTCCTTCAAACCCAAAATTCTTTTTTTCTTTTTTATAGTATGTTGGAACTCTAAGTGTATAAAGGGGATGCCAAATTTTTTTTTTTTTTTTTTTTGAGAACAGGTCAGAAACTTTATTAAACTAAAAAAAAGAAGTACACGTATAAAGAAAACTTGTATAAGTCCAAAGCCAGCTACATGCAGCTGGCCATAGACTGAGGCTACACTACCGTAGCTAAGAAAAGATCCATACTAAACAATTATCTCTGTAAAGAAAACTTGTATAAGTCCAAGGCCAGCTACATGCAGCTGGCCATAGACTGAGGCTACACTAACGTAGCTAAGAAAAGACCCACACTACACTTTTTTTTTAAAAAGTGTTGATGTGGTACTCCACTCCAATAACTACACATTAACTAAATATTATAATTGATTTCTTTTTTTCACATTAATTTATAATTTTATGCCATATTTACATATTAAATGAATAGTATTTATTGCTATAGAGTATACTTAAATAATGTTCTATTGTGGGGAAGTTATTTAATACACTCTAAGGAATGTTTTTTCATCTCACATAAATGATAGGATTTACTATATGCTTAATTATTAATGAGATTATTAGTAATTTCATTTAATGAGATTATGCTGTAATTTCATACCAAATTCTTTTATTTATTTATTTATCATTTTGGTGCAAATATACTAGCTGCTGTGGGTGCTGGGGCTGCCACTTCCATCACAACAAATCCATTGTGGGCTGTTAAGACCAGACTCCAAGTAAGTTAGGTGTGCTTCTGTTTGTAATGCCTTGTCTCATTTCAATAAAATTATATATATATATATTATTCTGTTTGCACTCAAGAGTTTGTGGTTGAAGCTGTTTTATATTTCATCTTGCATAACACAAACTTGTGTGTTGTTTCTAGATATGCTTCCTTTGTGACTCACTCTCAGTTGAATTGCTTTGAAGTGAGTCTTGTTTGAAAATTAACTTAGGTTTATATATATTCTTTGCTTGTTGGCAGATTGCAAAAAGAAGAGGCACTATAAGTTTGCGTGATCAAAGCAAGTGAAGTTGGTGAAAGACTTAAGGTACTCTCTCCCTCTCTCTGTGTATGTGTGTTTGTGGTGGGTTGTTGAATTGGGGCAAGCAGGTGGCTTGCATGGAGTAATAAGGTGGTTTTCGCTGATATTGGGAGTGTTGACTATTTTGTGTAGTATTGGATAATTGTTGTTGAGTTGTTTTTATTTGATTAATTAATTTTAAGGGCTTCTCTCTATCTTTTTCACACATATGGAACGCTAAAATGGAATTGCATATTTAAAGAGATGTCCATTCCTAAAGAATATTGCTAGTAATGATGTTATAGTTACCAAATGTATTGATAACTTCTCTATGCATTTAAATTCATTGTTTGATTAGGAACATAGCTAAAAGTGAATGATTAAAGATGATTTGATTCTTAAATTAAAGTGAAATTGTGTAAATGAAATGTATGTTAACTCTTGGTTTGTGTTTTCATGAAATCACATTATAGGTATTTCTTGCAAATCACTTTATAGCAATAGATAAGAGTTGGATGAAAATTACCAATAGAAGGTCGTGAGAATATTTAGATGGAGTTCAACAGTTTCTGAATTTCACATCTAACCATGCATACTCGGATGGAACAATTTCATGTCCGTGTAAAAAATGCGTGCATACGAATTCATGGCCTATAGATGTTGTATAGGCTCACTTAATGTCAAAAGGGATTTGTAGGGGTTATAACCCTTGGGTTTTTAATGGGGAATCATCGTCTGTGAAGACTTCTACTGAAATTCCTAGTAGTCATGTCCAAGAAAACCCAATAGAGTATGCTGATCTTCGTGACATGTTGCACGACATGTTCCCCATACAAGATATGGCATTTGGGCCAATGGAAGAAGTCTCTAGTGTGCAACAACCCATAGAAGGTCCTGCAGAAGGTCCTAATGAAGATGCACTTAAGTTTATGAAATTGCTTGAAGATGCTAATCAACCTTATTATGAAGGTTGTAAGTATTTTAGCAAATTGTCAGCCATTGTGCATTTGTACCATATGAAGTGTCTTAATGGTTGGACCAACAAATCATTTACCATGTTGCTGCAATTTTTACTTGATTTTCTTCCTTCAAATGCTAAGTTGCCAAAAGATTATTATGAGGCTAAGAAGATTATTAAGGATCTGGGCTTTCACCCAAAAGTAGAATGATTATTGAGAAATTGAGAGAATACATATTGGATTGCTTTTAGATAGGATTAGCTAGAACCTTTTATGTGGGCTTTTTGTGAAACTGGTATATATGAGAAGTTGTGTTTCATATTTCATATTTCATATTTGTTTAATTTGGTAGAAGTCTTGGAGTAAATGTTGGTTTGTCAAGGTTCAAAAACAAAGGCAAGTGTGTGGTGTGGAGATTTTTTTAATAGGTTCTAGCTTTCTTTTAAGATTTTTTGCTTTGGCCTATAATGATTTTTCTTAAAATGAGTTAGCTTTCTTAAAAACACCTAGTTTTCATTTATCAAAAGTATTCATCATTAAATTAGTACAGTTATATCAATCATTAAGCTTCTAGTCCAAATCGAAGGTATAGACATGCTATGCTCCTGTAAATGAAATAGCATGGGAAACTTGGGTCTCTTTACTCCATGATAAGAGATGCTCAGCCAAAACTTATTACCTTTAGCATGCAGTTCCTCTCATTCTTTTATACCAAATGATATTTTTGAGCATTCTGGCTTTAGCTAAAAGTGGCTTTAGATACTTAAAGCATACTGTATATAAACATGTAATTTTGTTGAATGTAGACAAAGTCAGAGTCAGATAAGAATAAGGACCGTCGTTCTAAACAGGATGACATACATACTGGTGGTTCGTGTGGCTATGCTATGCATGCTGCAAAAAAGGTAATAAGTATTATGACTATTTTTTAAATGATTTTGACTTCTCCTAAGTTTATGTGGAACCAATATTCATCACTACATAAATATGTTGTTCATAATGTAGGCAAAAACGGATGGACATCCTGTAGAGCGTGCAGTATTATTTCAAATTCTACGTACTCGTAAAGATGGATCTGCAGTTAATCCTGTAATGAAAGAAAAAATGGTGAGTAATTTCTGCATTGTAGTTGGGGGTAAACAAAATAGGAATTCAAGAAACAATATTATAGTTTTTCCCTACAAAGTTGTCTCAAAGATGAGCTTTGTTCAAATAATTCAAGTCTTAGGTCTTGCAAAATATTGTATAACCAGCATGTCTTTTTTGACAAAAACCAAGCATAAGATGAAATCCCATGTGGTTGTTTGAACACTTGTGTAACTATTTTGAATCAATGATAATTGTTATGAATGATTCTTTTAATTTTTAAATTGATATATTTCAATTTGATGTTAGCCAATACGCATTTCTTTTTATTGTGGGGTCATTAGATTGTTGGATTACATAGCAAACTCCATTTTATTGTGGAAATGTTATTCTTACTGAGTTGAGGCCTTTATGTTTAGTTCCTTTGTTATATTATAGCATACCCAGTGGATGTATATGATTTCCTTTTTTTTTTTGTTTTTGGAGAGGTTCATGTGTTGAGTTGCTTGTAGAATGTCAATTTTCTCTTAAGGGTTACTGGTTATTGTGGCAAAGTAGCACCAACAATTTTGGCACTGGTGCCTTTGGTTGTGGTGAGGGGGACACTAGCTTTGTGTGCATAATTTTTGCATCGTTCTGGGTTTTATTGGTGCTTGCTTGTCCTATCCTATATATATGTATATATATGTTGTGGGGTCTTTTAACTATATGATTTCTAACTTTTTTTTTTTTTGTTTTGTTCAAACTTAAATATCAGGACAAAATGAAGGAATTGTTGGATGACCTTAAGAATCAATTGCAGTCATCTGACACAAGTGGTAGTATTGCATGGTCAACAAATGATGTGTTTGCCAAAGTGATGGTAAGGAGCACAAAGGTCACATTCGTGGAGTAGGATTTGGTCCAACCCCAAGCAGTTTTGTTAAAAGCGCGCTTAAGCGCAAAGTGCAGAGCACAGCTCCCTTGGAGCTTTTTCCCTCTAAAGCGAAGCCCCCTCTCAAAAGCGCGCTTTTTTGAGCTTTTTGTATATTTTTTTTAAAAAAGTCCTGATTTGATTTTTAGCCATTAGATCTAAATATTTTTGATATAAGCCATTGATCTAATATATAAAAACTAATAGTATGGTGTGCTACCATACACCTAAGCCTATCTCTTTAGATATTTTTGAACTTTTAACCACAACCACTCAAACAAACACAAACAAACAAATCAGACATTCCCAACCCCACACTCAAACAAACACAAACAAACAAATCAGACACTCTGTCACACTCCCAACCCTACTGCTCCTTCCCAATCACAGTGCTCTCTCGGTATCAAGCTCAAAGATTCAAAGGTACGTCTCTCTCTCTCTCTCTCTCTTTTATATTCTTCCTTTTTAAACCTTTCTTTTTTTACTCTTTTTGAAACCCAGACCTCAATCTTCTTCTCTTCCTCTTTCTCTCATTTTTTTTCCCCTCATTCTGAAACCCACGACACAGTCACATAGCTCCTCTTTCTTCTTTTGTTTTTTTCCTTTTCTTAAACCTGTTCCATTCTCTCTCTCTCTCTCTCTCTCCTCATTTTGAAACCCACGACCCAGTCACACAGCTCCTCTGTTTCTTCTTCTTAAACCTGTTCCATTTTTTCCCCTCATTAATGAAACCCAAAGCTCCTCTCTTTCTTAGTTGGGTCATTCATGAAAAAAAAAATGTATGAATGTATGAAATTATTTATATGTGTTAATTGTTTAGTAACTTTAGTTACTTTAATATATGTCAACATAGCACTTAGACTCATATTGAATTTTTCTTAAATTTATTAAGTGATTAAATTATTAACTAATGTTAGTAATTAGTTATAGGGCATTAATGCATTATGGCTACTGGAGATTCAAATTCAAGAAAAGATATTGCATGGAAGTATGCGTATCTAGCTAATCAAAACAATAAAAATGATTTAACTTGCAATTTCTGTGGGAAAGTTGCAAAAGGAGGGGCTTATAGACTTAAGCAACACTTGGTTGGAGGTTATAGAGCTATTGTTGGCTGTCAAAAGTGCCCTGAACATGTGAAGGAAGAAGTTAATCAATATATGCTAAGAAAAAAAATAGAAAAAGAGCAAGTAAATTTGACGGCTGAATTTGATGATGTGGCTTTTGATGAAGAGGAGGATGAGGTTGCTGAAGTTGATGCTCGTGGCAAACGAGTGCAAAATGTAGGTGTAGGTGGCAGTGGCACTAGTAAAAAGAAACCAAGGCATGTAGGTCCTATGGATGCATTTGTCTCTCCTCCTAAATCAACACAAATGGGAAAGAGTGGAAAGGGGGTCCAAACAACAATTAATGATGCTTACAAGAAAGAGTTAAGAGAAAAGGCTTGTGTTGATATAGCAAGGTGGATGTATGAAGCAGCAATTCCATTCAATGCTGTTAATTATGAAAGTTTCAATCCTGCAGTTCAATCCATTGGACGATATGGAATTGGTATGAAGCCCCCAAGTTACCATGAAGTGAGAGTTCCTTTATTGAAAAAGGAAGTGGTCCACACCAATGATATAATGAAGAGCCATAAAGAAGAATGGGCAAGAACTGGATGTTCCATTATGTCTGATGGATGGAAAGATAGAAGTCATAGATCTTTGATAAATTTTTTGGTGAATTGCTCTAAGGGAAGCATGTTTATCGAGTCTATTGATGCGTCTTCATATATGAAGACCGGAGAAAGGATGTTTCAACTACTTGATAGCATGGTGGAGAAAATTGGAGAAGACAAAGTTGTACAAGTTATAACTGATAATGACTCAAGTTATGTGATGGCAGGTAAGAAGTTATATATAGAACTATATATCTTAATCTCATGAAATTAGAAAAAAGTATTCATATTTTATTTTTATTTTTTTCTTAATTGTTACTAATTGTCATACTTATATTTTTACATTATTAGGACGATTATTGGAGGCAAAAAGACCTCATTTGTATTGGACCCCATGTGCTGCCCATTGTTTGGATTTGATGTTGGAAGACATTGCAAAGCTTCCTACAATCATGAGAACAATAAAAAGGGCAATTGAGCTTACTGGTTATATATATAATCGTACTGGTCTCATAAACATGATGAGACAGTTTACAGGGCAAAGGAACTTGCTTAGGCCCGCTAAAACTCGATTTGCTACATCCTTTCTCACATTATCAAGTATACATAAGCAAAAGGAAAACTTAAGAAAGATGTTTACTTCAGAGGATTGGACCTGTAGCAAGTGGGCAAAGGAGCTAACAAGAAAAAGGGTGGCTTAAACAGTTCTAATGCCTACATTTTGGATCACAGTTGTCTATAGCCTTAAAGTGTCAAGTCCTATTGTTCGTGTGCTTCGATTGGTTGATGGAGAGAAAAGGCATGCCATGGGATACATTTATGAGGCTATGGATCGAGCTAAAGAAGCAATTGAAAAATCTTTTAATGGAAGGGAAGAAAGATACAAAGAAATCTTTGAAATAATAGATCGAAGGTGGGATTGTCAACTCCACCGGCCTTTGCATGCGGCTGGCTATTTTTTGAATCCAGAATTTTTTTATGATAATTGCTCTGAAATTGAGCAAGATGAAGAGGTGATGGCTGGCCTATACAAATGCATACAAAGGTTGGTTCCAAACATTAATCAACAAGATAAGATTCTTGAAGAGTTGACATCATATAAGAGAGAAGAGGGCCTTTTTGGGTTGGAAATGGCTAAGAGGCAGAGAAAGAAAAAAGCACCAGGTATTTGCTTTGTTAGCTTTTGTTAGTTGTTACTTATTAGTTTGCCCATTTTATTAAATGGAAAAATTATTTAGTTCTTATAAAGTTTGAGTTAAGGGTTAAGACTTAAGAGTTAAGACCATTTTTTTATTTTCCTTAACAGCTGATTGGTGGTCTGCTTATGGAGCTTCAACTCCAAGTTTACAGCAATTTGCTGTAAAAGTTCTTAGCCTAACTTGTAGTTCATCAGGGTGTGAGCGGAACTGGAGTATGTTTGAACATGTGAGTGACTAAAAGTTAGGGACTTAATTGTGAAATTTATTTCATGATTTAATTATCATGATATCATCATCTATGCATATTAATATATGGCTATATGGATTGTGTAGGTGCATAGCAAGAAAAGAAATAGGTTAGCACAATCCCAAATGAATGATTTGGTATATATTAAGTACAATAGAGCCTTGAAGCGGAGATATAATTTGCGTGACACAATTGATCCAATCTCCTTGAAAGATGTAGATGATAGCAATGAGTGGTTGATTGGAAGAGTAGAAGAAGATGAAGTAGAAGAATTTGCTGAAGATGATCTTGTGTTTAATGATGATATTTTGACATGGGGCAATGTTGCTAGAGCTTTAGGAGTTGAAGAAGAAAGATTCAACTTCAGATCAAGAATGGGACCATTAGGACAAGCTACAAGTTCAAGTTCTAGTTCACAACATGCTCCTCATGATGGAGATGAAGAGGATGAGGAAAATGATGAGGGCTACAAATCTTGTGATGAAAATGATGAAGGGACCTTGCTTGATGAGGATGATGATGATTATGTAGATTAGGATTTCATTGCATATATGCATTGATTTTGTTAGGCAAAGATAACATTACTTAACATTCTAGTACTTTTTAGCCTTTGCCTTTTTGGTTCTATACTTCTATTTTGATTTAACCATGTTTTGTAATTATGGCCATCAAATATCATGGTTGCATATATTTTGTAAAGCACAATAGAATTATATAAATGTTATATAAATTATATAAAATGTTTTATTGTAATTTATATGATTAATTGATCATTTGATTGTTGTATTGATCATTAATATTTTTTTTTTAATTTATTAAAATTTTTTTTAAATGTGCGCTTCACATCAATCAGGCGTGCGCTTGCGCTTTGCGCCTGGGCTCTAGGAGGCCTTTGCGCTTAAGTGCGCTCAGCGCTTTTAACAACACTGATCCCAAGTGGTCAAAGTAGCAAGACTGCTCTCACGGACAGTGAAATACAATCAAGTCAAGCAAGGGACAACGAAGTTGCACAATTGAAGGCTTCCTTGGCTACTATGGAGGAGAAACTAGTAGGTTTTGACGAAATGAAAGAAAAAGTTAGTCAATTCGAAGAAATGGAGCAAAGAATGGCTCACATGCTTCAACAAATGAAACAAATTTCTACACAATGCAATCAGGTATGATAAATGACTTTAAGAGTGTCAATTTATATGGAGTAGGAAAGGAATGTTAAATGTATGGTTGATAATTAGTATTTACTTATGGTAATTAGCTGGAAAGATATTTACATATTTAGTAATTACATTAGCTGGAAAGATATTTATTGATTTAATAATTAGTATTTACTTGTGAATTGTGACGGTATGAATTTATTGATCTGTAACATTGATAAAGGGTGGTGAAGGAAAAAGATTTCTAGAAGCACCATGTTATTAATAGATGTTTATGGAATTATGTGGTGACACCTTTGCATCCTTTGAATTCTATATCAAGGGACCTCCCAAAACCAATCCTTTTGATTTGATCCCATCAGTTGTCTTGTTGTGCCTCTGCTTTGTAATTTCAAATTTTCAAAACTAGGAAGCTGCAAAGAGAGGTGGTCCTCCCATAAAAGATCAAGACAAACTATAATGGTCAACCTAAAAGATCAAGAAACATGTCTTCATTTAACTTGTTCCCATTTTTTATCTTGGTAATATTTTCTTGTCATTCTATTTCATTTATACGCACTTATTAAGTAATCATACTTTGTATGTAGGATGCTCCTCTGATCCAACAATCTCCAGCTCTCCCCAAATCATCAGCCGCATCTCATCAACCAAGAAGCTTATAAGTTTTATCTTGGAGTTCTTGAACTTTTTTGTGTACAAAGAACTAGGGAAGAACAACCGCATATTTTGCAAGTGTTGAAGGATATTTTTAAACACTTTGGAACTTTGATTATAGTATTAGATTAATTTGAGCGGTTGTTTTATTCAAAGGACCACATCTTTATTTTGTTAATTTTAAGATGGTGGTTATAGACAATGTTATGTATTTGATAATATATTTCTATGTTAATATTGCGTTAGTTTCAAGACATTTTTGGTGTTGTTAATTAGTTACATTTGTGGTATTGTGTTAGTAGAGCTAAAACTATTACAGGTTCTTTGTAACAGGTTTGTGAACCATTTATTTATTAGCAAATAGTGGTTTTAAAACCCACTAGGAAAAAAGAAAAAAAAAAGAGCTATAGCGGCGGTCAAAAAGCGCCGCTAAAGGTGCACAGTTTATGTTTTAAATGAATCCCTATAGCGGCGCTTATCGCCTGCCGCTAAAGGTTGAAACATATAGCAGCATTTCCACCCGCCGCTACAAGTACAATTAGTCTGTTTTGATTGATTGCCTATAGCGGCGCCATTTGCCCGCCACTAAAGGCAGACACCAATAGCGGCAGGCATGACTCGCCACTAAAAGTGAATGCCACGAATTTTGAACACGTATGGCGGCGGTTTTATGCCCGCCACAATAAACCTTCACCCGCCGCTAAAAGGTACATATATAGCGGCGCTTTTCGCGACCGCCGCAATCTACCTATAGCGACACTACAACACTGACGGGACGGCCCGCCGTAATAGCACCCGCCGCTATAGGTCTAAATGTACCTTTAGCGGCGCTTTTTGGGGCTTTAGCGGCGGTTCTGGCCCGCCGCAATAGCCCGTTTTTCTTGTAGTGGCATGACTTGTAGATTAGGGCCGACCCAAGCGTTTCGGAGGCCTAAGGCGAAATCTTCAAATGGAGCCTTTATGTTATCACTTAAATAATATTTAACTAGCATTTTATATAATAATTTTTTTAAAATCCATTCTTTTTAATTTTTAATATGATTTTTTTTTTTTGAGAAAATGCTAAAGTTATAACAAATTTTACTACAAACTGGTGTTGTAATGAATGTGATCAATGACATGAGGCTTACAAAAATACTAGAAATATTATAAAATTTACAACATGAGAATTACAAAGATATATCACCAATCACAAATATTCATTTAAAAATGCATTCAATAGTTTGTTGAAATCTACCTATCATATTCATTGTCACATCAAATTATAAAAGTTATGAAGACCACCATGCACCCTTGATGCAGTGATCACTCCACAAGTATAAGTTCTTGTGGGGTGTGGGGAGCAATGGCTGAGATTTAAGTCTCTAAAAGAGAGTTTTGTACACATATACACTTAGATTAGGCTAGAGTATAATTTTTATCTTGTATAAAAATAATTAAAAAAATAAAAGTTATGTAGTAAAATTTATGGTATTTTTAACATTTTCCTATTTGAATTACTTGTGATTAGTAACACGTCTATTTGTAAGACTTATTTATTTAAATTTGTCTTATCTCTATCTCTAGCATTATTTAATTCTTTGAGCCCTCTTAATAGTGAAAAAAAATGTAAACTAAAATGTTTTAATATTTCCCAAAAATATTTATATATAAAAAAAAAATAAAAAAATTTGCCCCCAAATTTTGGGCCTTCTCTAGTAAGGGGGCCCTAGGCAATGGCCTAATTGGCCTAAGCCTAGGGCCGGCCCTGTTGAAGATATACTTAGGATGCGTAAAAAAAAATTAACTGGTATTAAATACTTAGAAATGTAGAATATGGCTTGAATTAGGAGTTCGACTCCTTGTTGGATTTGGATAAGGAAGCAATTTTATTCCTTTTGGGTTACTATTGTTTGAAGTTATCATACTCTATTAGAAGTCTTGTCTACTACTTGATTTGGAATTATTTTTGGAATAGGAGTGATTCTTCTTTTGTGTGTGGAAAAGAAGTCTAGGCCTTCTTGGTTTTGGATATGCTAGCCTACTCAAGTCTCCTATATAAGCATAGTGCTACTACGGAAAATTAGAGAAAGATAGAGAGTGGGTGTGAGAAAAAGAGGCTCTTTTTTGTTTGGTTATTTGATATTTGTGGATTGCAATTTGGAATAGTGAGAGAGGTTTGTTGCCGCTTGGTTTTGGTTCTGCGGTTTGGTGATTTGCTATCTCTTGGTGCGTTGCAACTTTTGGATTTGCTTTGTGGCTCTCTTTTTGGTTTATGCGCAATTCGTATTTGGTATTTGGTATTTGTGAACCTTTGGTTCTTTGTTTTGTATTTGTGAGAGAGAAAGCTATTTGGGTGTATTTGGGATTTGGGTTTGTGAGAGTGCCTCTACACCAATTTGTATTATCCCAAATTTGATGAAGAGGGTAAAAGAATGGATGACGGATACATTTAAATAAGCAAGACGGCTCTGGATCAGTGGTCTGAAGGTAGACGGATCCAAAGTGCACGGAAACAAGGTGGACGGGTCTAGAAGGCCATGTGGCATCCACCTATTTAAGTAGCTTCCAAGGAATCCTAAATGGAAATGACTTGTGTCTCACACTTAACCCTAGTTCATAGAGTCTCAACATGAATGGAATTCCAACTTGAGGAGGATTCCGGAATATACGCTCATTAATGATGATCTTCCCTATAAGGAAAAGACTTCCTACGCAAGAAAGGAAGGTCGGTTCTACACTACTATAAAAACCCAAAGGCCTTCAGAAAACAAGGTACGCATAATTCACCCTAGCTCTAGCACTCTAGAGTTGTGAGAAATTCTAACTTGACCATCAGAAGGTACCTGGCCAACACCACACTGGTGCTCTTTGTTAGGTCTTCTCTTTTTGTGTTGTACAAGTATTGTTCTGAGCACGTGAGGACCGTGTGACTTACTGTTGATTTTTCGGCATCATCAGTTGGCGTTGTCTGTGGGAAAGCGTGCGATTTGTGAGCCATATTATCGCCTTCCAAACAAAAAGTTGCATGGTACTTACTCGTTCAATGGCAACCACCACCAACAATCAAGGCGACAAACCGCGACCCACTGCCCTGGAGAGGCAAGTTCAAACCCTCACAGCAGCAGTGGAACGTCTTACCAAACAGAATAATGACCTAGAGGAACAGCTACGCTAGAAGAACGCAGCGATGGATACCCAAAAGGAAGACCAAGAAGGCACCAGCGTTGAAAGAAGGAACCAAGAAGGGTCGAAAGGAAGCAATTCCCCAAGCAGACCAGAACAACAGGACACTAGCCGGCCATCCGTCACCGATACGGTTCCACCTCACATAGTCGTTGAGATGCAAATGATGAAGGAAAGGATGGACTTCATAATGAACGCCCTTAGAGGACGGGTATCTAGCCTTTCACGGCATAATGATTTGCCTTTCACGGCATCCGTCATTTCATTCCCCCTTCCACCGAAGTTTCGTATGCCACAAGTAGAAAACTACGATGGATCCAAGGATCCCTTAGATCACTTGGAGTCTTTCAAGACCCTGATGCACCTTCAAGGGATGCCGGACTAGATCATGTGCAGAGCCTTCCCCACCACGCTGAAGGGACCCACAAGGATCTGGTTCAGTAGGTTGACGCCCAATTCCATTAGTACCTTCAAGGATTTAAGCGCACAGTTCGCCTCACACTTCATCGGGGGGCACAAGTACAAGAAGTCCATTGCGTGCTTGATGAACATTAAGCAGCGGGAAGACGAGACGCTGAAGTCCTACATCACCCGCTTTAACAAAGAGGCTCTCTCGATCGATGAAGCTGACAATAAGATACTTGTGGCTGCCTTCACGAACGGACTACGAAAGGGTAAGTTCCTATTTTCCTTATCCAGGAACGACCTAAAAACTATGTCAGATGTGCTGTACAGGGCAACCAAGTACATGAACGCAGAAGATGCATTGCTAGCCCGAGAAGAGAGGCCTAAGAAGAGAGAAAGACAAGAAGACATACGGCAGGAAAGGGACCAAAGAGGGCTAGGACCGGAGAACAACGAGAGGAAAGGCGCTTAAAACCCCCTTACAGGAAAATTCCCGAGTTTCACCCCGCTGACTGCCCCAATCGACCAAGTCTTGATGCAGATCAAGGACGAAGGAGCCTTGACCTTTCCCGGCAAGCTGAAGGGAGATCCTAATAAGAGGTCTAAAGACAAGTATTGCCGATTCCACCGCGATCACGGCTATGACACAATTGACTGTTACGACCTGAAGCAATAGATTGAAGCCCTTATCCGACAAGGAAAGCTGCAGAGGTTCGTTAGCAAGGAGAGGACGGACCAACCCCAAGGAGAGGACGGACCAACTCCAAGAGCAAGCTCCCCGACGGGGAATGAACGTCCCAGGCCGCCCATAGGGGACATAAGAATGATTGTAGGGGGCACAACAGCTACTGGGTCATCCAAAAAGGCTAGGAAAACTTACCTAAGGATGGTTTAGAACGTCCAACTGATGGGCTCCGTACCAAAGATGAGACAGATGGACAATCCCGTCATCGGATTCTCGAAGGAAGATGCCCGACGTCTTCACCACCCATATGACGATGCAGTCGTAGTCAGCATACGAGTAGGAGATTACAATACACACCGAGTTCTGGTCGACAATGGCAGCTCGGCCAACATCCTTTACTACCCGGCATTCCAGCAGATGAGAATTGATAGAGAACGATTGATCCCGACGAATGCTCCGCTCGTTGGATTCGGAGGAACATGGGTGTTCCCTCTTGGTGCAGTCACATTATCCGTGACGGTGGGCGACTACCCCCAGCAAATCACCAAGGACGTGACCTTCCTTGTGGTCAATTGCTCGACTGCTTACAATGCCATCCTGGGACAACCTACCCTCAACTCATGGAAGGCTGTAACCTCAACCTACCACTTAATGATCAAGTTCCCTACAGATTACGGAGTAGGGGAGTTGCGCAGAAATCAGGTGGCTACACGCGAATGCTACATAGCTATGATAGAGATGGACGACCACCTCCAGGCCATGAACATAGAAGAACACCGGACGGTAACAGAACCTGTTGAAAAACTTGAAGAGATACTACTCGACGATTCAAGGAATGATCGAACAACCAGGATTGGTACCCTCGCCAACCCGACAGTTCGCCAAGCACTAATAACTTTTCTCAAAGATAATCAAGTTGTATTTAATTGGAGCCATGAGGACATGTCGGGAATAGACCCTTCGGTCATGGTGCACAGACTAAACGTGTCGCCCTCCTTTACACCCATCTGTCAGAAGAAGATGGTATTTACCCCTGAATAAGACCGAGCTATAGCAGAAGAAGTTCGCAAGCTACAAGAGGCAAACTTCTTAGGGAAGTTTACTACCTCGACTGGCTAGCAAATGTAGTAATGGTCAAGAAAGCCAGCGGGAAATGGAGGATGTGCGTAGATTTCACCGACCTGAACAAGGCGTGCCCCAAAGATAGTTACTCCTTCCCACGAGTTGACGTTCTTGTTGACTCTACGACTCCACATCAGTTACTGAGTTTCATGGACGCTTTTTCAGGCTACAACCAGATCAGAATGGATGAAGCCCATTAGGAGAAGACTTCGTTCGTTACCAGCCAGGGCCTCTTCTGCTATAAAGTAATGTCATTCGGCCTAAAAAATGCGGGTGCGACGTACCAGAGGCTGATGAACAAGATGTTCGCACAGCAGATTAGGAGAAATGTCCAGGTCTATGTTGACGACATGCTGGTAAAAAGCCGTAGGGAGGAAGATCACTTGGAGGACTTCAGGGAAACATTCGACACCCTTCATTCCTACAACATGAAGCTCAATCCAGGCAAGTGTGTCTTTGGAGTGACGGCAGGAAAGTTCCTGGGATTCATGGTGTCTCAAAGGGGTATCGAGGCCAACCCAGACAAGATCCGGGCCATAATAGAGATTGCACCTCCAAGGAATGTGAAAGAAGTACAAAGCCTCAACGATGAGATAGCAGCGCTGAACAGGTTCATATCAAGGGCGATGGACAAGTGTCTACCGTTCTTTCGCACGCTGAAAAAGTCTTTTGAATGGACGACCGAGTGTCAGCAAGCATTCGAGGACCTAAAAGCCTACCTCTCGTCCCCTCCGTTGTTAAGTCCTTCCCAGCCTGGGGAAGAACTATTCCTCTACTTAGCAATATCCTCGGCGGCCATCAGCGCAGCATTAGTCAGGGAAGAAGATAGGGTACAAAAGTCCGTGTACTACACGAGTCGTGCGCTTCGAGGAGCAGAGGAAAGATACCCACCAATGGAGAAGCTCACCTTCGCTTTAGTTATTGCAGCCCGTGAGCTCAATCCTTACTTCCAAGCTCACACAGTAATCGTCCTAACGGACAAACCCCTAAGGCGAGCAATGAGTAATCCTGAAGCTGCCGGACGAGTGGCATTATGGGCAATAGAATTGAGTGAGTTCGACATACAATATCGCCCCCGCACTGCCATTAAGGGACAGGTGGTCGTCGACTTCATTGCAGAGTTCACTAACGTAGAAGGCCAGGGGGCAGAAGAGGTCCCACAATGGAGCATCCATACAGACGGGTCCTCCAATAAGCAAGCAGGATCGAATGCATGGTTCGCCTGGATTTCCATACAACCAATAATGAAGCAGAATACGAAGCCTTAATAGCAGGACTAGACCTCGCCAAGGCTGCGGGAGCTGAAAATCTTGTCGTCTACTGCGATTCCCATGTGGTGACAAGTCAGGTTAACGGAGAATACGACTGCAGGAATGAACGAATGAAGAAGTACTTGGAATAGGTGAAGGACTGAATTAACAACCTCCGAGCAAAGTTCATTCAAATCCTAAGGGAGGAGAACAAGCACGCCGACCGACTCGCTAAGGCTACATCAACAGAGCACATGGTCGTCCCCAGTCAGGTACTGTCCTTCGTAAAAATTTCACCACTAATAGATAGCATCAGTGTGCAGGAGATAGGATCCGAAAACTATTGGACGACACCAATAACCTCCTACTTGAAGGATGGCGTGCTGCCAAGCGCAAGGAGGCTGCTAGAAAATTGAAGGTTCAAGCTGCCCGCTTCGTCCTGATTAAAAGACATTCTTTACAAAAGAGGCTTCTCCCGACCGTACCTGAGGTGTCTCGTCCACGAAGAGGCAGACTATGTCATGAGAGAAGTCCACGAGGGAGTCTGCGGAAATCACTTTGGGTCACGGTCATTAGTACATAAATTAATTCGGGCAGGATACTACTAGCCAACAATGCAGAGGGACGCCCATGCATACATCAAAGCTTGCGACAATTGTCAAAGATTTGGCAACCTCATCAAACAACCGACAGAAGTGCTCACCCCAATGCACAATGGGGGTTGGATATAATGGGTCCGTTCCCAACAGCAGCTAGACAATTGAAGTTCTTAATAGTCGGTATAGACTATTTCACAAAGTGGGTAGAAGCGGAAGCCCTAGCCACCATCACTGAAAAGAATGTGCGAAGTTTTGTGTGGAAGAACATCATCTGCAGGTATGGTATTCCTAGGGTGTTGGTCTCTAACAATGGGAAGCAGTTCGACAGTGGTGCATTCCGAGACTTCTGCTCACAACTAGGGATCAAGAACCATTACTCATCACCTGCAGGCCAACAGGTAAGTTGAGGTCACGAACCGATCCTTGCTCAAAATCATCAAGACTTGGCTTGAGGGGACAAAGGGTATATGGCCAGAGGAGCTGCCAAGTGTTTTGTGGGCATACAGGACAACGACGCAGACACCTACAGGAGAAACCCCGTTTCGATTAGCATACGGTAGCGAGGCAGTCATCCCAGCGGAAGTAGGACTTACAAGCTATAGGGTAGGGAAGCACGATGAAACTATGCACTTGCAGCTTGACTTGGTGGATGAAGTAAAAACAACAGTTGAGCAAAGGTTAGCACGGTACCAGAGTCTCATGGCCAAACACTACAACTTAAAGGTCAAACACAGGGACTTCCAGGTAGGAGATCTTGTCCTAAGAAAGGTAATGGGCACTATGAGAAACGCCTCCTAGGGAAAGCTAGGACTTAACTGGGAAGGACCATACAGAGTAGCATCATGGCATAGGAAAGGAACCTACCACCTGGAGACGCTGGAAGAGCAAAAGTTGCATCACCCATGGAACACAGAGTATCTAAAGAAGTACTACCAGTAGGCCACTAGCAGTAGACGAGCAACGACACTCCTCATTTCCAATTTATTTCTTTCTAGTTTAGTTTTTATTATCTACAGTTCCTTTCAAGCCCAAGGGCAAGTTTTTTTTTTTTTTTTTTTTTTTTTCAACAACAATTTCTACGCATGAATTACCATTATAATAAGAGGAGTTATTCAGAATCGCCACCTGTTATATTCCTATAATTTTAGTCCACGAAGTCAGGAAGTGAACAGATTCTAATTAAAAATTCAAGTCCTTAAGTGGACGGGTTCATCCGAAAGGATGATAATTAAGTCCACATAGTGGACGGATTCAACTTAAAGTTGAGTTGACATTATAAATCCTTGAAAGGACGGGTTCATTCGAAAGGATGATAGTTAAGTTCACTTAGTGGACGGGTTCAACAAAAAAATTGAATAAATATTACAAGTCCTTGAGAGGACGGGTTCCACATAGTGGACGGATTCAACTTAAGTTTGAGTTGACATTATAAGTCCTTGAAAGGACAGGTTCATCCGAAAGGATGACAATTAAGTCAACAAAGTGGATGGGTTCAACAACACGTGGGACTAACATAAAAGTCCATAAAGTGGACGGGCTCAAATCCACAAAGTGGACGGGTTCAACAACACGTGGGACTAACATGAAAGTTCATAAAGCGGACGGGTTCATCCGAAAAGATGATAATTAAGTCCTAAAGTGGATAGGTCCAACAATACATTGAATTAACATTATAAATCCTTAAGAGGACGAGTTCATTCGAGAGGATGATAATCAAGTCCTCATAAAGGACGGGTTCAATAAAATGATATAATTAACATTACAAGTCCTCAAAGTGGACGGAAGGATGATTATGGCAGTTATATTCATATAAAGCTGTAAACTGAACGGATTCAAGCATAAAAATAGACAGTAATGAAATTATGCTAAAACCCATAAAGGGAGAAGTTTAAATACAGAAGACGATGGTTAAATTAAACATTTAGTGTTCTCCAAGACCATTTAAAAAAAAAATCTACACAAGTTGAACTGGAATTTCATTCTTCTCTTCAACCACTAAATCCTCAAGGTGACGGGCCTAAGCATCATCTAGTTTAGCTTGATTTTTAGCATGTACCCCGTCACCTTGAGGGTCGTTGACAGGGGCATCCTCGGCAAAAAGTTCATCCATACTCTCGGAGTGGACGGGCTGAACTGAGGTTTGGTTCTGGGCATTGATGTTGACATAAGACACGTCCAGGTCAGGATAGGAAGTCTTGACTTGACGGAGGGCATTGTCAAAGCCTTCCGCAAATGAGCTTCCAAGCTCTGCCAGAAGGGCGTCGGAGTCACGGTACTCTCGTACAGCTTCTTCCTTCGCCTGACAGAGCTGGTCCTTGGCGTCACGGATTTCATTCTCCTTGTCTTCCAAGACCTGCTTCAGTTGCTCCATCTGCTTCTTAAACTCATCCCTAGCTTGCTTCGACAAGGCAAGCTTCTTTTCCTGGACCACCTTCCAGGCCCTCAGCTCATTCAACTCATCCTTCGTCGACCTTGCTTTCGCCCGTATACAGTCCAACGACGTCTTATGGTTGAGGCAACGGCCCATCAACCCCTTCATCATAAGCATTGCCTGAAGATGGAAGGGTTAATAGCTAGGCAAGTTGACGGAAAAGAAAAGATAAAGTAGACGGGCGTAGTTACCTGTGCGATGCAAAAGAGACCCGTCTCCCCTATGGCCTCAGTTGCGTGGTTGCTCAAGTCCTCGTAATCATCAGCAGTGATGATGGACGAGAGCTGCTCCAATGCATACTTGGAGTCCTCACGGAGGAGGGCAAGTGCTTTTTCAGCAAAGGGATCGGAACCCGTCATAAGTCCTTTTCCCCTTCCTGGGCCGGGTTTAGTGACCGTCTTCTTGGTCGGGTTTAGTGACCGTCAAGAACAATTTTAGGCTTCTTAGGGGGGTGACGGTCAGTCTTCTCCAGTTGTTTCCTCTTGGTGGACGGGTTGGCTGAATCTGGCCCCTTAGAGGTTTGACCCGTTTTTGCAAAGCAGCCTGTTGCTTAATATAGGCTCTCCTTTTGGCAGCATCCATTTCTGCACGAAGACGGACGAATATTTTAGAATAAAATCAAAAACAAAGAAACCACAAGTGTGTAGACAGACTTACATTGACGAACTTGAGCGTCGTATCGACGGGTGGCTGGGGTTGGCTCTGGTCTGTCGCAATACCAGTGGATTGTATTTAGGGTGACCAACTTGGACCACGTCCTTTCCTCTAGCTTGGACTTATTGAAAATTCTCTCCAGAAAACTCCACTACTCAAGTGAGACTTGTGGACGGTCCCGAACTGAAAATGAAGACGGTTAGTGACATGTTAAATTAAAACTAAACCGAATGTAGACGGATACATTCTAGACGGTGGTATTATGCCCCATGTTGTGTCGACAGGCATATGTTCAGTATCACCAGGATGACATATCCATTCGTCACCTTCCATGAAAAAAGACCGACTCTTCCAGTTTCTGTTGGAGTCGGGAGTCTTACACACTAGCCTCAACAAAGGGCTCCTAGGCACAAAGCTATACATACCCTTTGACTGGGCAATCTCATCAAGACGGTAACAATGGAAGAATTCCTGCACCGTCAACCTCTGGGCACCATTAGACATTGCCCCGTACAAAACCTCCACACCTAGGAAGACCCTCTAGGCGTTTGGGGAAATCTGGGCGACGGCCAAGCCTAAGTATTGGAGGAGTTGACAGTGGAGTGAAGTTAAGGGGAATCTAAGCCCTACCTTTAGCATCTGCTCATAAACCCCGACGCCTTTAACACCGTCATAGTAGCATTTCTCCGACTTGTAGGGTAAACGGAAAGGTATGTTGTCGGGTATTTGGTACTTAGCCTTAAGGGTTTTGAAGTGAGATTCTTTGATCGAGGAATTAAAATCATTAACCGTCCATATAGGAAGCATGATGAACTCCCTAAGTCCATCAGGACCTATGACGGATTGGATTGGGGGCTCAGCATCGACTAGACCGTCACTAGGATCACCCTTTGGCCTATCCATCTCCAAACCCTCATCCCTTGAGGAAGGAGAAGTGGCAGACGGATTCCTCTCTTCACTTGAAGTGTCAGGGTCTTTTTGACCTGACGGGAACACTTCATTGTAGCTCGCTCCGTCGCGGACAAACGATCGGTTACTCGACGCACTAGACATCTGTCACCTACACGTGACGGTAAACCCTAAGACACTGACGGGTCTAAAATAGATGATGACAGTATGAAGTCTAAAAGATAAGAAATTTGAAGCAGAAGAAAGGTACTTACCAGTTGGAAATGAGCAGCAAAAAGGTGTAGATGATGGATGCGCCTGGTGAACGATACATTTGTTTGACAAGGGTGATAGTAGAGCTCTGACCATAAAATTTCTGAGGAAAGTGGAAAATGAGTGAGAAGGAGGCAGGTTTATATAGAGGGAACGGCATGGAAGACGAAGGGACGCTTCATTCCATGAGATTGACCACTAAGTAGATGCCACGTGTCCCTATGACATTAATGACCCTAGCCCAGCCTGTCAAGCTAGGTATGTTTCTTAGGAGACAAATTGAACCGTCACTCCACGAGTCCGTCCATTTAGAGATCACGGACCCATAGAGTGAGGTGGCAACTAAAGAGGGTAAAAGAATGGATGACGGATACATTTAAATAAGCAAGATGTCTCTGGATCAGTGGTCTGAAGGTAGACGGATCCAAAGTGCACGGACACAAGGTGGACGAGTCTAGAAGGCCATGTGGCATCCACCTACTATAAAAACCCAAAGGCCTTCAGAAAACAAGGTACGCATAATTCACCCTAGCTCCAGCACTCTAGAGTTGTGAGAAATTCTAACTTGACCTTCGGAGGGTACTTGGCCGGCACCACAGCGATGCTCTTTGTTAGGTCTTCTCTTGTTGTGTTGTACAGGTATTGTTTTGAGCACGTGAGAACCGTGTGACTTACTGTTGATTTTTCAGCATCATCATTTGATATAGTGAAATTTGTTCGTCGTCACCCCTAGATGTAGGCTATTGTTGAACCACGTAAATCTTGGTGTTTTGTGTCTATTTTCTTTTGGATTAATTTTTTTCGTTCCTATTGATTAGTTTGGAGATCTTTCTCAAGCCTAAAATATTTTCACAATCAATCTTGATAATTTGAACTTCCGCTATTTTACGACAAACTGGTATCAAAGCCCAAATTCGCTACCTAGGCATTTGGATTTGTTCTCTTTAGAGATTTTGGTGATTGGTTCGTGAATTTGATTATTGGGGAGAAAGATGTCAAGTGATTCCTCTACAAAATCTTTGGCGAATTCTTTTGGAAAAGCTTTGGCAGAGTCTTTTGCAAAACCTTTGGCGGTTAGGACAATGGTTTCTAATGCCAAATTTGAAGTAGAGAAATTTGATGGAACGAATAACTTTGGCATGTGGCAATGCGAAGTTATGGATGTCTTGGTCCAACAAGAGTTGGATATTACTTTGGAAGACAAACCTGAAGGGATGTTAGACAAGGATTGGGAAAAGAATAATAGACAAGCTTGTGGCACTATTCGTTTGTGTTTGGCTAAGAATCAAAAGTATTTTTTTATGAGGGAGACGAATGCTAAAGAGCTTTGGAAGAAATTGGAGGACAAGTATATGACCAAGAGTGTGGAGAATTGTCTCTACTTGAAGAAGAAGCTCTTCCGTTTTCAATATCGTGCAGGTATTTCTTTGTCTGAGCACTTAAATGATTACAATAAAATACTTGCTGATTTGCAAAACTTGGAAGTTGATATTAGCAGTGAGGATAAAGCTCTCTTGTTGTTGAATTCATTGCCTGATACTTATGATCATCTAATTACTACACTGTTGTATGGAAAAGATGAAATTAAGTTTGATGATGTGTCCAATGCTTTGACTAATAATGAGTATCATATGAATGATGAGCAAGCTCAAAGGGACACGATGACTGAGGCTTTGATTGTTAAGGGCATGTCAAATAATAAGAATCTTGAGAAAGATGAGTGTGCCTATTGTCACAAAAGGGGGCATTGGAAGAAAGATTGTCCTTTGTTGCAAAACAAAGACGAGAAGGATTCTAATGCAAATGTAGCACATGATTGTGATGAGGATTCTGATTTTGCATTGACTAGTTCATCATTTGTTTGCCATTCAAATGAGTGGGTTTTGGATTCAGCTTGCACCTTCCATATGTGTCCGAGAAAGGAATGGTTTTACAACCTAGAAGAGTCAGAACTTGGTTCAGTCATCATGGGTAATGATCAAACCTGTGAGATTTTGGGGAAAGGTAAAATCAAGCTGAAATTGCATGATGGAACAGTTCGTTTTTTTAATAAGGTTCAATATGTTCCTGAATTGAAAAGGAATCTCATCTCAGTTGGTTTATTAGAATCCAAGGGTTTCAAGATTGCTATGGAGAATGGAACTTTGAAGGTACTACATGGTGCTTTGGTAGTGATGATGGCCACATGTATTTCCTTAAAGGGAGTACTGTTGTAGGTGGAGTAGTGATTAGGGAGGCTACTTTAGACACTATTAGACATTTGGAACATGCCAATGATAATACTTTGTTTGAAAGTGCCAAGAACTGCAAATTTGAAGTTTGTGAGCCTTGTGCTTTGGAGAAGCAAACTAAGGTCAAGTTTGGTACAATAGTTCATCATACTAAGGGTTTGCTTGATTATGTACACACTAATGTATGGAGCCTATTAAGGTTGCTTCTTTTGGAGGTAGGAATCATGATGTTAATTTTGGTGGTGACATGGTGATTAAGCCTTTCTACAAGTTCAAGTGTTTATTGGACTTGTTCGGTATTTGCAATTTGAATTAGCCTATAGGTGCTTTGGTGGTGGCGACAAAGAAGTTTCATTTGTGGTGATATGCACTTTGTTTTGGACTCTTATTTGGATTTGGCACCATCTTTGGGTGCATTTGGCGTCTATTGGCGTATTTGTAAGTAATTTTGGATAATTTGCACTTTGTTTGTTGAAAACTCTAATTTATTGAGAATTTGTGATTTAGAAGATGTCTTGTCAAGGTGAAGACTTGTTAAGGATTTGTATTTGGTGGTCTACAAGCGTCGTTTGTGAGGCTTGATGGAATTCAAGCCAAGGTGGAGATTTGTAGAATATGGCTTGAATTAGGAGTTCGACTCCTTGTTGGATTTGGATAAGGAAGGAATTTCATTCATTTTGGGTTACTGTTGTTTAAAGTTATCAAACTCTATTAGAAGTCTTGTCTACTACTTGATTTGGAATTCTTTTTGGAATAGGAGTGATTCTTCTTTTGTGTGTGGAAAAGAAGTCTAGTTCTTCTTGGTTTTGGATATGCTAGCCTACTCAAGTCTTCTATATAAGCATAGTGCTACTACGGAAAATTAGAGAAAGATAGAGAGTGGGTGTGAGAAAAAGAGGCTCTCTTTTGTTTGGTTATTTGATATTTGTGGGTTGCAATTTGGAATAGTGAGAGAGGTTTGTTGCCGCTTGGTTTTGGTTCTGCAGTTTGGTGATTTGCTCTCTCTTGGTGTGTTGCAACTTTTGGATTTGCTTTGTGGCTCTCTCTTTGGTTTGTGCGCAATTTGTATTTTAATTAATAGTGATCACTCCATAAGGTGTCCTTGATCAAATCCAATTCAGTGTATGTACTTGTTACATTACACCCACTTGTCTGCTCAAAGTCACTAGCTCAATGATGGAGTAAATCATCATATCATATAGCAGCACAACAAGTGTAGGTTTCAGTGGTAATATTCAATTAATATCCACAACCTAGAACAATTTAATAATCTATGAAAAATCATTACTCTCTGTTTTTGGTTCCTTAACCATTAACATGATTTTTCTACAGAGGTGACATCACATGCCACATTTAAACAATGAAATATACTTACAAAAATTATGAATGTGAAAATAAAATTTTATTATCAAATAAAAATGCATAGTATTGTTTTTGAGGGCCCATAATTCTAACACCTTCACCGCCCATCGGCCCATCTGCAACCAACATTTTTTTTTTTTTCTATTTAGTAAACGTCCAACTTATCTAATTTTATTACAAACTAACTCTTTCCCAGTAAATTATACTCATCAAAAGAAAAAAAGAATGAGGTATCATTTTATATATGTAAACTAAATTAAAGAGTGTTGCTGTATATATTAGTATGTTTGACACCATTATTATTATTGTAACTCAAATGGTTCAAATTCATTGCGCAGAGAGAAAGAGAGCGGCTAACATGACACAATGATCAAGAGGACGACCAAAAAGACCATCTGGTGTGAAACCTTCTGCATATCGTTTTAGTTTTGCTTCACTTGGAACTGTGATCTATATGGATTTTGCTTACACTGAATTGGTGGAGCTTCTTCTCCCAATATTTATATGCAAGTACATTTATTATTTTAAGGTTGAAGAACTGCATAAATGGCAGGTGCATTTAATTTCAAATCTACTGCATGATATGTATCATTTCTACATATAGTATGGAATTTAAATGACATTTTGATCCTAAATAAGTTTTGCAAGCCACGGCGTTTTCTGACAATGTCCAACGTTTTCTCATGAAGCATGCCATTATTGTAGATGTTTCATATGGTGATGCGCCATTATTTTCTTGATGTGTCAAGAAAATCACTCATATACCTTTCAGTTTTTAATAGGGTAGACCCCTTTTTTTATTCCCTACAACATCTGGAGGAGGAAGAATTCAAATCCAAATTCACTTGATGGGAGAGATCAATTAGTGTCATTGAGCCACAAGGTTCTTGATATGGAACAACTTTACTCTCGGTTTGTTATTAGAAAAAAAGTTTTCTAAAAAATTGATATATTTTCCTGTGTCTGTTTGCAACTTTGAAATAGCAACAAAATATTTTTTGATGTTTTGTACACACATAAAACAATAAAATTTTGGCTACAACTTCACTCAATATTTTTTTATTAGATGCGAATTTTGACAAATGTACAATTGGATTACATCTTTTTCTTATATTCTCCATACTTGCAAAATTTTCAAAAGATTAAAGATTAATAGATATGTCATCAATCAAATATTTAAATTTTAATTTTTTGTAGTCTAAATTTATGCATAATAAATAACATCTTATTGGTATGAAATTTAACATGTGTGCTAAAAACATAAAGAACATGTAATCTAACAATTAGATTTTCAATATATGTAGTCATATTAATTTTTTAGTGGGTGCTATAACCAAACTGATACCACATAAAATTAGTATAATTTCCTATAATCCTAAATAGTTATATGAATAAAAAGTTTTCATTTATAAATGAATATAATGTACACCCCAAAAGTATAAAATCAACCAAAAATTGTGAGAGTCCTACACACTCACATCCTAGTCATAATGGCTTGATGGGGACTACAGTGTTTTTGGTTGTTTGATCTTTGTTGGTGATTTTTATAGCCAAACAATCCCATTTTCAAAATATTTAGGGTGGTAGCCCTCTTTTACAACTAGATTTTTGTAAAACCACCAAGGGGTGTGGTCTAATGGTCTTGGGTGACGTACAAGATGCGTTGAGTGTTAAGTCTAAGGTTCGAGTCCGAATATGGACTCACTTGGGTTACCTCCCTCAACAGCTCAAGGTTCACTAGTGTCCCTTATGGGGCTGGGAAACTATGACTCACCGTGGTCCCCTACACCCCAGCAGGGTCCCAGACCTAGCGGGTAAGGTGTTACTATGGTAACGCCAGGTAGGATTACCACGTTGGTTGCCCCCCCTACCCATTTTTTATTCATAAAAAAAAAACTCGATTTTTGTAAAATTGAGCTCTTAGTGCTTCTAAATTTCTATAAAATCAAGTTATAGGCCACATTGGCTGAGCTGGTAGTGATTGATGTGGTGTTCTCAAAATTTTTTACCCAATTGGAACTCAAGTTTCTAAAAATATAGTTCAATTATTATTATTATTATTATTTTTTACTAACAACTTGATCTTTGAAGCCTTGAGTTCATTCTGACCACTTATAAATAAAAATTATATAAAAAAAATTCCAAGGCAACTTGACTTCTAAGAATTCAAGTTGTTAACACTTCGTTTGGGTAGAGGGAATGAGTTATTTTGGAATATTCATTCCATTCTCTCGTTTGAGAGTTTTAATAAAGGGAATGGAAATACTATTATCTTGTTTTGTAGTTTAAGTGAGAGGAAATAGAATGGGTATGAGGGAACATTCATTCCTCTCTATTTCCTCAAAACCTAATTTTTTTTTACCCCAAAGTTGGGAGGAATCAAAGGGAATGAAATTAAGTTTAATGAGATTTTCACTAAAAATCCAAAAATAGCCTTAGATATTTAGGATTTTATTTTAAAATAGGGGTCTAATATAATAATATTGTCTTAAAATTATTCCATTCATTTTCCTTTATGTTACTTACAAACAAAGTTACTTACCTTTCATTTCTTTATTTTAATACATTCAAACAAGGTTACTTAGAGGAATTACAGATGTCTCACATGCATGGTAGCTTGGTGTAAGTGGATTCTAGATGTCACGCATGCATGATGGCTCGGTGTAACTGAATTCCAGATGTCATGCATGCATGATAGTTTGGTGTAATTGGATTCCACATTTCATGCATGCGTGATAGTTTGGTGCAAGTGGGTTCCACATGTCATGCATGCATGATGATAACTTGGTTTAAGTAAATTCCAAGTGTGCTCACTTAATTGGCCCCAATGGATGTGTATGTGACATTACTAGTTTACACTCTCATATACACCCATCTCTTAATATTTAAATGTTAAGGTTGCGTTTGGGAACTTGGATTTGAATTTAAATTTTAAATTAATAGATTTGAAATTAAGGGATTTCAAATCCATTGATTTTAGTAGTTATTTCAAATCCAAGCATTTTGAAGGTTTAAAATTCTTGATGGATTTGTCAAATCTAAATCCTTGACCTTTTTTAAACTTCCCAAACAAGTTATTTGGATTTTAATCACCCAAATCCAAATCCAAATCCAAATCCAATTGCCCAAATCATGTCATCCAAACACACCATAAAGGTATTGTTTCATAGGAAATTTTAATATAAAACACAGTTACCAATTACTTATATACCACGCGGAACACAACTGTGTGTTGCTCAAGGAATTAACATTTAGGGTACATTTGGTAGACTATATTGGTGATTACATAGGAATAAGAATAATTATTACAAGGAATACAAGATGTTGTAATGTAATACTTATTACTATTCATTTGTTTGGTGACAACACAAGAATAGAACCTTCAAGATAATAGAATGTTTAAATCAAATTATCTAAATTGTAACATTAGAATAAAACTTAAGATATATTTTAGGAAATATCTTGTATAATTATATTTCCTAAAAAATAATATTTTTTAAATTTGAAAGAAAGATTATTTATTATTTATTACTTTTAATTTTCATAATTATTATGTATATATGGAAAGTTTGTTTATTTAGAAATATATTTATTTTAGAAATTAATACGCCTACTAATGAATAGCTATTACAAAACCGATTGGTGTCTTAATTTGATGATAAAGAGTTATTATCAGGAGCGGGCGCCATAAGTTTGAAACTCTAAAAAAAAAAAAAAATTATTCATAAGGAATGACTAATCATTGTAATAAAAATATAACCAAACTAGTAAATATCTAAACCAAATTAAATAACTATTACATTACAGTGCTTATTACGGTATACTAAACATACCCTTAAATTAACTTAAACTTACATTAACTAGTTATTAAGGAGGTTCTTGTGGATTATATAGTTAACTCAACTGGTAAAGTCTCTGATGGTTGAATAAGAGATCTAGGGTTCAATCCCTACCTACACCAAAAACTGATTGGTGTCTTGGTTTAATGATAAAGAGCTATCATCAGGAGCGGACGTCATAAGTTGAAACTCTCTGCAAAAAAAAAAAAAGAATAAAGAAGGAAGTTCTTAATTTTAATTCAAGTTTTTAAATGGTGCAGGCACCACATTATAATTTTAAATTCTTTGAAAATATGGTTTCTCCAAAAAAAAAAAAAAATCTTTGCAAATATGGAGTTAATCTAATTTGAAAATTTACATATTTTTGAAATTTCTTGAAATTTTCAAATTTAAGATTATCTTCGGACAAATTTTCATGTTATATACTTTGACAATATGTCTTATTGTGTTCCTCAACAAATTGTCATTGAAACGAAAACCATATTACATTACAGTGCTTATTACGGTATACTGAACATACCCTTAAATTAACTTAAACTTACATTAACTAGTTATTAAGGAGGTTCTTGTGGATTATATAGTTAACTCAACTAGTAAAGTCTCTGATGGTTGAATAAGAGATCTAGGGTTCAATCCCTACCTACACCAAAAACCGATTGGTGTCTTGGTTTAATGATAAAGAGCTATCATCAGGAGCGGATGTCATAAGTTGAAACTCTCTGCAAAAAAAAAAAAAAGAATAAAGAAGGAAGTTCTTAATTTTAATTCAAGTTTTTAAATGGTGCAGGCACCACATTATAATTTTAAATTCTTTGAAAATATGGTTTCTCCAAAAAAAAAAAAAAATCTTTGCAAATATGGAGTTAATCTAATTTGAAAATTTACATATTTTTGAAATTTCTTGAAATTTTCAAATTTAAGATTATCTTCGGACAAATTTTCATGTTATATACTTTGACAATATGTCTTATTGTGTTCCTCAACAAATTGTCATTGAAACGAAAACCATATTAGGTTGAAACACCTTCCAATTAAAATTGTCACACACACTCTCTCTCTCTCTCTCTATATATATACATATTTATATATATATATATATATATTTTAAATTTTACTTGTTACGGTCTGTTATTGGGACAGATTTCTATACTGTTTTGAGAATCCTAAACTAGTAGTATAAGCATTCACATCAGTCTCCTCAAATATTTAGCTAAATTAATCCAAAAAACTATACTTTTGCTAGTTTAGCTATATATTATTTTCATACACATATATCTTTTTTTTTTTTTTTTTTTGAGAAGCATACACATATATCAGCCTCAATACTTTATCAACATTGAAATTTAATGTAGAGAAGATAGAAACTCACTGCATATAGCGATGGGACTATTTTCTTTACAAACTTTAGTTAATTTAGTGAGGCTGATGCACACTTGTTTTGGTTGAGTTTAGATAAATTTTTGCTAAAATATTAAATTGGTGAGACAAATGTGAATGCTCTAACATCCTAACTTCAAATCTTTTTCATCTTCACAAAAGGTATCAAAGTTTTGATATTGAATAAATGAAGTTATATTTTTGAAACCCTCCTCATTAATTGTGTTGATTCTAATTCAAATTTGTTTATTTTATTCTTGCTAAGAATCACAAAAAAAAAGTTAGTGATTTTACAATTAATATAAGAGTTAATTTCAATTTCTCTATTTGGTATCACAACAAATTTTCAATTTTTACGCCATTAGGTCCAAATTCCCTTTTTAATTCTGGCTTTGAAGGATTCAAAAGTTGATGACATATTACTTGTAGGCTAGCAACTAGCAATGCAAAATGGTTATGGGAACCCTTAACTGAAGCCTTTCCACTCATAATAGATTAAGGATCTTATTTCACTTCATTTGATTGGATAGGAACTCAAGGAAAAATGCATTAATCTAAAATGAGATGACAACTCGTGCGTTTTTGCTGCTAATTGTTGGAGGAATTGGCTTCAACAGTAGTCGCTTGTTCTCGTGTCAATGCATGTGCTATAATGTGTATGCAATCGCAGGCTCCACGTAAGCAATAAGAGATGAGTCCAGAACCACATTGAACTTTTTTGCAATCAGCATCGCTGGAGCACCGATCTCCCTTTCCCGTTGCTGCAGCAAAGTTTTCAGACCCGAAACGTTCATTGAACCGTAAAAGGGAGAAGTTCAAGGTTTTTGAGGTCGAACCGAGGTCGAACCGGGGTCAAACCGTAATGACGTCATAATTAATTTAATAATTAATTAAAGCTTAAATATAGATATTAAATTTATAAAAACTAGCAAAACATTAAAATTTATGATTAATTTTTGAAGTAAAGTTGAATAACTTTGAAGGATTTTAATTATAATTTTTTTTATTCCTTGTAAGAGATGGATAATTTAATTAAGTAGAATAAAATTGTGTTAAGTTGTTTTTTTTTTTTTTTTTTTTTTTTTTAAAAAATTGCTAAGGGGTTGGACCGCACGGTTCTCACCGGTTCGCGCGGTCCAACCCCGGTTTTAAGGGTTCACGAAATTAACAAAAAATCCGGTTCTTTATGCTTAAAAAATCGGTTTTCATCCCGGTTTCCGGTTTTTATGGTTCAACCTCCCGGTCCGGTTCTGAGAACTATGTGCTGCAGCACTTGCCATCATTGACAATGATAAACCTGACATTTGTATGTTATTAGCCACTATCATCATGTAAACAACCAAAACCAAAACCAAAACCAAAACTTGTGTGTGTGTGTCTGTGAAAAAGAGAGAGAGAGAGACTAACATGCTGCAAAAGCCAATAAGACTAGCAAGTAAGCCATTTTGAAAGTAGTCTTCCCCATTACTTTTTGATTGTTCTAGCTTCCGAATTTGTTATTGTAAAAGGAATAAAAGGACTCTTTCTTTTCTATTTACTTTACCAACCAACTAGAAATCTTTGAGTATCACTTTTTTAATGATAGACTCTTTGAGTACCACTTTAAATAAGAATTGTATATTTTTACGTTACAATATGTGGATTGTCATTGATGACAACTGAGTGACTTCAGCTTTCTTCTTCTTTTATAATTTTTTTTTAATATAAAAACTGTCATTTCATTTATGGTCTGTTTAGTTAGAGAGATATGGAAAAGTGGGAAGAAAGAAAATGAGAAAGATATAGAAAATTAGGAGAATATAAGAAATTGAATTTTCTTTTATATATGTTTAGTTGGAAGGATAGAAAAGTGGAAGGATAAAAAACTTTTTTATTTGGTTTAGAAGAAAATGAGAGAATAAAAAATAGAGTTTATATAAATTTACCATCATATCCCAATTAGGTAAAACAAAAAAAAATACATTATATTTTTATTTAAAAATTATGTACGAATGATTACTTCATTTAAAAAAAAGGATAAGTTCAAGAACCCAATACTTTTTCCTCAAAAAAGAGGATCATGAAAGAAAAGAAAAGAAAAAAAAATGGAAGAAAGGATAAGCACGAAAGAAAAAAAAAAAAAAACTGAAGAAAAGATAAGCACAAAACAAAAGGACAAAAAATCAAAATTGAATGACGATGATACACAAAATTGTCAGTGAGCTAATAGTCCACATGCGCACCAATCGGGGTACCTGAAGAACAAAAAGAATAAAGAACCTACAGAGAACACCGATGGGGTGTCGGCCAAAGACCCTCTGAAGGTTAAATCAGCGATCAAAGAATCTCCAATAACTCTAAAGTGTAAGAGCTTAGAAAATTGCATGTACCTTGGAGAAGAGGAGACTTGTTGCTTATATAATGGTGTAGAGCTGACCGAAATCTCATGAACGCAGGATCTTTCGTTTTAGGGAAGATATGGAGTTAATGTTCCGAGATCTTAGGATTTCTCTTCCTATATTTGGAGGATACGAATATGTAGAAGGATCTTTTGACGTGGTGTGCAAGTTCTTTCCATATATGGGTGCACGAGTGGAGAATACGCAAATGGTGTGAGACTAAGTGTAATTCATTGTTTGTATTAGGTAGCCTGACGAGTACCTTCCTACCCGACAGTGAATGTGAGTGGAGAGCATGATTGACGTTGCGTCGTAATCCACCCGAAGGAGACCTAATACCCAAAGGGTAAAAGAAGATCGTCGGGTATCCCAAACCCAAAGGGTAAAATGGGATCGAAAGAGACTTTAAACCTGAAGGGTCTGAGGAGCTCGAAAGGCATCCCCAACCCGATGGGCAAAAAGAGTTAGAAATCCTATTAACCAAAATATTCCTTATCAAATGATAACATAGAAGAAGACAAATAAACAAAAAGCTCTGTTTGTTTCAGCATTAACGTTTTCTTGAAAATGGTTCATTTTTCAAAGAGCATTTTCTGAAAAGCTATCTTATTTTTCGGTATTTGATAATGACATTGAAAATGAGCTTGAGAATTTTTTCTGGTGTTTGGAATGCATAAATTTTTTATAACATTTCTTGTATAATTTAAAACATGTATAACATGTGTATTATGTAAACCAACTAATGTAAATAGATGTTGGGCTAGGCAATTTCGTCCAAAACATAGCCTTTGGTTTTCACTTAAGTTTTCTCCCCGATTTGGGGATGCTGAATTTTGGTGGGTCAGAGAGAATATTACCATGGCCCACTATTTTATTCCCTCATTTCCACTCTCAACCAAACAAAAATTTTCTCAATTTTCTCTCTTCATTTTCTATCCCTCCAATTTTCACCCCGAACAAACAGATCCCTATGCTAAATTCAAACAAAAGAAGTACAACAATTGCCCCTACAAGCTTCCAAACCAGGAGGCAAATTGCAATTACTACAAGAGAAACATACTTTAAGGGTCCGTTTGGATACATTTTATTTTGCTGAAAACTGAAAACAATAAAAAAATAATAAAAAAGTTACTATTCATTTGTCTAATTGCACTGTTCATGTCCCATGAACAGTGCAACAAGCGCTGGTTTTTAAAAAAAAAAAAAAAAAAGAAGCTAAAAACGCAAAGCGCTGAACGCGTTTCAGCTATCCAAACCGCACCTAAGAAAAGGCGAAACTACGTTATTGGTCTTTAAAGTATACCCTGTGAACGCAATTAGTCCTTAAGTTTCAAGTGTGAAATATTAGTCCCTTATGTTTAAAAAATGAGTACTGTTATTCCTTTTATTAAATGCAGTTAATGTTTTGTCTATGGGACTAACGGAATAATGATGTGACATTTTTTAACTAAAGTGGCATTTTTAATAAAATATTACAAAAATGAATTTACAAGTCAAGATCAAATTGACCGAGTTCCCAGATCAAGTCTTTTAACAAGGATATCATTAACATTTGATTTTGGAAGGCAGTACTACGGCGGTGGCGACAGAGATGAAGGCAGTGCTGTGGCAGTGACAAAATAACCACAAAGGTTGGAGAGCAAGTGGACATTCTGGTTTGATAACCAGTCGAAACCCAAGCAAGGTGTTGCGTGGGGCGCCTCTCCCCAAGATATACACTTTCCACACAGTCGAAGATTTCTAGTGATACCTTTTCAACTTTCCTAAACTATTCACTTTTTTCTGTCTAATTTTTTTTTTCATGATCTGGGTTCCTCTTCATCTTTCCCCTCTTTCATTTTTATTTTTGTTTGGATAAGAAGTGCAAATATAGCTTGCTGTTAAAGGAGGATTTTATTTGTTAGATCTAGATAGGTTGTGTATTAATTCATTTTTCCTCGTATTGATCAATATTTATATTGGGTCTGCTAGCGTTCAAGTTTGATTAAATATGTGAACTCTTTGTGCAGATTGTATGATCAGATATTCTAGCCCATTCTACCAATAAAAAGATATTCAAGCCCAGCAAGTTGCTGGCAAATGCTGATTTTCACTTTTCAAAGCTGGAATTGAACCCAAATGGGTTGATCCCGAGTGTGCTGCCGGAGGAAAGTGGTCCATCACGAACAACAGAAAGGCCAGCCTTAATACCATGTGGCTTGAAATTGCAAAAATCTCACTTGAACAGAATATTTTAATAAAATCGGGATAGCATTAAGATTTGATTTTGGAATTAGGTGGGTTTGTTCTTGACGTGTAAATTCATTTTTTAATATTTTAATAATAAAAAATGTCATATCAGTCAATAAGATATTCCGTCATTGTTTCGTTAGCCACATAAGCAATAATATTAACAACAGTTAACAGAAGGACTAACCGTGCTCATTTGATAAACATAAAGGACAAATAGTGCTCACTTGAATCTTGAAAGACTAATTGTGCTCATGGTGTAAACTTTAGGGATCAATAATGTAGTTTCACCTTAGGAAAAATAGCAAGTTTAGCAGTTAAATGAGCTTCTGAGTTTACAAATCTTCTAACCCAACAAAACTCCAAACAAAGACATTTTTTTTCCCTTTGAAAACTCTTTCTTTCAAAATTCAATTGATGACGATTGTTATATAGATTTCAAAAACAAATAAGAGTTTTCCATGTAAAAAGAAAGTTAAATAAAATAAATTGTGACAACTATATCATAGATGTCAAATTATGATAGTTGTACTACAAATGTCAGATGATGATAGTGTTGTCTATATAAGTATATATATGGATAGGTTGTAATAATGATGTTTGAGTTTGGAGAGTATTGTTTCATAAAGTGAAAATTCAAGCTCTGGAATTTTCTAAGTGAAATTCGAATTAAAGGATTTTCGATCGGTCGAAGCTTTTGCTCGATCGATCGAAATAATGAAGAAAATAATCCTGGAGTCACTGGATGATTCGATCGCTATTCGATTCCTGTTCGATCGATCAAAAAGAGCATTCAATTGATTGAAAGGAACTCTCGACCGATCGAAACTCATAAAACTAAGTTTTCTGCATAATCTTCTGGTAACTATTCTAAATATTTGAAGAGGTTTCAAACCTTGTGAATGGTTTTATGAAACATTTTGACTCTCCATACGTGCATTTTGATGAAATATAACCCCCTATGGGTATAAATAGAGGCTTATGTTCATAATTACTATTTGTAGAACTCAACAAAATAGTAAGTCAGAGAGAAACACAAGAAATTCTATGGTTATTCTCCATAATTGCTATCTGTAAAACCCAACAACTTGGTTGTATCCTGGGGACAAGTTTGCAATAACCCTTTAGTAACAAAAGTGTGGAGGCAAATATTATCTAAGGATAACAATTTTGTGCCTCTAAGTTATCTATGGGGATGACTCCTCTCCCGTTTTAGGTGCGGTTTGGATCCACGTCCACGGCTACGTTTTACACTGTAGCACGTTTTCAGTTTTTTTTTTTTCCTGGACGCGCGTCTGGCACTGTTCACTGTCCATGAACAGTAATTTTAAGCTTATGAACAGTAAAAAACAGAGTAAACAATAACTTTTTACCCATTAAAAAATTATTTTGCTACAGTGTTTTCAGTTTTCAGTTTTTAGTTTTCAGTTTCAGCAAAAATAAGTTGTATCCAAATGGACCCTTAGTGTCTCATGTTTTCTCCTGTTTTTAAACAGATAAATGACACGTGGCATCTACAAAATCTAATGGTAAGATATAAGGCCACATCACAGCATCATTATTTCTATTTTACCAACACTCTTCAGCAATAAATCTACTGTTCACACCCCACTGCACTTGGCAGTGGATGATAAGGACTCGTCAGAAATCATGCCGGAAATATCACCGAATCTGAGAATCCATAAGCATAAATAGAGCCTCAAGAGAGGATGAGAACCCATAAGCACAAACAAAGAAAAAATTATATTGATTCTAAAAATAAAGAAACAAAAGGGAGAAAATCCATTTCATTTCAATTCAAACCAGACCCATGACAAAAATCCACTGTAGAAATGGCAAGAGAGAGCTCAGTATCAAACTACCAAGTCTAAAATCAACCAAATCCCAACAAAAAAGATGAACAAACCAACAAGTGCAGATCCGAACCAATTAAACACACACAACCACAACTAGCAATTAGCATTTAGCAGTTAGTTCACACATACAAATACACAAGAAGCCTTTGTTGTTCTTCCGCAATTTCTCAGCCCATTCTTTCCCCCTCTCTTGCAGCTCTGTTTGTGATAGTTTCTCAGATTCGGTGTAGTGGGTTACTGCTGAAGAGTGGGGTAAAAGAGAAATAAATGATAATTTGATGTGGCCTTGTTTTTACCATTAGATTTTATAGACGCCACGTATTGTTCATCTGTTTAAAAACAGGAGAAAACACGAGACACTAAACTGGGTTTTATTAAAAAATAACTATAAAACTTAAACTATATTATTAGTTAGGCAACGTTTCAAACAAATTTGGTTTCTAATAAATCGAGTCCAGAGGACTCAATTTTGCTATGAGGAAATCGAGTGTGAGACACTCGATTTCCAAGTGAGTATGGAAATCGAGTTTCAGACGCTCGATTTCTAAGTACAAATTCAATAGGCAAAATCGAGTGCAGAGAACTCGAATTGTTAGAAACCAAATATGTTTGAAACGTTGCCTAACTAATAATATAGTTTGAGTTTTATAGTTATTTTTTAATAAAATCCCACTAAACTGGAGAGGAGCTGGACCCGTTATCTATTTCTATTTGTCTTTTGTGTTATCTTTGTTTTTCCTTTATTATTTTGTGTATTATCCACAACAACAGATAGGTGCGAAACCATACTTAGGCCTCACATTTGATTGTAGTAGGTAAATTTTAAGACCCAGTCTATGTTTGCAAGACTCCCCACCCCCAAGGAAAAAATTTCCCCTGCATGTCCATTTGAAGTTTGCTATCGCATTTTACATTTTTTTTTTCTTGGGTCAAAATTCGTAATTAATTTCATAAGAAAAGCACAGTAAAAACATCGAGGCCGTGCTTGGAATGTTGGACAGATATAAATTCGGTACCACTTTCTATACTTGCTTTTATTATTTTGGCTTTTACTATTGAAATGAAACTCCACTACACATTAGGCATTAAATTTTTCGTAAAATTTACCTATATTATTTTCCATTATTTTAGGTGTAGTAGATTATGTTCCTACAAAATATTAAATTTAAGCTCATAGTTGCATTGCATTTAATTATTTTTGAAAATAATCACTATTTGAGTTACATTAGGCCTCATGATGAGGGTAGAGCCATTGCAGATACACATGCTTGGAGTAGGTCAAATTCATTTGAAATTTGAATGGAGCTGAAGGAAGGGAAAAATTGGAACTTTTGAATATGGAGGGTCCCAGTGCTGATCGGCCCCCTTCGTTTGCCGATCAATAGATGGGGAGGTGATCCCAGTTTAATTGTACAAAACATAACTACGTATATGTTCTTATGAAAACAAGTTAATGAAATATAAGCTATTTAAATTGTGTAATGACCTTCTAGTTTAAAAATATAATTTGTCTTGCATCATAGTTGACGAGAGTCTACACTTGAAGGATCTAAAACTTGGAGAAAAATTCTTGTGCCACACCAAAAGGCACAACATTGGCCACAACTCACCCATGTGGCGAGTTGTGGTTGGTGGAGGGGTGATGATAGGTCCATGTGGGGACACCCCTCTACCAACCACAACTCGCCACATGGGCGAGTTGTGGCCAATGTTGTGCCTTTTGGTGTGGCACAAGAATTACTCAAACCTGGGTACTTGTAACACCTAAACCAAAGATTTAAGCTTATTACAATCGATGAATGATGTGTACTCAAAAGAAAAAAGAAGAAGAAGAATATTTTGTCTTTATTCTCCTCATTAAGTCTTGATTGACTTCCTTCTCAAAAAAAAAAAAAAAAAAAAAAAAAGTCTTGACTTAATATTTTTGGAAATATTTTATCTTATTAAAGACTTTCCATGTGATAGGCAAAAAACGTACTGACCCATTGTGATAAATTAATTGATTAATTAGCCAAGTTTATTAATTAATCAAATTAACATGCAATGTACGTGGCAGCACAAACAAATCACTAATTAAACTAAGTATGCAGCGGAAATTAAATTGACACGGTGATTTGTTTACGAATGGGGAAAACCTACACGGCAAAAACCCCATCGGGTGATTTTAAAGTCACTACTCCCGAGAATCCACTATTATCAAAACAAGCGGTTACAAGTAAAGGAATCCCAGTACCTTATTGACCTACAGTTGAACCCTTACCCCAATACCCAATTGGACTTGTTCTGTAGTGACAATCTCTCATTTCAATGCACGGCTCCCAGTATGTGACTAACCAATTGCGCGGATCCCAGTACGTGACTTAATCACCAACTTGAGAAAGATGTTGGCTGCAAAGTTTTTTAGTTCATCACACGATGAAGATCATGAAGTTGCTTGGTCACAAAACCCTACGGTGTACAAACACAGCAGCTTCTTCAAGAGAAAGATGAACTAGGGCAAACTGGGTTTCCGGTTACACTTTTCTTCACACTTGTGGAATTGTGCTCTTGTGCAACTTCTGTAACCTTTTACGGCCCTCAAAATAATCCTTATATATGTTTAGGGTTGTGAGAAAAGAAAGCCCAAACATATACCCATGGATTGGATTGAAATCAGCTCTGAAAAACTAAATTTCATAAACCTCGATAGATAGTTATCTATCGAGCTAGCTGTCGAGGCACGGGGTTCAGCAGCTTTTAAACCTCGATAGATGCTAGCTGTTGATTTTTAAATCCAGCACTTTCTCACTTGATTCTTGGATAGACTTGCATGGCTTTAACACTTGAACTTGAAACCTTGTTTCTTGAAGCATTAAACATATCTTAAATCTACCCAATTACAAGTAAAGTGCGTTTTGTCAAAGGATTAGCCAATTACATAAAATGTTGACATATGTTCCTAACATGAATCACATATGTCCTAACACCATGTTAAACAAGTAGGTTCCAGTTATCTTAACTGGTAAAGTCTCTGATAGTTGAATAAAAGATTTAGAGTTCAATCCTTGCCTACACCAAAAATCGATTGGTGTCTTGGTTTGATGATAAAAAACTATCAACAGAAGCGGACGCTATAGGTTGAAACTCTAAAAAAAAAATGTTAAACAAATTAATTTGGATTTCAAATTCAAATCTTTGTGACTTTTAATTTTTTAGGAAATTTCTTGTCATTTAATGCCTTGTTTTCTTCCTTAACTAGCCCTAGAATTAATGAAGAAACCTAATCTTAAATGAAAGAAAATTAATGCTTATTAAATAAGAATCTTAAATTTTTTTGGTGTTTTGCATTTGATTAATTTAAATAAAATAAAGCAAACAAAGGCAGATTATAACATGACTAACTTATAATATCGTGATTGCTGATGGTTATTTTGGCTGATTGATTTTTCAATAGGCTAGTTTCAACAATTCTTAATTAAAGTAGAGAAATTGTACAATATTTATTAAAAATCAAGATGGAAATAATCAGCATATAGGGTTCTACCCAAGGTGGCATATGCCATTAGGCTCGGACATATTTCCAGGAACTACAAGAATATATGAACATGTGAGAGGAAATGTGGGAATATCGACGCACTAGACTAGCGTATGGCGCCACATTGTGGCATATGTTGGATTCAAAGTGGCATGCATTAATAGCGTACATCACTTTAGGAAGAATCCTAAATTCATCAAAACGTTCAAGAAATTACTAATGAAATTGATGAAGGCGAAAATTGACCTCGTCAACGTCAATGGACGAGCTCCGGTACCTATTGTCAAGAAAAGAAAGGCAAAGGAAGTTTCACCGGCGTGGCACCAGTTGAGAATACTCCGATGCTAAAGGCAGCTAAATAGCTCTCAAAGAATTCTCTCGTAGGTATATATTTTGTTTTTCATATCTCTTTTACCTGAGTTCTATTTCCTTTTTATAGTTTGCTTCGGGTCGGTGTAGTTATGTTTGTTAATGCTCCTCTAAGCGTTTTTCTCCTGAAAGAAACGCAACATTAATTGACAATGAAGATTCTATTTAGAGTGTAATGGATGACCGTTGGGCCATCATTGCTTTTGTAATTGATTCGGCGCACTTATTCTTTGTTAGCTGTCCTGATGGCCTTTATTTATGCCTTCAATGAATGCGATCCTGTCTCATCTATACGAACGGGGTCTTGCCCTTACACTCGTTCCTGATTTAGATGCAGCTGTGGTCGTCTTTAAGCTAGACAACCTCCACTTGATACTCGTCAGTTGCCCCCCTATTCCTTGGTCGTCAGGAACTTGGACGATCTTAGGAATGTGGTCACACGTGATAATTCATATCTTCTTGGTTCTCGAAATCTGGCTCTTCGTCTTAAATGCGAAACGTCTACTCTTCAGGAAATGAACACATGTTGGTATTTTATTCATGGCGTGTGTGAAACTTCCTTGATATTGGTGCGCCTTAATTCCAATTTTTGCTTTTAGAGAAAACCGTTCCTCTTCCTCCGCCCTATTTGGTCTGAACTTCGGAGTGCTAAGAAATCCTCATACTTCGAAATTTCCTGGTAAGGCCTCTTTTCCCTATACTTTGATGGTTGGTTTTGAATTCCTCAGTCAAGAGTGCCCCTCGGTTTCATTTTTCTTTGCTAGGTTGGGGGTTTTCTTAGAATATTCTTCTGGTCGGTGTCCCCAAGTGGGTTTATTTGTGTCTCGTTTTTCTGCACTTAGGCCTGTTTTGCTTTCTCTCTACCCTCTAATCTGTCAATCTCTTATAAAGCACCATTCGGAGATGGCCAGCATTGAGTATAGGGTAGATGATGTTAGGTCCAGTGAGTTGGAGACTGGATTGTCTTCCAATGCGGAGTCTTTGAGTAAGGTAGTTGATATTGTTGCTTCAAAGTTGCCTTCGTCTTCATCTTCTCCCTCCTTGCATGCTTTCTCTGAGTCTTGTTCCTTGAAAGAGAAACATTTAAACGAATTTAGGAAAAGGTTTCAATTTCCTAGGGGTACCTCTATTAGACTACCTCGCCTGGGTGAGAAAGCTTGTAACTTTGCCCACGGAGAGGTGTGCTTTTACGAGGCTAACTTTCTGTGTGGCCTTCGTTTCCCCGTCCATCCGTTCATCATGCAACTTTTGAACGAATTTCAAATCGCCCTAGGTCAACTCGTCCCTAATGCTTGGAGGACAATCATAAGTTGTATGTCTATCTGGATGTCTGCTTGTGATGGGGAAATGATAACTTTGAATGAATTCCTGTTTTTGTACCGTTTGTAAGCCTCTACCCACTATGGGTATTTTGAACTTTTACCTTGGGATAGGAAATCTAGGATTGTTAGAGGTTTTCCTTCATCCTTTCGTGATTGGAAATCACGATACTTTTTTATCTCTAGAATGGGTTGGGAAACCCTGTCTGACGATTTCTGGGGGGAAGTCCCAAGATTACTATGAAAATGGGAAGTCCCAGCACTTGGTGCATATTTTCATTGTCTTTTCTCGCTTTTCTTTCATATCGTAATTGTCCGTCTAATGATGTTTTCCTTTTGATTCTTCGCAGCTCTTGATCGTCCTGACTTAGAAGATAAACATCGCCATCGGGTTCGTGCTGCTCTTGCCTACGCCCATGAAATTGAGGATTTTGACGACCTTGTCGATCCTCGTCATCTGTTTGACTGCTGTTTAGGTCCTGAGCCTTCGAAGTACGTATTAGAAAAGATTCGTCGAGAGGAAAAGAGTAAGATCGTCTGTCCATAAGTTTCTAAAACTCCTTCATCTTTATTAGCTTCGTCTGTACTCTGCCTGACTGCCTACTTGTTTTTTTTTTGTTTTTTTGTTTTACCTAGCAGAAATGGCCACTAGATATAGTAAAGAGAAGTATGCCCGCATCAAGAATTTGAAGAATGAACCCTTATCCAATATGACTGCTGATTCCAAGAAGAAGAAGTTGGGCAACGAGAAAAGTGAGGTTGCTACTCTTCCTCCCGTTCATATTGCCCTTACTTCTTCTACTCCATCCTTAGAAGTGACTGGCTTCTCCCCTCTAACTACCCGTGCTAAAGGGAAAGGCAAGGTTGGAAGGAGCGTTTGGGATGATCCTGCTACTGCTATGGGCCGTGCTCACAACGTAATTACTGACAATGAACTCAAGGGTTTGTCATCCATCCCTTCCCACGAGCTGGTCAGCCGTCATATCCATAAATTATTACAAGTATGTGGTTTTTTCTTTCAGCATTGCTTTGGTATTTTTCTATGTGCATGGTCTCTCCTTTCATTTGCTTGTTTCTATCAGGTCCTTGGGGAGTCATTGCGCATCACGACTGACTATTTGAACACGGAAGAGAAGGTTGTGGTGGCCAACTCAAAGGTGGAGTCCGTCGAGGTAGAATGCTCCAAGTTGAGGAAAGATCTAATTGTTGCTATGAATGAGAGGAACGAATCGAATGAGAAAATAAAGGAGCTTACTGAGGCCTTGCGTGTAGAGAAAGCGCTTGTCGTCTAGAAGGATGAAGAGATTCAAGCTGCCCTCCTAAAAACTGATGCAGAGAGAGAGAAAATCATCTAGAAATTCAAGCAGTTAGATGAGTTCTCAGATCTTCAGTTTATCCAGTACTTCAAAGGGTTCGAGCTTCTGTGTCGGTGGACAATGAAGCATCACAGCTTGGCCGTGGACTTCTCCAATTTAGACTTTGAGAAGATTGACACCGAGGTGCTTGTAGATGAAGCCAAGGAGCAAGAAGAAACTGAAACTGGTGCAGCGATGGAGAAAGATTTGACTGGGAAGGAAGTTGCTGAAGGAAAGGATACCGACGAGCCTACTGTCCCTCTTTCGTAGTATATTCATTCTCCCTTTTTTTTTTTTTGGAAAACAATGGTTGCCCCTTTGTTTTGGGGTTTTATCTTTGACGAACAATGGTTGCCTCTGTGTTTCGAGGCCTTAGTTTTTTTTTTTTTTTGCCTTATTGCCTCTTGGTTTTGAGGCTTTGGTTTTGGACAAACTTTTTGCTACAAACCTATTGTTTTGCTCATGCTATAACATAAGCTTGACTGTTTACAACATTCCAGGCTCTGCGAATTAAACTTGTAGTTTTTTATCACTTAGATTGTGCTTTTTATCACTTAATTCATAAGTTGAACTCGTCATATATATATTGGCTGAGTCTGTTATCTTCGTGATTTGAACTTAAAGTTTTTATCACTTAATTTGGATTTTTAACTTCGTCATTCATATTGACGGAGCTTTTATCCTTGTGATTTAAACTTAAAGTTTTTATCACTTGATTTGGATTTTTAACTTCGTCATTCATATTGGCCGAGCTTTTATCCTCGTGATTTAAACTTAAAGTTTTTATCACTTAGTTATGATTTAAACTCATCTTTGATGCTGACGAAATTTTTATCATAGTTGTCGTGCTTTGAACTTGTCTTTTCGATAAAAGAGATTTTCACCATGGAGTGTTTGACATCTAATCATTTGAAAAGAAATAGCTCTACAAACGTTTTCTCTGTTTTATTCATCCTTGTTTATAAAAAGGGGATTACAAGGATAATACTTCACGAAAAAACAAAAAGTACTGAAAATAAAACAAATACATAAAAACAATGAAATCCCACTTATCTGTTGATGAATAAATGAGGTGTTCCAAATTCTGGAACTTATTAATGTTGAAGGTCTGTTCCCTCACTGATAGTACTTTTTAAGGTGCTCTGCATTCCAAGGACGAGGTAAAGGTTTCCCATTTGCATCCTCCAGGTAGTAGCTCCCTCTTCTTGAATAACGGATGACCTTGTATGGACCTTCCCAGTTGGGGCCTAGCTTCCCTTCGTTTGGATCTTTGGTGGCTTGTGAAACCTTCCGTAGAACCATATCTCCAGGATTGAAACGTTTCAGTTTTACCCTCTGATTATGGTATCTCGTCATCCTCCCTTGATATAAAGCCATTCTTTGAGCTGCATCATCTCTGACCTCAGGTAAGTAATCCAGAGCTAACTTGAGGCCCTCGTCATTGCTGCGTTCGTCATAACATGTTCTTTTGAGACTTGACACTCCAACTTCCACAGAAATTACTACTTCAATTCCAAATGCCAGCTTGAAGGGTGTCTTGCCTGTTGGTGTCCTCATTGTCGTTCTGTAGGCCCATAACACTCATGGAAGCTCGTTAGGCCATGCTCCTTTTGCCCCCTTAAGTCGGGTTTTGATTAGCTTAAGCAAAGTCCGATTTATAACTTCAGTCTGGCCGTTTGCTTGTGGGTGTCCAGGGGAGGAATAGTGATTCCTTATCCCCAGTTCCTTGCAAAAATCCCTAAACTTGTGGCTGTCAAACTGTCGTCCATTGTTAGAGATGATAACCCGTGGAATCCCGAACCGACAAACTAGGTTTTTCCATACAAAGTGTTGTATTTTGGCCTCCGTTATAACTGCTAAAGGCTCTGCTTCCACCTACTTCGTGAAATAGTCAATAGCGACGACTAAAAATTTTACCTGCTTCTTACCAGGAGGTAGGGGGCCTAGTATATCAATTCCCCATGTGGAGAATGGCCATGGTGATGTGATGTTGGTCAAGTGCTCTGCTGGGACATGCTGCACGTTTCCAAACCGTTGGCACTTGTCGCATCTCTGAACGACCTGAGCTGTATCTTTTTGCATGGGCATGGACAACTTGCCCAACGAGTGACCGTGGTCCAGAGTGATTTTCGCAGACACCTTCGTGGATCTCTTTTAGTACATACGCAGTATCTTCTGGGTCGAGGCACTTTAAGTAGGGCTGTGAAAATCCCCTCTTGTAGAGCTCGTCATTCAAGATTGTGAACCTGGACGACCTTACTTTGACTTTTCTGGCTTCTAAGGGATCTGCAGGGAGGTTGCCATCCTTGATGTACGTGATTATTGGGTCCATCCAGCTCCCTCCAGATTGGATGTAATGTCAAACCCCTTAATGCTTGGGAGGTGCTGCACTTCCATGTACAATCTAGGTCGTCCTTCGTTGGTAGCTGACGATGCTAGCCTAGCAACTTCATTCGCTTCCGAGTTTTCCTCCCTTGGTACCTAAGTGATCTTGACATCATCAAAGTTAGAAACTAACTGATTAGTCAGCGTTAAGTACCTTTTCATTCTGTCTTCTTTGGCCTCGTACTAGTTGGTTATCTGCCCCACCACAAGTTTTGAATCAGAATTCAGCTTCAAGTTTCTTACACCCAAGGCTTTTGCAATTCTCAAGCCCGTCAAGACAGCTTCGTACTCTGCTTCGTTATTCGTTGCTGGGAACTGAAGCTGGACTCCGTATTTGAGGATGTCTTTCTCAGGGGATAAGAGGATCACTCCTACTCCTCCGATGCCTGCTGCTGCCGGCCTATTTGTATACACCGCCCAGTAATCTGACTCTGGATCTTGATCAGCAATAGTGAACTCGGGGACAAAGTCAGCCAATGCTTGGGCCTTGATCGCCATCCTAGGCCTATAATCGACGTCAAATTAACTCAATTCTACAACCCATTGGACCATTCTTCCTGCTGCATCCGGCCTACCCATGGCCTTTTGTGGAGGTTGGTCTATCATGACTAGTATCGTGTGTGCCTGGAAATAGGGACGAGGTTTCCTTGACGCGACAATCAGTGTAAAGGCTAGCTTTTCTATTTTTGGGCATTTTGCTTTTATGCCCTGGAAAGTCTGACTTGTGTAATAGACCGGCTTCTAGATCCTCAGTTCTTCACGGATCAATGCCGAACTCACGGCCGTTTGGGAGACAACCAAATATAGGAATAGATCTTCTCCTTCAACGGATGGACTCAAAAGCGGTGGCTTGGATAAGTAATTCTTGAGGGCCTGGAAAGCTTCTTCTCCTCCGTCCACTAGAAGGCCTGTTTCAACGTTTTAAAAAGTATGATGCATTTATCCGTGACTCTAAAGACGAACCTGTTCAAAGCTGCTACTCGTCTCGTCAGCCTCTGTACTTCCTTCACACTTCTTGGGGAGGTCATGTCTAATATGGCTTTGACTTTCCCTGGGTTGGCCTCTATACCCCGTTGCGAAACCATGAACCCCAGGAACTTGCCTGACAAGACTCCAAACACGCACTTTGCCGGGTTCAATCTCATCTGATACTTCCTCAACGTGTCAAAAGTTTCTCTGAGGTCGTCCAGATGTAATTTTGCTTTTCTGCTTTTCACGAGCATGTCGTCCACATACACTTCCATATTCCGTCCAATCTGCTTGCTGAACATTTGATTCACCAGCCTCTAATAGGTCACCCTTGCATTCTTCAGACATATGACCCTGTAATAGTACAGCCCCTGGCTAGTGATTCTTCAGACCAAAAGGCATGACCCTATAACAGTACAGCCCCTGGCTAGTGACAAGGGTTGTTTTCTCCTGGTCCTCTTTGCTCATGCGAATTTGGTTGTAACCTGAAAATCCATCCATAGAGGTTAGTAGCTCGTGACTAGCTGTTGAATCTACTAGTTGGTCGATCCTAGGAAGTGGAAAGCTGTCTTTTGGGCAAGCACGATTGAGATCTGTGAAATCAACGCACATACGCCATTTCCCGTTGGACTTCTTCACCACGACAATGTTGGCGAGCCATTTAGGGTAGTAGACTTCCGTGATGAACCCGACAGTTAAAAGTTTCTCTACCTCTTCCACAACAGCTTTATTCCTTTCAGGAGCAAAAACTCGTCGCTTCTGTTGGACGGGCTTTCTAGTGGGGTTGACATTCAACCGGTGTTCTATAACTTTGTTGTCTATACCTGGTATATCCTTATGGGTCCAGGCGAAGATATCCATATTCTGCTTTAGGAACTCCACGATCTTGTCCTTCAGGGTTAAGTCAAGTCCTGCTCCAATCTTCGTGACCTTGGTAGTGTCTCCTTCTACTAGGTTCACATCTTCCAACTCTTGGACAGGCTTCTTTGGCTCTTCTTCTACCACCCAGGTATGGTTTTCTCTGGAGGCTAACACCGCCTGGTAACACTCTCGAGCCAGGAGCTGATCCCCACGTATTTCTCCTATCCCATGCGGGGTTGGAAGCTTCACTTTGAGGCAATAGGTTGAAGTTGCAGCCTTAAGCCGATTCAGTGTAGGTCGTTCCAAGATGACATTATAGGACGATGGACAATCGACGATCAAGAAATCAACTTGTTTTGTTATTTGGGCTAGATGTGTTCCTGCTGTGACTCTCAATGAGATGATGGCCTTTGGATAGATTCAATCCTCGCTGAAGCTGACCAACGAGGATTTGAAAGGTCGAAGCCGCTTTGGTTCCAACCTCAACTGTTGGTAGGCCATCATATACATTATATCCGCAGAGCTCCCGTTGTCAACTAGCACTCTTCTTGTGTTGAAACCTTCAATTTCTAGCATGATGACTAGCGGGTCGTCATAGGGTTGCTTGATTCCACTTGCATCTCGCTCAGAGAATGTTATGTCGTCACTCTCTGATCGTCGGTACTTTATGGATGGATGCTTGATGTGCACGCTGTTAATCTGCCTCTGGTAAATCTTCTTCAAAGACTCGTATGACCCTCCCGATACTGGTCCTCCTATTATCATCCTTGGTATCGTCATGAGGCTTGTCGTCAGTCCGTGATCGGAATTAATGGTCCCTCTTGATGAACTTTTGGAGTTTCCCTCGTTGAATCAATTTTTCAATTTGCTCTTTTAGGTCACGGAATTTTTCAGTGTAGTGGCCATGATCCTTGTGAAAACGACAGTACTTCTTCGGGTCACGCTTCCTGGAGGACGTACTTAATGGCTTGGGCCATTTCAGGCCTAGTTCATCCTTAATATGCATCAGGATTTTGTCTACAGGCATCACTAATGGGGTGAAGTTCATCTTCTTCTTCAGGGTGTCAGAACTGCTCTTGCTGTCCTTAGCCTCCGAATATGAGTCCTTACAATCTTTTTTCTTACCTTGGGAATCACCAGGTTCTTCCTTCTTTTGTTTTCCTGTTAGCCCTTTTGTAGTAAGAAATCCTCTCCGTTCATGTACTTCTGAGCTTTGAATAGGAGATCCGTCATAGAGGTTGGCGGCGTCTTTCGCAATGAAAAGATGAGATTAGGGTTGTTGAGTCTAGCCTGGAAGGTCGTCATTATCACTTGGTCGTCGGCTTCGTCAATTTCCAGCACAACCTTGTTGAAACGCTTCATATAATCCCTTAGGCTTTCCCCTTCCTGCTGCCTTATTGTTAGCAAATAAGAAGTTGGCCTTTTATGATGCTGCCTCCCAATGAAATGGTGAACAAATGAGTCACTGAGTTGTTCAAAATTCGCTATTGAAGACGCTGGCAACTTGCTGAACCATACCTTAGCAGCCCCTCTGAAGGTGGTAGGGAAATATTTGCATATGACTTCATCCGGGGTCTGTTGGAGGTTCAAGATAGTCTTGAAGGCCCCTATGTGGTCGAGAGGGTCCTTCGTGCCACTATAGAACTCCAGCTGTGGCAGACAAAACTTCAGAGTCAGGGGGCACTCCAACACGCTTGTTGTGAAAGGTGAATCTTCGTTTAAGCATGCCATCAAGGTTCATTACTGTCTTCCCCTTCATGGAATTCTTTACCTCATCCAGCTCCCTTCGTAAGCTCTTCATTATGTGATCGTTGTCATGTGCAGACTGCCCAGTGTACTCTGTTGTGTCCTTTCCCATGCTATTTTCAGGGCTGCTAGCTTCCTCGTCATGTCGCTATGTCTACGTCGGTGGTGCGAAGCATTACTGCCCTTTGGACGTGCTCGGTGCTTTAACTCTTCATTCTGCTTCATTAGCTCTTGTACATTGGCTGTTAGAGTTTGGATCTGCTGAGCCATCACCATAGGATCTGGGGGTGGTGCTGGTGTGGAGTCCATCAAGCGACAGGAGCTTTATCGGTAGGAGCACAATGGTTTGAGAAGGAATCAACTCGTGTCCCCACAGACGGCGCCAAACTGATGAAGCCAAAAATTGACCTCGTCAGTATGGTCCTCGTCAATGTCGATGGACGAGCTCCGGTACCTGTTGTCAAGAAAAGAAAGGCAAATGAAGTTTCACCGGCGTGGCGCCAGTTAAGAATACTCCGATGCTAAAGGCAGCTAAATAGCTCTCAATGAATTCTCTCGCAGGTATATATTTTGTTTTTCACATCTCTTTTACATGAGTTCTATTTACTTTTTATAGTTTGCTTCGGGTCGGTGTAGTTATGTTTGTTAATGCTCCTCTAAGAATTTTTCTCCTGAAAGAAACGCAGCATTAATTGACAATGAAGATTCTATTTAGAGTGTAACGGATGACCGTTGGGCCATCATTGCCTTTGTAACTGATCCGGCGCACTTATTCCTTATCAGCTGTCTTGATGGCCTTTATTTATGCCTTCAATGAATGCGGTCCTGTCTCGTCTATACGGACGGGGTCTTGCCCCTACACTCGTTTCTGATTTAGATGCAGCTATGGTCATCTTTAAGCTAGACGACCTCCACTTGATACTCGTCAGAAATGAAATGAACAACATGTTATTAATCATCATGCATAGGTGTTCTGGAAAAATATCCCAACTCATACAGAAACCTCAATTCAATGACATTTGGCATCGACAAGGTTGACTCTTACGAAACACAACTCAACAGAGACTAAGCTTGTTGGCTTGTCTATGGACAAGAGTTGAAACTTGGACCCATTAGGATTAGGGTTCGGCATAGTACATTTTGGGAATGATACAAGATCGTAGTTTGAAGGGCTTGTGGAATTGATAGATATGTCCCAAGGGACCACCACTCATGGAACAACGGTATTCGATCGCCAAATAGGGCCTCATTGAGCAAACAACATTTTGTACCATATAAAACTCACCCTTCCTAGTTTAATGACACTTGTCATGTCAGGACTGGACTAGAGTAGTAGATTTTGCTTTAAGATTTATCAATGCGTGGTTCATTTCCTTTGGATGGATCTCGACATCAACGATCCATGATAAATAATTCTTGCTCAAGATGTCAAGGGCCACAAATTCAAGTTTTGTAAGGTTCGACATGATCTATATCAAATATATTACATTATTAATTAATTAAATAACAATATATATATATCTTGCAAAGTAAAATGAAGAAATACTATATTCAATTTATATTATTTAAATGTAAATTATAAGAATAAAATAATCTATATAAAACATGGTATAAAAGATATTGTTGGGGCCTTTTTCCCTCTTTTTCACACCCTAGACACGTGTCCTAATACTAGTGGATAGCTTCTTGTATGGGCCTTTACTAAGAAAGGAGTTCGGTCTACTATTACCGCAGAACAGGCTTTGAAGTCCCATCTTGCCGTTGTCAGTCTATGCACAAACTTTAAATCTATAGTCCGAATAGCATTCGCGCAATAAAATCTTGTGCTTTTGACCTTTTGTTCTACTGTGGAACCTTTCTCCACTTTATGCTACTATGAAACTTTTCTCCACTTTCTGTTGTCACAAAAAGAGATTTGTTTTTTCCTCTATTGCTACAACTCTCTATACAAACCCCAAATCACAAAGAAAATATTATTAAGTAAATGTTTGTTCACATTATGATAGGCCAAAAACGAATTGACCCCTTGTGATAAATTAATTGATTAATTAGTCAAGTTTATTAATTAATCAAATTAACATGCAAACGCGTGGTAGCATAAACAAATCACCAATTACTAAAGTATGCAGCAGAAAATAAATTGACACGGTGATTTGTTTACGAATGGGAAAAACCTACACGGCAAAAACTCCACCGGGTGATTTTAAGATCACCACTCCCGAGAATCCACTATTATCACAATAAGCGGTTACAAGTAAAGGAATCCTAATACCTTATACCAACCTACAGTTGAACCCTTACCCCAATACCCAATTGGACTTGTTCTGTAGTGACAATCTCACCAATTACTAAATTTGCTTGAATAAACTTTGCTCAACACTTGTGCAACTTGTGTCATCTTTGACGGCCCTTAAAATAATCCTTTTATATGTTTAGGGTTGTGAGAAAAGAAAGTCCAAACATACAATCACAGATTGGAGTCAAAACAGAATTGAAATTCTGTTTTTCATAAACCTCGACAGATACCCTATCTGTCGAGCTGCTGTCAAGCCACGGGCTGGAACAGCTTTACAGGTCTCGATAGATACTAGTTGTCGAGCTTTAATGAACAACACTTTTTTCACTTGAATCTTGGACAGACTTGCATGGTTTTAACATTTGAACTTGAAACAAGGTTTCTTGAAGTATTAAACACATCCTAAATCTACCAAAATACTGTTGGAAAATCACTCAACTCATATTCACTTGTTGAATATAATAAAATCTATCCTAACACAAACTCTTGAAAAACTTTGCAAGAAGAGAGTCTATGGTAAGAAAGACTTTGACAACCTGTATTTCTGAAACACTTTAAACAAAACTCATCAAGGTATCTTTGTGTGAAACAGAAAATAATAGATTGCATACAAGACATACATCAATATAAAAGGAATATACGTACAATGTATGTCAATAATGGTCACAAGACCAATATACAAGAATAATGTATCTCAAATAGAAAAAAAATAAAAGAAATACATCAAGTCCTCACTACATCCCTCAGTGTCTACTCTCCCCCTAACAAAAATCTCCTATACTAACTCTCCCCCTAACTATGACTACTCTCATAACCAAAACTACTTCCCCTTTTTGTCACGAGTGACAAAGGATAAGAGTGTCAAGTAGACATCTCGTCATCGCTGGGTGAGCTAGCATCTCCATCATCTTCATCATCTGAAGCAGTAGCATCATCATCATCACCGAAGCCATCACTTTCATCTGCAGAGGCCACAGGAGTGGAAGGCATGGTGTAACCGCCTATCTCAGCCTGGCGTCAAGCAATGCGGCCAACACAAGTGTTCACCTGACACAACTCATCACTGAGAGTGTCAAGGCGAGCATCCATGCGCTGAAGTTGCGTCATGATGTCCTCGAGTGTCACACGTCCCGTAGAAGAGGAGGGACTAGATGTGGATGGAGTAGAAGGAGTGGGGGGAGTTACCGTACTAGACCGCCTTGAACAAAACTGCACCTCGCTCCGTTTAACGATAGTGGCGTCAATTGCACACATCACGTGAAAGTGGTCAGAAGTAGGAAAGGGAACAGAAAAATGGCGTAAGATCCTCGTGATAGCGGAAGGAAAGATGAGCTTATCACGGGTCGTCGTATCCCTATAGACATCTATGATAGAAAGAATGAAGTGTGAGAGAAAATCTATAGTGAGATGCTCTAACAAAGAAAGGAAAAATTGAGCACGGGGCTCGGTAATAGAGTTATAATGAGAAAGAAGGTGAAGAACAAAAGTCATAACCATGTTCATGAATCTAGGACCTTTAGCAAAGGTCGAACATGGAGTAAACTGACATTCACAAAAAGCAGAGATCATCTCGTCTTTGGACACAGTCCTCAAACGCTTACAACCGGGGTAGTCAGGATACTCTACCCTCGGGATATGGAGCACATCAGAGACAATCTCCTGTGTGACAGTAATGCGCATACCTCAAACACGAGTAAAGAAATGAGGTATTGAAGAATCAAGTCCATGCATGCTGGAGTAGAACTCCTAAATCAGCACGGAAGGACAGGTGACCGGGACATCACACAGTGACTCCCAACCCCGACTGTGAATGACAGTGGGTAGGTCATGGAGAAGTCCGACAAAATGACTTGGTGTTTCGAATGAACACCTCGTCGAGAAAAGTTCTCCGAGAAGTCCTTTCGGGCATTCTCATCACGAAACCGAACAGAAGAGGGGGTAGGATCAGAAGAAGAAGACGATGCCCTAGAACGCAGAGGGTTCTTGGACGGAGCAGATTTACGCTTTGGTGCCATAACGCACTAACGTAAACTAGAGAGTGAGGGGGAAGAAAGAAACACTCAGAAAAGTCCCAAAAACAGTTCAAATACATAAAAATATATTGAATGTAAAGGACGTATGCATGAAAATGCATGAGCATGTGACGTGCAAAGATAATTGCATCATGGGCTCAGCCCAATCCAAACCTATCAGCACGCAAGCAGTTAACATATATAACACACATCTAAATGCATGAACATATAGTTATAATGCACATGGGATGCAATGCATGAAGATTTTAAAGCATTTTCACAAAAACCAACCCAAAAATTTCACAAAAACTTCATCAATATTGAAAAACCCCAAAAAAATTTCAAAAACCCAAAAACTTAGGTTAAAAAATCATGAAATGCATGAAAATGAGAGATTTGGACACTTACCAAGTGAAGAAGAACTTGATTAAGGCCGAAAATCTCTTTGAGATGAAGTTTGAAGTGTGAGAGAGAAGTTTGGGAGGTGAAAAGGCACAGACAGATCGAGAGAGATCGAGAAAATGAAGACCGGATCGCGTTGAACAAATATATAGAAGTTAAGTAAATCTTGACAATAGAGGTGTCGAGATTTAAAGACTTCGACAGATGCATCGATCGAAAAGGTGTCCAGAGGTGTCCACAGCAAAACAAGCTCGATGGATCGATGAGGTATTGAGGGGACATGAACTTTCTCGATCGATTCACCTAGCTATCGAGAGGTGTCGAGATTGCGATAAAAAGCAACTGAAGAGCTCGACAGATAAGCTAGGTATCGAGAGGTATCGAGGAGCTGTCGAGATTGCTTAAAAACAGTTTTTCAAGAAAAGAAAAACACAGATATAAATGCAATCAACCATGCAACTCAACCAATGATCCAAACAGCATTTTGAACTCTCAAAATCATCTCTCAACCAATGATCCAAACACACACACTAAACACGTCTAACCATTTTTATATTTCAAAAACAAGTTAAGACAGTTTAGTGAGCATACATTAACACATGTAAACCTTGTGATGGCCAAATCATATTGTACCTGCACATGTATCAAGAGTAGCAAAGAATATTGCGTGTTGTGTGTGAAAAACATCGCAAGATTGCATAAGCGTCTACATGTTATGACGATTTGAGATATGAGAAAATCAATTTAACTCACACACAATCATAACTGTTTGATGGGGACTATCACCTTCGAGGTACATCCTATAACTCCCACATCTCCTAGAATACACGCTTGCAATCATATATAAAGCATTTTGATTCTTTTTGCTTTTTATTTTCTTCTTTGCATATTTTTCTTTTTTTTAAAGCAAATCATTTGTGGGCATATAAGAGTTAGAAAATAAATACCCAATTATGTTAAGCAATTGACATTCCAATTTTGTTATGCCGAAGCATACAAATGTCATTTCATGATTGGCGGGCAACAGTGGTGAGATGATTATTTATGCATTTCTCTTAGGATTTTTTAGTCCTTCCCATCAAAAAGAGTGATACGAGTGTTAAGTACAAGAGATTACTTAATCTTACTCATCACAAACACGAGCCACAAATCTCACTTGCTTAGTTGTGCATAGAAATGCTCATCTAAGCTACAATAGATACAAAGTTTAGAAAACTTTGTTTCAATGGCCATCCAAGGTACACAAGTACCAAAGTACACAAAACACACACTGTTTTTATATTTTTTTTTTCTTCTGATTTTTCAATTTTTATTTTATTTTATATGAAAAACAAAATAAACAAAATTGAAACGAAACCAAACAAAAACATGTTAAATAAAGCAAAGCTTAAAACTAGACTGACTCAATACAGTAAAGCAAAACACTCAAGTAATGCAAACAAAAACAAGAAGAGGAAGAGAAAAAAAGTGACATAATCACTTGGAGCCCTTTTCCTTCCACACCTTGGAAGAACCTTTCCTTTGAGTAAACCCTTGAACCGGTGGTGAGGGGGAAGAATTTGAAACCGTTCAAGTTCGAAAGGAACATGAGGGCTTTGAGAAGATCTCCAAGAGGAGCAGAAGAGGATGGGAACTGATTCTGGTTTTTCGATGCTATCATGCCATTACTCTGTTGAGTGGCTAACCACTTATAGCAATTAGGTCGAGTATGACCGGCTGCTCCACAGTGATGACAGAGATGCTGCTTCTTTTGTTTAGGCTTTTGAGAGATAACCTTCTTAGCCCTAGGGTTTTTAGCTTTTTTCTTATCCTGCTTAGGGGGTGCTCCTAAGATAGATTTACCATTGTCTATGTTCTCACTAGCTAATTCATTTTTAACAACATTGTTCTTAATTTCAACATTATTATTAGGAGGAACAAAAACAGTAATACTGGTAGAAGCAATATTAGAAAAAGAGAGACCATACCCTAAACCAGTTCGATCGGAAGCAAATTTCTGAAGATTTAGCTTCTCATCAAGCTTTGCACTTGAAGTCCTCTCCAACTGGGCTCTGACTTGGAACAGTTCTGCCTCAAGCTTCTTAGTCTTCTCAGCCAAAAAGTTGTTCTCAAAACGCAGTGCTCCAATAGTCTGATTGGCTTCATCAAACTTTGTGGAAAGCTCTTCACGATTAAGTTTCACATCACTGAGCTTCTTGGTGGCCAGCCTATAAAGTTTCTTATGCTTCTCAGAAAGCTTGTACAGTTTCTCATAGACTGTATGGATATCATCTTGATCATCCATCTTCTTGAATTTGGACTCCACCAATTCCTCTTCTTCATCCACATCTTCAACAATCCACTCAGTGGGATTGACAGTGGCAGTGAAGGCATTTAGGATTCTGTCATCCTCATTGTTGGAATCATCCTCAGGCTCAGTGTCACTCAATGTAGCAGCAAGTGTCTTGCTTTTCCCAATAGTCTTAAGATATGTAGGGGCACTCCTGTTTCATATGTCCAAAGCCTTGACATCCAAAGCACTTTGGTCCTGCGGGAACAGTGTACTGACCGCCATCCCTAACATCCTTCTTCCCTTTGTCTTGGCTCTTGAATTGAGAAGAATTAGATTACCTACGGTCCTTGTCGAAGCCCTTCCCATTAGCATTCTTCATGAACTTCTTGAATTGCATTGTAATATAGGACTTCATCTTAGAATCTTTATCCTCAAAAAACTCATCAGTATCACTACTCTTGGCCTTTAATGCCATGCTCTTACTCTTACTCGATTTCCCGATTCTTGTCAAACCGAACTCATAGGTCTGCAGATTTCCAACCAACTCTGTCAAAGGAATTTTGTCAATATCCTTTGATTCCTCAATTGCGGTGATCTTGGCATGGAATCTCTCGGGTAGAGATTTGAGCATTTTTCTCACAATCTTGGGTTCAGGAATGGTTTCCCCAAGATTAAAGGCTGAGTTCACTATGTCCTTGAGCTTGGCATAGAACTCATCAAACGACTCATCCTCCTCCATCTTGATCTCTTCGAAGCTTGTAGTGAGCCTCTGAAACTTCGAATCCTTGACAGCCTTAGTTCCTTTGTAGGTTGTCTGGAGGATAGTCCATGCTTCCTTTACAGTTTTAATGGAGGATATCTTCTTGAACTCCTCATTAGTGACCGCACTGAATAAGGCATTCAATGCCCTGCTGTTGAAGTTTGCTGCCTTGATCTTAGCATCATCCCAATCGGCTAGCGCTTTTGTAGGCTTGGTTCAGCCTATGTCCACAGCTTGCCATACTTTCTCATCTAAAGACTGCAAGAAAACTCTTATGCGTACTTTCTAGTATGCATAGTTAGTGCCATCAAATAAAGGAGGTATAATAAAAGACTGTCCTCTATTCATGAAAAACAGGGGTCAGTGGATCACACAGCAAAGATTAACCCTAATTAGAGTGTGCCCACTCTAATACCACTTGATAGGCCAAAAACGAATTGACCCCTTGTAATAAATTAATTGATTAATTAGCCAAGTTTATTAATTAATCAAATTAACATGCAAATGCGTGATAGCACAAACAAATCACCAATTACTAAAGTATGCAGCGGAAAATAAATTGACACGGTGATTTGTTTACGAATGGGGAAAACCTACACGGCAAAAATCCCACCAGGTGATTTTAAGGTCACCACTCCCGAGAATCCACTATTATCACAACAAGCGGTTACAAGTAAAAGAATCCCAGTACTTTATACCAACCTACAGTTGAACCCTTACCCCAATACCCAATTGGACTTGTTCTGTAGTGACAATCCCTCCTTGTAATACACGGCTCCCAGTACGTGACTAACCAATTTCGCGGATCCTAGTACGCGACTTCAATCACCAATTAGAGAAGGTTGTTGGCTGCAAAGTTTTTCAATTCATCACACGATGAAAATCGAGAAGCTCCTTGGTTTCAAAACTCTACGATGCACAAACACAGCAACTTCTTCACAAGAAAGATGAACTAGGGCAAATTCTTTCTCCGGTCACAATTTGCTTGAACAAACTTTGCTCAACACTTGTGCAACTTGCGTCACCTTTAACGGCCCTTAAAATAATCATTTTATATGTTTAGGGTTGTGAGAAAAGAAAGCCCAAACATACAATCACGGATTGGAGTCAAAATAGAACTGAAACTCTGTTTTTCATAAACCTCGACAGATACCCTATCTGTCGAGCTGCTGTCAAGTCACGGGCTGGAACAGCTCTACAGGTCTCGATAGATGCTAGCTGTCGAGCTAGCTATTGAGCTTTAATGAACAACACTTTTCTCACTTGAATCTTGGACAGACTTGCATGGTTTTAACACTTGAACTTGAAACAAGGTTTCTTGAAGTATTAAACACATCATAGATCTACTCAAATACAAGTAAAGTGCGTTTTGTCAAAGGATTAGCCAATTACATCAAATAGTGACATATGTTCCTAACAAGTGAATCACATATGTCCTAACACATTAGATTAGCATATATACTCTCTCTCTCTCTCTCTCTCTCTCTCTCTCTCTCTATATATATATATATATATATATAGAGAGAGAGAGAGAGAGAGAGAGAGAGAGAGAGAGAATGGATCACAAGGTTTTCGGCCCCAACCCTCACAACCTTATTTCTTTAACCCAATATTGCACAAAACAGTGAGGTTGGGGACTCGAATTAAAGTGGCCTTACTTAAATGCCTCTTTTCAAGAGATTCAGGTGAGGATGGTTAAATGGGAGGGAGGAAGTTATCTTAGTGGTGCATGCTGATAATACTTTACTATAGGGTACTCTATTTCTCTACTAATTCTCTATTGTTCTCGACCGATCCTATCCTTTCTCTTTTCTCCTTAATTTTTCAATTTTTTTACTTTGTGTTGTGTTTTAATGTTGTTTTGAGTGAATGAGATTTTCTCCTTTTATAATTGAATTTGAATGGGTATTTTCCCCTTAATGCCCTTCTTCAATGACTTATTGGTTTTCACTTCGAAGAGCGAGCCCTTCCAACCTGTCCTTAACTCCACAAACCTTTATCTCTTTGGGAAATTAATATCCCAAAGGTTTCTTTGGTTTTACTGTAAATAGAAGGTTCACTTGTTTTTGGGTGGGCATGAGGTTGAGACACAAGTTTTCTTAAGCATAAATGGTGCAAGATCATTAATGCTAGTTGGCTCAATGCAAATTGGTTTTATGACATGCACATTATGATGACTATCACTTTCATCCAACAAAAGTATCCCCTAAATGGCCATGACAAGACACCAAAACTAAAACATTCCTCCCCTCCATCTAAATCCATCTCCTTGAACCTTAACAGTGACGAGTACACCTCCTCTATATGTTTGGGATACAAATAGGTGAACCCATTTGCCTACCTTGCTTTTATCCCCATGTTTTCTCTTCTACAATGCTCGAGACTTGAGAATTCTTTCTTGAAATGTCTTCCTCTTTTTGGGTCTGTTTGAGATCCGCTTATTTTGCTGAAACTGAAAATTTTTTGCTGAAAGTACTGTAGATAAAGGTAAAAGTTAGCTAAAATAGTATAGTAGGACCCATGAATAGTATCAAAAAGTGTAGTAGGACCCATGAATAATAGCAAAAATAAGCTGAATAGTAATATAAGTTAGCAAAAAATAAGCTATCCAAACGCAACCTTCCTAGGCTTTTTTCTATTTACTTAGCTTCCTTTGTACAAATGGATTGGGCCCCTTTTTTGGACCTACTCAGTACTCTTTCACTCATGCAAGGGTCTTGGGCCATCCATGGCCCCACCTGTTACCCCCTGTTACCCCATCCACACGTATTCTATGGAAGGTCATTCTTAGCCTTTTTCTTTACTTCTTTATCTTCTTTATTCGAATGGGCTGGGAAAACTTCCTACAGAGAAATCACATATTCAAAGAAATAGTAGCTAAACCCTTACTTAGCTTAGGTTTTAGATGTAATTGAGATAAAAAGACCTAAGAGAGAGCCTATGCTTTCCTAGCATGTCTTGGTGAGGTTGAGAGCAAAATGAGAATTGCATCCCCTTTGCAAGGCTGGTTGGCCTAGTGGAATTTGGTAGGTGGAACCCCTGGTCCTTATGTGTCCATGCGCCCCAATTGAATTGGTCATTTGGGAGATGTATGTGCTATGCCCTTCCCTTAATGTAAATTTACTACGCTTACATGCTTCTATATACATTAGGCTATGCTTGTGCCCAGGTACAATTTTGCATTCTCTACTCTTAAGGTCCACATTCCCCTTGGGCTTGGGCTTTGTTCATAGTGTTAGAATTATGTGCCCTCAAAAACAATACTATGCATTTTTTATTTGATAATAAAATTTTATTTTCACATACATAATTTTTATGGGGATATTTCATTGTTTAAATGTGGCATGTTATGTCGCATCTGTAGAAAAATCATGTTAATGGTTAAAAAACCAAAGACAGGGAGTAATGATTTTTCATAGATTATTAAATTGTTCTAGGCTGTGGATATTAATTGAATATCAACATTGAAGCCTACAATTGTTGTGCTGCTATATGATAGGATGATTTACTCCATCATTGAGGTATTGACTTTAAGCAGACAAGTGGGTGTAATGTAACAAGTACATACACTGAATCGGATCCGATCAAGAACACCTTATGAAGTGATCACTATTAATTAAAAGGTTGTTCTATCACAATTTTTCTATTGTCCTCAAACATGAGAGGTTTGTGTATATTTATTTATTATGCACATAACTTTGACAATGTCAACTGGTGATGCTTATTTTAAAGGCTATATACAGACACGTTGGGTTATGTGTGTAATGAGTAATATATGTAAATGCTCAACAATGAATCTACCAGTCTCTAAAGAAGATAATATATTCAGTTGATTTTCATATTGAAGTTGGACTCAAAACAAAATCAGCCGGTGACATTTTTCAAAAATGTTTTTCATATATATAATATTGTATATATATATATATATATATATAATTAAAGAGTTTTTTCAAAGATATTTTGGAGTCAAATAGAAATTATGAAATCAAGAAATTAAGGCTTACATAAGCTAGGGACATGACAGTGATATTAATCCAATCCTAGTGGCTTGTGGGAATATAGTGTGGTGGAAGGACATAGATATAAATTTGTAAGTAATGGGACTTCATTTGTAATTCTCTAATCTTCAAGGGTCAATTGCAATGTGTTGATAGACATTATTGCAATATGTAGAAGTTCAAATATTTTCTTGACATGGTTGAGAAAATTAAGGAATAATTTTGAAAGAGTTTCAAGATAAGTCAATAACATTCAAAAAGTTATTGATTAATCCTACAGCTTAAGATTAGGATCCCTAAGGATCCCACGTCCAATCTCTCTCTTGGGTTTTAGAAGTCTTAAATAAAAATAATATTTAAAAAAAAAATCATATTAGTCATTGGCCATCAGAACTACTGAGTGATACTGTAGTCTTTTGAAAACCCAAAAAGAAATAGAGAGAGAGACGTGAATACCTTGGGAGGCAACACACTTAGTTGCTAAGAGAGATACGCAATTTTTTTCTATTTAAAATCCATGGTTGTGTGGTACAATGATCTTTAAATGAAAATATAAATTTTGTTTTATACTGCTTCCGCAAAAACTGTCACATAGACCTATGTCTTTGCGTAAAAAATAGGTGGCAACATATATCTATATGTTATCTTTTATCATTTTGTATACAAATTCAAGAGACTTGTAACGTGTTGTGAGAGAATTAGTTCATGTTTCATGTTAATTTAACTTTTGTAATCTATTGATGTGTAGTAATTTTTTTTTTTTTTTTGAGAAGAGACGTGTAGTCTTCAACTCAAATAGACTTAAAAATTCAACAAATTAGATTTTGAGGTTTCAAACTCTCAGAAAGAGACTTCCAATGAATTGAGAGTGTTCCTGATTTAGTTTTAAAGGAAGAAAAAATAGTTTGTTTTTAAAAAAGAAAAGAAAAAAAAAAACACAATTTTCTTTAGAAATTTGCTAGAGGCGCTTGCTAATATGTGTTCTAAAATAAAAGTATTGAGATAAGATAAAGAAATTTAGAAAGAAGATAATATCTTTAAGTGGTCATCCACACAATAGTTTTGATTCATGAATAAATGTGTATTTGCATTTGTAGTTAGATCACATATTTATTGGAGTTAAAGGTCGTATGGAGGGAATTCTTAATAATGCAACGCCATACATTTCAGGATGTAACTTCATTAATTTATAAATTTAACACAATCTATTTGTAACTTTATGCATTTATGTGCATTTTGATTACTTTAGTTTTCATTAAATATTTTTAAGAAAAAAAATTAACATGTGACAGTTCATGTGAAAGCCAAGGTGGCAAAAAAGAAAAATACATTTTATAGTTTCACTATTAGCCACATAAATTTTTTCCATTCACCACTTAAGGAAAAAGATAGGCAAAAGGAACAAGGATTGCCAAAGCGGAAATATTTTGACATAGTATCAAAAGTTTAGGGTCTAAACAATACGTTTGCAACATTATGGACTATTTTGACAAAATGGTAATTATACTTTTTATTATTATTAAAGTAATGTTAAACTTAAGATATTGGCTCTTTAATGGGTTGGCATATTTTAGACCCTAGATTTATTTAAGTTAAATCTTGGCCTTTACTCAAGGGTATTTTTTTGTCAAAAAAAATATTATTTTACTCGTTCGAATTATCAAAATATTAAGAAACCTATAAATACACCAAAACCTCTAAAATGACACCCTTAAAACTGCCAAAATGACTAAAATGCACCTCGAATGTCGAAAATATCTCAAAACCCTAGAAAATGACCAAAATGCCCCCAAAACAACCACAATACCCCCGAGATCATTAAAAATGACTAAAATAACATTGAAACCTCAAAAACAAGTAAAATACTCTCGAAACCTCTAGAAATGACTAAAATACCCCTAAACTAAGCAAAAATACACTCGATTTTTTAGATTTTGGGGTATTTTTGTCTGTTTAAAGTTGTTTTGCTTATTTAGAGGATGTTAGGGCATTTTGCTCATATTAGCAATGTCGAGCGGTATTGTTTAATCGTTTTAGATGTTTGGGGCATTTTGGTCATTTACGAGATCTCGAGATTTGGCTACTCATTTTTGCCGTTCCAGGGGTATTTTGGCCATTTTGGAGGTTTTAGGGTTATTTTAGTCGTTTTAGAGATTTTGAAGCTATTTTGGTCAATTAAGAGGATTCGGTGTGGTTTTTTTTTGGACATTTTGTGGTTTTTGGAGTAGTTTGGTAATTTTGGGTGTATATTGGCCATTATAATGATTTCAAGTGTATTTTTTTGTCAAAAAAATTTATTTTACCCATGAGAATTACCAAAATATCAAAAAGCCTATAAATACACCAAAACATCTAAAATGACCCCCTTAGAACTGCCAAAATGACTAAAACGCACCGCAAATGTCCAAAATATTCGAAAACCCTAAAAAATCCCCAAAACCCCCCCCAAAGCGACTACAATACCGCCGATAACATTTAAACTAACCAAAATGCCATTGAAGCCTCAAAAATAAGTAAAATACCCTCGAAATCTCTAGAAATGACTAAAATACCCCTAAACTAAGCGAAAATACACTCGATTTTTTAGATTTTGGGGTATTTTAGTCTGTTTCAAATTTTATTGCTCATTTAGATGATTTTAGGGCATTTTACTCATATTAGCAATGTCGAGGGGTATTTTTAATCATTTTAGATGTTTGGGCACTTTGGTCATTTACGAGATCTTGAGATTTGACTGCTCATTTTTGCCGTTTCGGTGGTATTTTGGTAATTTTATAGGTTTTGGGGTAATTTTAGTCGTTTTAGAGATTTTGAGGCTATTTTGGTCAATTAAGAGGATTCGGTGTGGTTCTTTTTGGGACATTTTGTGGTTTTTGGGGTATTTTGGTAATTTTGGGTGTATATTGGTCATTCTAGTGATTTCAAGCGTATGTTTTTGTCAAAAAAAATTATTTCACCCATGAAAATTACCAAAATATCAAAAAGCCTATAAATACACCAAAACATATAAAATGACCCCTTTTGAACTGCCAAAATGACTAAAATTGTAAATGTCCAAAATATCCCAAAACCCTAAAAAATGACCAAAACCACCCCAAAACGATGACAATACCATTGAAACCTCAAAAATAAGCAAAATACCATCGAAACCTCTGAAAATGACCAAAATACCCCTAAACTAAGCCAAAATACACTCGATTCTCTAGATTTTGGGGGTATTTTGTACGGTTTCGAGTTGTTTTGCTCATTCTAGAGTATTTTAGGGCATTTTACTCATTTTAGCAATGTCGAGATGTATTTTTTAATCATTTTAGACGTTTGGGGCATTTTAGTCCTTTACGAAGTATCGAGATTTGACTGCTTATTCTAGCCGATTCAGGGGTATTTTGATCAATTTAGAGGTTTTGAGATTATTTCAGTCGTTTTTAGAGATTTTGAGGTTGTTTTGGTCAATTAAGAGATTTCGAGGGGTTTTTTTTTGACATTTTGTGGTTTTGGGGGTATTTTGATAGTTTTGATGATTTTAGGAGTCTATTGGTTATTCTAGTGATTTCATGGGAATTTTTTTGTCAAAAAAAAAAAAAATTTTACCATGATAATTACCAAAATATCAAAAACCTTGAAATACACCAAAACCTCTAAAATGACCCCTTTAGAATTGCCAAAATGACTAAAACGCACCACAAATGGCCAAAATATCTCAAAACCCTAGAAAACGACCAAAACGTCCCCAAAACGACCATAATACCCCCGAGAACATTTAAAATGACCAAAATACCAATGAAACATCAAAAATAAGCAAAATACGCTCGAAACCTCTGGAAATGACCAGAATACCCCTAAACTAAGCCAAAATGCCCTTGAGTTTTTAGATTTTGGGGGCATTTTCAATGATTTCAAGTTGTTTTCCTCATTCTAGAGGATTTTGGGGCATTTTTCTCATTTACGAGTTATCGAGATTTGACTGCCCATTCTAGCTGTTTCGCGAGAATTTTGGTCATTTTAGAGGGTTTGGGGTTATCTTAGACGTTTTAGAGATTTTGAGGCTATTTTAGTCAATTAAGATGTTTCGGAGGGGTTTTTTTTTTGACATTTTGAGGTTTTGGGGGTGTTTTGGTAGTTTTGGTAATTTTGGGAGTATATTAGCCATTCTAGTGATCTCAAGGGTATTTTTTTGTCAAAAAAAATTATTTTATCCGTGAGAATTACCAAAATATCAGGAAACCTATAAATACACCAAAACCTCTAAAATGACACCCTTAGAACTGCCAAAATGACTAAAATGCACCTTGGATGTAGAATACCCCCGAAACCTCTAGAAATGACCAAAATAACCCTAAACTAAGCGAAAATACACTCGATTTTTTAGATTTTGGGGTATTTTAGTTTGTTTCAAATTTTTTTGCTCATTTAGACGATTTTAGGGCATGTTTCTCATATTAGCAATGTTGAGGGGTATTTTCTAATCATTTTAAATGTTTGGAAATTTTGGTCATTTACGAGGTCTCGAGATTTGACTACTCATTTTAGCCGTTTCGGGGGTATTTTGGTCATTTTATAGGTCTTGGGGTTACTTTAGTCGTTTTAGAGATTTTGAGGCTATTTTGTTCAATTAAGAGGATTCGGTATGGTTCTTTTTTGGACATTTTGTGGTTTTTTGGTAATTATGGGTGTATATTGGCCATTCTAGTGATTTCAAGTGTATTTTTTTGTCAAAAAAAATTATTTCACCCATGAGAATTACCAAAATATCAAAAAGCCTATAAATACACCAAAACATATAAAATGACCTCCTTAGAACTGCCAAAATGACTAAAACGCACCGCAAATGTCCAAAATATCCCAAAACCCTAAGAAATGACTAAACCCCCCTCCCCCCAAAACCATGACAACACTATTGAAATCTCGAAAATAAGCAAAATACCCTCGAAACCTCTGAAAATGACCAAAATACCCCTAAACTAAGCCAAAATACACTCGATTTTCTAGATTTTAGGGGTATTTTGTACGGTTTCGAGTTGTTTTGCTCATTCTAGAGTATCTTAGGGCATTTTACTCATTTGAACAATGTTGAGGTGTATTTTTTAATCATTTTAGACGTCTGGGGCATTTTGGTCATTCACGAAGTATCGAGATTTGACTGCTTATTCTAGCCGTTTCAGGGGTATTTTGATCAATTTAGAGGTTTTGAGATTATTTTAGTTGTTTTAGAGATTTTGAGGTTGTTTTGGTCAATTAAGAGATTTTGAGGGGTTTTTTTTGGACATTTTGTGATTTTGGGGGTATTTTGGTAGTTTTGGTGATTTTGGGGGTGTATTGGTCATTCTTGTGATTTCATAGGAACTTTTTTGTAAAAAAAAAATTATTTTACCAGTGATAATTACCAAAATATCAAAAAACCTTTAAATACACCAAAACCTCTAAAATGACCCCTTTAGAATTGTCAAAATGACTAAAACGCACAACAAAACGACCACAATACCCCCGAGAACATTTAAAATGACCAAAATACCAATGAAACCTCAAAAATAAGCAAAATACCCTCGAAACCTCTGAAAATGACCAAAATACCCCAAAAATAAGCCAAAATACACTCGATTTTCTAGATTTTGGGAGTATTTTGTACGGTTTTGAGTTGTTTTGCTTATTCTAGAGTATTTTATGAAATTTTGGTCATTTTATCAATGTCGAGGTGTATTTTTTAATTATTTTAGGTGTTTGGGGCATTTTGGTCATTTACGAAGTATTGAGATTTGATTGCTTATTCTAGCCGTTTCAGGGGCATTTTGATCAATTTAGAGGTTTTGAGATTATTTTAGTCGTTTTAGAGATTTTGAAGTTGTTTTGGTCAATTTAGAGATTTCGAGGGGTTTTTTTTGGACATATTGTGGTTTTGGGGGTATTTTGGTATTTTTGGTGATTTTGGGGGTGTATTGGCCATTCTAGTGATTTCATGGGAAAATTTAAAATGACCAAAATACCAATGAAACCTCAAAAATAAGCAAAATACCCTCAAAACCTCTGAAAATGACCAAAATACCCCAAAAATAAGCCAAAATACACTCGATTTTCTAGATTTTGGGGGTATTTTGTACGGTTTCGAGTTGTTTTGCTTATTCTAGAGTATTTTATGGAATTTTGGTCATTTTATCAATGTCGAGATGTATTTTTTAATTATTTTAGATGTTTGGGGCATTTTGGTCATTTACGAAGTATCGAGATTTGACTGCTTATTCTAGCCGTTTCAGGGGTATTTTGATCAATTTAGAGGTTTTGAGATTATTTTAGTCGTTTTAGAGATTTTGAGGTTGTTCTGGTCAATTTAGAGATTTCGAGGGGTTTTTTTTGGACATATTGATGTTTTGGGGGTATTTTGGTATCTTTGGTGATTTTGGGGTTGTATTGGCCATTCTAGTGATTTCATGAGAATTTTTTTGTCAAAAAAAAAATATTTTACCAGTGAGAATTATTAAAAAACCTTAAAATACATCAAAACCTCTAAAATGACCCCTTTAAAATTGCCAAAATGACTAAAATGCATCACAAATGTCCAAAATATCTCAAAACCCTAGAAAATGACTAAAACGCCCCCAAAACAATCACAATACCCTCGAGAACATTTAAAATGAGCAAAATACCCCAAAATTATGCGAAAATACACTCGATTTTTTAGATTTTGAGGGTATTTTGGTAGTTTTGGTGATTTCAGAAGTATATTGGTCATTCTAGTGATCTCAAGGGTATTTATTTGTCAAAAAAAAATTATTTTACCCGTTCGAACTACCAAAATATTAAGAAACCTATAAATACACCAAAACCTCTAAAATGACACCCTTAAAACTGCTAAAATGACTAAAATGCACCTCGAATGTCGAAAATATCCCAAAACCCTAAAAAATGACCAAAACGCCCCCAAAACGACCACAATACCCCCGAGAACATTTCAAATGACCAAAATACCATTGAAACCTCAAAAACAAGTAAAATACCCTCGAAACCTCTAGAAATGACTAAAATACCCCTAAACTAAGCAAAAATACACTCGATTTTTTAGATTTTGGGGTATTTTTGTCTGCTTCAAGTTGTTTTGCTTATTTAGAGAATGCTAGGGCATTTTGCTCATATTAGCAATGTCGAGGGGTATTGTTTAATCATTTTAGATGTTTGGGGCATTTTGGTCATTTACGAGATCTCGAGATTTGGCTACTCATTTTTACCGTTTCAGGGGTATTTTGGTCATTTTGGAGGTTTTAGGGTTATTTTAGTCGTTTTAAAGATTTTGAGGCTATTTTGGTCAATTAAGAGGATTCGGTGTGGTTTTTTGTTTTGGACATTTTGTGGTTTTTGGAGTAGTTTGGTAATTTTGGGTGTATATTGGCCATTCTAATGATTTCAAGTTTATTTTTTTGTCAAAAAAATTTATTTTACCCATGAGAATTACCAAAATATCAAAAAGCCTATAAATACACCAAAACATCTAAAATGACCCCCTTAGAACTGCCAAAATGTTTTAAAGGCACCGCAAATGTCCAAAATAACCCAAAACCCTAAAAAATCCCCAAAACCCCCCCAAAACGACGACAATACCATTGAAACCTCAAAAATAAGCAAAATACCCTCGAAACCTCTGAAAATGACCAAAATACCCCTAAACTAAGGCAAAATACACTCGATTTTCTAGATTTTGGGGGTATTTTGTACGGTTTCGAGTTGTTTTGCTCATTCTAGAGTATCTTAGGGCATTTTACTCAATTTAACAATGTCGAGGTGTATTTTTTAATCATTTTAGACATTTGGGGCATTTTGGTCATTTACGAAGTATCGAGATTTGACTGCTTATTCTAGCCGTTTCAGGTGTATTTTGATCAATTTAGAGGTTTTGAGATTATTTTAGTCGTTTTAGAGATTTTGAGGTTGTTTTGGTCAATTAAGAGATTTCGAGGGGAATTTTTTGGACATTTTGTGGTTTTTGGGGTATTTTGGTAGTTTTGGTGATTTTGGGGATGTATTGGTCATTTTAGTGATTTCATAGGAATTTTTTTGTAAAAAAAAATTATTTTACCAGTGAGAATTACCAAAATATCAAAAAGCCTTTAAATACACAAAAACCTCTAAAATGACCCCTTTAGAATTGCCAAAATGACTAAAACGCACAACAAAACGACCACAATACCCCCGAGAGAATTTAAAATGACCAAAATACCAATGAAACCTCAAAAATAAGCAAAATACGCTCGAAACCTCTGGAAATGACCAAAATACTCCTAAACTAAGCCAAAATGCCCTTGAGTTTTTAGATTTTGTGGGCATTTTCCACGGTTTCAAGTTGTTTTCCTTATTCTAGAGGATTTCAGGGCATTTTTCTCATTTACGAGTTATTGAGATGTAACTGCTCATTCTAGCTGTTTCGCGAGTATTTTGGTCATTTTAGAGGTTTTGCGGTCATCTTAGACGTTTTAGAGATTTTTAGGTTGTTTTGGTCAATTAAGAGATTTCGAGTGGTTTTTTTTGGACATTTTGTGGTTTTGGGGATATTTTGGAAGTTATGGTGATTTTGGGGGTGTATTGGCCATTCTAGTGATTTCAAAGGGATTTTTTTTTCAAAAAAAAAAATGATTTTTCCAATGAGAATTACCAAAATATCAAAAAACATTTAAATACACCAAAATCTCTAAAATGACCAATTTAGAATTGCCAAAGTGACTAAAACGCACCACAAATGTCGAAAATATCTCAAAACCCTAGAAAATGAACAAAACTCCCCCAAAACGACCAAAAAACCCCCCGAGAACGTTTAAAATAACCAAAATACCAATGAAACCTGAAAAATAAGGAAACTAGCCTCAAAACCTCTGAAAATGACCAAAATACCCCTAAACTAAGCCAAAATGCCCTCGAGTTTTTAGATTTTTGGGGCATTTTCAACGGTTTCATGTTGTTTTCATCATTCTAGAGGATTTTGGGGCATTTTGCTCATTTTCGAGGTATCGATATTTGACAGCTCATTCTAGACGTTTCAGGGGTATTTTGGTCATTTTTGAGGTTTTGGGGTTATTTTAGTCGTTTTAGAGATTTTGAGGCTATTTTAGTCAATTAAGATGTTTCAGAGGGGTTTTTTGTGTGGATATATTAAGGTTTTGGGGTTATTTTGGTTGTTTTGGTAATTTTGGGAGTATATTAGCCATTCTAGTGATCTCAAGGGTATTTTTTTCTCAAAAAAAAATTATTTTATCCGTGAGAGTTACCAAAATATTAAGAAACCAATAAATACACCAAAACCTCTAAAATGACACCCTTAGAACTGTCAAAATGACTAAAATGCACCTCAGATGTAGAAAATATTCTAAAACTCTAGAAAATGACCGAAATGCCCCCAAAACGACCACAATACCCCCGAGAACATTTAAAATGACCAAAATACCATTGAAACCTCAAAAATAAGTAAAATACCCTCGAAACATCTAGAAATGACTAAAATACCCCTAAACTAAGCGAAAGTACACTCAATTTTTTAGATTTTGGGGTATTTTAGTCTGTTTCAAGTTGTTTTGCACATTTAGAGGATGTTAGGGCATTTTGCTCACATTAGCAATGTCGAGGTGTATTTTTTAATCATTTTAGATGTTTGGGGCATTTTGGTCATTTACGAGGTCTCAAGATTTGGCTACTCATTTTTACCGTTTCAGGGGTATTTTGGTCATTTTGGAGGTTTTAGGGTTATTTTAGTCGTTTTAGAGATTTTGAGGCTATTTTGGTCAATTAATAGGATTCGGTGTGGTTTTTTCTTTTTACATTTTTGTGGTTTTTGGGGTAATTTGGTAATTTTGGGTGTATATTGGCCATTCTAGTGATTTCAAGTATATTTTTTTGTGAAAAAAATTTATTTTACCCGTGAGAATTACCAAAATATCAAAAAGCATATAAATACACCAAAACATCTAAAATGACCCCCTTAGAATTGCCAAAATAACTAAAATTCACCTCGGATGTAGAAAATATTCTAAAACCCTAAAAAATGACGGAAACGCCCCCAAAACGACCACAATACCGCCGAGAACATTTAAAATGACCAAAATACCATCGAAGCCTAAAAAATAAGTAAAATACCCTCGAAACCTCTAGAAATGACTAAAATACCCCTAAACTAAGCAAAAATACATTCGATTTTTTAGATTTTGGGGTATTTTAGTCTGTTTGAAATTTTATTGCTCATTTAGACGATTTTAGGGCATTTTACTCATATTAGCAATGTCGAGGGGTATTTTTAATCATTTTAGATGTTTGGGCATTTTGGTCATTCAGGAGGTCTCGAGATTTGACTGCTCATTTTTGCCGTTTCGGTGGTATTTTGGTCATTTTATAGGTTTTGGGGTAATTTTAGTCGTTTTAGAGATTTTGAGGCTATTTTGGTCGATTAAGAGGATTCGGTGTGGTTTTTTTTTTTGGACATTTTGTGGTTTTTGGGGTATTTTGGTAATTTTGGGTGTATATTGGCCGTTCTAGTGATTTCAAGCGTATTTTTTTGTCAAAAAAAATTATTTCACCCATGAGAATTACCAAAATATCAAAAAGCCTATAAATACACTAAAACATATAAAATGACCTCCTTAAAACTGCCAAAATGACTAAAACGCACTGCAAATGTCAAAAATATCCCAAAACCCTAAAAAATGACCAAAACCACCACAAAACGATGACAATACCATTGAAACCTCAAAAATAAGCAAAATACCCTCGAAACTTCTGAAAATGACCAAAATACTCCTAAACTAAGCCAAAATACACTCGATTTTCTAGATTTTGGGGGTATTTTGTACGGTTTCGAGTTGTTTTGCTGATTCTAGAGTATTTTAGGGCATTTTGCTCATTATAGCAATGTCGAGATGTACTTTTTAATCATTTTAGATGTTTGGGGCATTTTGGTCATTTACGAAGTATCGAGATTTGGCTGTTTATTTTAGTCGATTCAGGGGTATTTTGATCAATTTAGAGGTTTTGAGATTATTTCAGTCGTTTTAGAGATTTTGAGGTTGTTTTGGTCAATTAAGAGATTTCGAGGGGTTTTTTTTGGACATTTTGTGGTTTTGGTGGTATTTTGGTAGTTTTGGTGATTTTGGCGGTGTATTGGTCATTCTAGTGATTTCATAGGAATTTTTTGTAAAAAAAAAATTATTTTACCAGTGATAATTACCAAAATATCAAAAAACCTTTAAATACACCAAAACCTCCAAAATGTCCCCTTTAGAATTGCGAAAATGACTAAAACGCACAACAAAACGGCCACAATACCACCGAGAACATTTAATATGACCAAAATACGAATGAAACCTCAATAATAAGCAAAATACGCTCAAAACCTCTGAAAATGACCAAAATACTCCTAAACTAAGCCAAAATGCCCTCGTGATTTTAGATTTTGTGGGCATTTTCCACGGTTTCAAGTTGTTTTCCTCATTCTAGAGGATTTTGGGGCATATTGCTTATTTACGAGTTATTGAGATTTAACTGCTCATTCTAGCCGTTTCGCGAGTAGTTTGGTAATTTTAGAGGTTTTGCGGTCATCTTAGACGTTTTAGAGATTTTTAGGTTATTTTGGTCAATTAAGAGATTTCGAGTGGTTTTTTTTGGACATTTTGTAGTTTTGGGGGTACTTTGGAAGTTATGGTGATTTTGGGGGTGTATTGGCCATTCTAGTGATTTCAAAGGAATTTTTTTTTCAAAAAAAAAAAGATTTTTCCAGTGAGAATTAGCAAAATATCAAAAAACATTTAAATACAGCAAAATCTTTAAAATGACCAATTTAGAATTGCTAAAATGACTAAAATGCACCAAAAATATCGAAAATATCTCAAAACCCTAAAAATGACCAAAACGCCCCCAAAACGACCACAAAAACCCCGAGAACGTTTAAAATGACCAAAATACCAATGAAACCTAAAGAATAAGCAAAATACCCTTGAAACCTCTGAAAATGACCAAAATACCCCTAAACTAAGCCAAAATGCCCTCGAGTTTTTAGATTTTGGGGGCATTTTCAACGGTTTCATGTTGTTTTCCTCATTCTAGAGGATTTTGGGGCATTTTGCTCATTTACGAGATATCGAGATTTGAATGCTCATTCTAGACGTTTCAGGGGTATTTTGGTCATTTTAGAAGTTTTGGGGTTATTTTAGTCGTTTTAGAAATTTTGAGGCTATTTTAGTCAATTAAGATGTTTCGAAGCGGTTTTTTTTAGGACATTTTGAGGTTTTGGGGGTATTTTCGTAGTTTTGGTAATTTTGGGAGTATATTAGCCATTCCAGTGATCTCAAGGGTATTTTTTTTGTCAAAAAAAAATTATTTTATCTTTGAGAATTACCAAAATATCAAGAAACCTATAAATACACAAAAACCTCTAAAATGACACCCTTAGAACTGCCAAAATAACTAAAATGCACCTCGGATGTAGAAAATTTTCTAAAACCCTAGAAAATGACCGAAACGCCCCCAAAACGAACACAATACCCCCGAGAATATTTAAAATGACCAAAATATCGTTGAAGCCTCAAAAATAAGTAAAATACCCTCGAAACCTCGAGAAATGAATAAAATACCCCTAAACTAAGTGAAAATACACTCGATTTTTTAGATTTTGGGGTATTTTAGTCTGTTTCAAATTTTTTTGCTCATTTAGAGGATTTTAGGGCATTTTGCTCATATTTGCAATGTCGAGGTGTATTTTTAATCATTTTAGATGTTTGGGGCATTTTGGCCATTTACGATGTCTCGAGATTTGGCTACTCATTTTTGCCGTTTCAGGGGTATTTTTGTCATTTTGGAGGTTTTAGGGTTATTTTAGTCGTTTTACAGATTTTGAGGCTATTTTGGTCAATTAAGAGGATTCGGTGTGGTTTTTTTTTTTTGGGTTGTTTGGTAATTTTGGGTGTATATTGGCCATTCTAGTGATTTCAAGTATATTTTTTTGTGAAAACAATTTATTATACCCGTGAGAATTACCAAAATATCAAAAAGCCTATAAATACACCAAAACATCTAAAATGCCCCCCTTAGAACTGCCAAAATAACTAAAATGCACCTCAGATGTAGAAAATATTCTAAAACTCTAGAAAATGATAGAAACGCCCCCAAAACGACCACAATACCGCTAAGAACATTTAAAATGACCAAAATACCATTGAAGTCTAAAAAATAAGTAAAATACCCTCGAAACCTCTAGAAATGACTTAAATACCCCTAAACTAAGTGAAAATACACTCGATTTTTTAGATTTTGGGGTATTTTAGTCTGTTTCAAATTTTTTTGCTCATTTAGAGGATGTTAGGGCATTTTGCTCATATTAGCAATGTCGAGGTGTATTTTTTAATCATTTTAGATGTTTGGGGCATTTTGGTCATTTACGAAATATCGAGATTTGACTGCTTATTCTAACCATTTCAGGGGTATTTTGATCAATTTAGAGGTTTTGAGATTATTTTAGTCGTTTTAGAGATTTTGAGGGGTTTTTTTTTGGACATTTTGTGGTTTTGGGGTATTTTGGTAGTTTTGGTGATTTTGGGGGTGTATTGGTCATTCTAGTAATTTCAAGGGAATTTTTTTGTCAAAAAAAAATTATTTAACCAGTGATAATTACCAAAATATCAAAAAACCTTTAAATATACCAAAACCTCTAAAATGACTAAAACGCATCACAAATGGCCAAAATATCTCAAAACCCTAGAAAATGACCAAAACGCACCCAAAACAACCACAATACCCCAAGAACATTTAAAATGATCAAAATACCAATGAAACCTAAAAAATAAGCAAAATTCCCTCAAAATCTCTGAAAATGACCAAAATACCCCAAAAATAAGCCAAAATACACTCGATTTTCTATATTTTTGGGGTATTTTGTACGGTATTTACGAAGTATCGAGATTTGACTGCTTATTCTAGTCGTTTCAAGGGTATTTTTATCAATTTAGAGGTTTTGAAATTATTTTAGTCGTTTTAGAGATTTTGAGGTTGTTTTGGTCAATTAAGAGATTTCGAGGAGGTTTTCTTGGACATTTTATGGTTTTGGGGGAATTTTGGTTTTTTTGGTGATTTTGGGGTTGTATTGGCCATTCTAGTGATTTCATAGGAATTTTTTTGTCAAAATGACTAAAATGCATCACAAATGTCCAAAATATCTCAAAACCCTAGAAAATTACCAAAACGCCCCCAAAACGACCACGATACACTCGAGAACATTTAAAATGAGCAAAATACCCCAAAATTATGCGAAAATACACTCGATTTTTTAGATTTTGAGGGTATTTTGGTAGTTTTGGTTATTTCAAAACTATATTGGTCATTCTAGTGATCTCAAGGGTATTTTTTTTAAAAAAAATTTATTTTACCCGTTCGAATTACCAAAATATTAAGAAACCTATAAATACACCAAAACCTCTAAAATGACACCCTTAGAACTGCCAAAATGACTAAAACGCACCTCGAATGTTGAAAATATCCCAAAACCCTAGAAAATGACCAAAATGCTCCCAAAATGACCACAATACCCCCGAGAACATTTAAAATTACCAAAATAACATTGAAACCTCAAAAACAAGTAAAATATCCTCGAAACCTCTAGAAAAGACTAAAATACCCCAAAACTAAGCAAAAATACACTCGATTTTTTAGATTTTGGGGTATTTTTATCTGTTTCAAGTTGTTTTGCTTATTTAGAGGATGTTAGGGCATTTTGCACATATGAGCAATGTCGAGGGGTATTGTTTAATCATTTTAGATGTTTAGGGCATTTTGGTCATTTACGAGATCTCGAGATTTGGCCACTCGTTTTTGCCGTTTCAAGGGTATTTTGGTCATTTTGGAGGTTCTAAGGTTATCTTAGTCGTTTTAGAGATTTTGAGGCTATTTTGGTCAATTAAGAGGATTCGGTGTGGTTTTTTTTTGGACATTTTGTGGTTTTTGGAGTAGTTTGGTAATTTTGGGTGTATATTGGTCATTCTAATGATTTCAAGTTTATTTTTTTGTCAAAAAAATTTATTTTACCCATGAGAATTACCAAAATATCAAAAAGCCTATAAATACACAAAAAAATCTAAAATGACCCCCTTAGAACTGCCAAAATGTATAAAACGCACTGCTAATGTCCAAAATATCCCAAAACCCTAAAAAATCCACAAAACCCCCCCAAAACGACGAAAATACCATTGAAACCTCAAAAATAAGCAAAATACCCTCGAAACCTCTGAAAATGACCAAAATACCCCTAAACTTAGCCAAAATACACTCGATTTTCTAGATTTTGGGGGTATTTTGTACGGTTTCGAGTTGTTTTGCTCATTCTAGAGTATCTTAAGGCATTTTACTCATTTTAACAATGTCGAGGTGTATTTTTTAATCATTTTAGATGTTTGCGGCATTTTGGTCATTTACGAAGTATTGAGATTTGACTGCTTATTCTAGCCGTTGCAGGGGTATTTTGATCAATTTAGAGGTTGTGAGATTATTTTAGTCATTTTAGAGATTTTGAGGTTGTTTTGGTCAATTAAGAGATTTCGAGGGGTTTTTTTTGGACATTTTGTGGTTTTGGGGGTATTTTTGTAGTTTTGGTGATTTTGGGAGTGTATTGGTTACTTTAGTGATTTCATAGGAATTTTTTTGTCAAAAAAAAAATTATTTTACCATGATAATTACCAAAATATCAAAAACCTTTAAGTACACCAAAACCTCTAAAATGACCCCTTTAGATTTGTCAAAATGACTAAAACGCACCACAAATGGCCAAAATATCTCAAAACCCTAGAAAATAACCAAAACGTCCCCAAAACGACCACAATACCCCCGAGAACATTTAAAATGACCAAAATACCAATGAAACCTCAAAAATAAGCAAAATACGCTCGAAACCTCTGAAAATGACTAGAATACCCCAAAACTGAGCCAAAATGCCCTCAAGTTTTTAGATTTTGGGGGCATTTTCAACGATTTCAAAGAGAGAGAGCTATTTGGGTGTATTTGGGATTTGGGTTTGTGAGAGTACTTCTACACCAATTTGTATTATCCCAAATTTGATATCATGAAATTTATTCGTCGTCACCCGTGGATGTAGGCTATTGCCGAACCACGTAAATCTTGGTGTTTTGTGTCTATTTTCTTTTGGATTAATTTTTTTTCATTCCTATTGATTAGTTTGGAGATCTTTCTCAAGCCTAAAATATTTTCACAATCAATGTTGGTAATTTGAGCATCCGCTATTTTACAATAAGAAAAACCATGAATTATTTATCTCTAATATAACCAAAAAAAAAAAAAAAAAAAAAAAAAAAAAAACAATAAGGATATAAATATATAATATAGTAAACTTTGCACCAACCATCATACATAATCAACACAAATGAAAGTGAAGAAACCACTTAATATCAATGCCTAATAAAGTCACTGTGATTCATGTATAGTAGACGGCTTAAACTGCAAAAAGTTTCACACTGGCATCAACTTCACCTGCAGATGATCCCCACATCTAAAAAGTAAAAACTATCCCTGAATTTCCCTAGAACCCAAAACTTATAACTGCAATTAGTACGTCCAGTCATCCAGCATGAGAAGGTTAAAAAAAATTATGTCTACAACTGTTGATCACTTCTTAAAAAGTGAGCTTTCAAATTTAATTCAAAGGGGATCCCACTGATCGTCGCTCCAACTCTGGCCTCCTCGTTTTCCTTGGTCCCTGCCCTATATCTTGGTCCTCAAAAAAGCAAAGCACGAAGAGCCTGGTTTTAGGGATTGCAGCGCCTGAGGTTGAAGATAGAATATGGGAGTTACCGTTAGAATTTGAATTAAGAAGCAAAACGCACCGTTTCTCACTAGAGTGCATTTATCAGAACGCACCGTATTGCTTATGTCATATGTGTTTTGCAACGCCGGTTGAAGATAGAATATGGGAGTTACCGTTAGAATTTTGAATTAAGAAGCAAAACGCACCGTTTCTCACTAGAATGCATTTATCAGAACGCACCGTATTGCTGATGTCATATGTGTTAGTAATTGAGTCTTAAAACGGTGCCGTTCTCTGTGAACTCAGAAACTGTCAGACTTGGCGCGAAAATCTGTTGAGCTTAGCTCCTTGAATCGCGGATTAGATCCGTATAATGTGGATTGGTTGTTATATAGTTAAGCTTGGGCTTTGTACTATAAATACGTTTGTATACCACTGAAATTAATTAAGCAAGAATTACTCAGTTTTACAATCTTTGCTCTCACTCTTCTTCTTCATCTCCATCCTTTTCTTCTTCTCAGTTTCTCTGTTACTGTTGTTTACAATTGGATTATTGCTTCAATAGTTGTTTGCACTAGACATAGATTTCTTCAGTATTTTCCAAAGAGACATTATGAAACATCCACAGAAAAGGGAGAAACAATTAAATTGATGATTTTTTTTTTTTTTTTTAGTGCAATTCAATTGATTACTTTCAGATTTACGTTAATGATTGCGAGTAAATTCAGATAAATGCAACATACCGGCACAATTTCCCGTTCTCCATGACACTGAGGACAAGTAATCTGCACCATAAATGGGCCCTGTTGCGTGGAAATCTGGATCGGCAGCAAAACTTCAAGTTAAAAATGGGAAAATAATTTTTATCCTCCATAAAAATGTATAGAATAAAATCTTATGTTGGGAACTTTTCCTCGAAACTAAATTAGCTCTACCAACCAAACAGAGCAAAACAACCAAAATTCTGGAAAAATATCTGCCAGCAGTAAAACTGCAGAATCATTTGAAACACTTGATTAGTGAATAAAAACCACCATACCACAAGGTTCACATGGCAAATGAGTTTGAAATGTCACTGTTTTGGTGCTTCCCTGAACAGCCTCCATGAAGGGTAGTTCAAGAGATACCTGTGATCAGTGATGATTAATCAATGATGAAATGCATGCACATGAAAATATTGCATTAGATTTCAAAGGTGAAATTAACCTCCTTAAACACAAAATAAAAGCTACAAATGCAGACAATGAAGCCGTCTCTGGTCTACCTTTTACCCAGATGCTCCAGCAGTAGCACACTTATTAATTATATTCCCCTTGCTCTCCTTTGGCACACTCTTCAATTAGTTCACATTGCCTTGGGGTCTGATTCATGCAAAATATATGGATTCTCCAAATCAAGCACATTTTAATCTACTTCGAACATAACAAATAAAACTGGTAGTCAAATGAGAGGCGACAGAGTATAGTGAAGTTCCCATATGATGCTATTGATTTTGATCAAGAACAAGGAAACCTATGCTGGAATGCTGACATTGAAGTGCACATATTGATCACCAAATGTGAAAGAGTTCCCCAACTTGATCCCAGCTCAAGAACAACAAGGGGAAAACATGCCTATCATTGTAGAATGCAAAACACGTGTGATTTTGAAAATTAAGTTTTATGCTCAAAAAGCACACCAAGCTATGGAAAATTAGAATCAGAGGAAGAGAAACAGTCTCCTGCATGGGTCCGAAGTTGGACGGATTGCAGGGCAAAATAGTCTTCTAAGAACTGCTTGCGTATGCAATCTCTAAACTGGTAATTGAATTCAATGTGTCCATCTTCTAGTTTTCCTAGCTTCCTTTTTTTTTTTAAATTAAAATTTTTGAGACAATTTCGGGTTATCATATGAAAGAATTTCAATGTTTAATATGTAAAATGAGGTGACCATATTTCCTTTTCTTTTGTAAAAAATTGAGAACATCAAACTTTCTAATTCTTTGTTTTGTGTAAATTTAGAAATCATGGTTTTGATGAAGAAAATCCTCCATTCTATGGAAAGTTTTATCTACTCACGGACTACAATTGACATGGTACTCCCAATCAATAAAAACACCATTTCGGTCCATTTTGGTCCAGTTCAGTCCATTTGTTCCACTTCTATCCAATTTAGTCCTTTCGGGTCCATTTCGGTCTATACAGTCCACATAGGTCTAACTCGGTCCTTACGGTCCAATTCAGTCCATTTGGTCAACTTCTGTAAATTTGGTCCATTTCGATCTAAATCTGTCCATTCCATCCACTTCTGTCCATTTAGTCCATTTTGATCTAAATCGGTCTACTTCGGTCCCTTTGGTCCCTTTCAGTCCAATTTTGTCCATTCCGTGCACTTCTGTCCATCTGGTCCATCTCGATCTAACTCGGTCTACTTCCCTCCCTTTGGTCCGTTTCGGTTTACTTTGGTCCATTCAGTTTATTTAAGAATGTTTTTCATTCACGTTTGAGGATAATCCATCCATGCGGTTTAGACCGAAGCTATTTGCATTTGGTAGGGAATACTTTTTTTATTATATAAAAGATAGAATTGGTAGAGAATACTTTAATTTAATGCAACTTCATGTTAACTTTTAGTCTTGGATATTAAGCAAACCTCTCTTCCTTCTTCATTCTCCCAATTAAACACAATAGAAGCAGCACAAGTTGGAATTACTGTCAAATCAGCAAAATTTTCACTAAAGGTGAACACTGTACTCTCTTCCATCTAAAGAATACCTATCCAATGGTTTTTGGCTTAGGCTGCATGAATTTTCATTCCCTCATATTAGTGCTAACTAGGCAATAAATTGCGCCTTCAAGATTGTATATTACTGGATATCATAACTTGAATGTGTATGATTTCATAAAGTGTTGCATTGAAATTTAAGCATGGAAAAGTAGAAAATTGTGAATAAGAGGAAGCCTAGTATCAGTAAGAATGGGATGGAATTTGCTATAAGCGGTATTTCATTATAAATTTCCATGAGAGTTACACAATTACTAGACTGAGTAAAAACATTGAGAAACATTTCTTTTTCTAATTCTTTGTGTAGTCTAGTTTTAAAAATCATGTTCTGATCAAGAAAATCATCCATACCATGAAAATTTTAGGAACTTACGGATTACAATTCACGTAGTTCTCCAAATCAATAAAAACAAGCTACCTAATTAAAAAATATAACACAAGTTCAACAAGCGACTTTTTTCAACTCCTCTCTGACATAGTATCCATTCATATTATTAGCAAAAGTGATCACATTCATTGCAACAGTAAGAAATTAAGAAATGATGAGTTCCTAGAGAGATGCCTTTTGGGAAGAAACTAAAGCCAAATTTGCTAGCCATTTTAAATGTTGAAAATCTGGGTTATCTTTACTTTTGAGGGAGATGCACAATGTGATTGACCCATGCATGAAAAAAATTATGTAATGAGAAATTGAGAATGTATTATGGTGTGTTCCTCTTACAGAATGTGGGTCTTATAGGTGGGATTATCAAATTTGAGAGGGACGCCCCTTGAGACTATCTTATAAGATAATTTCTTCATATTTTATTCTCTCAATGAAATTGAATTATAATTATATAATAACATTTAAAAAAAAAAAAAAAAAACTTCTCATGGTGGTGGGTGGAAATATACGATGGCGCAAAGTCTTCAACTACCATGGTCTAGGCTATCTCTCAAATATTGAAAAGTTTATAATATTAGTGATAGAGATTAGTATTTACTGTGATACTCTTTCCAAGAAGGTATTGGATATGAGTAAAACCGGTTATTTTTATTTTCTTCTTAAAGCTAAAGAAACGAACCTGATGCAAACAGACCTGTAATTATAAAATAAAGCCTGCAAACGATATTCAGGGGTTTATACTACGAAAAGATAACAAAATGACATGGTTATAGAAAAGGGAAGAATGCTCTTAAGAATAGTGTTAACAGAACTCCCCATAAGGAACAAGAAATACTCTTCCAATAATGCTCATATTATATGTAGATCATCTTTAAAGAATTTCAAACACAAGGAGGCTGCAACAACAATGACAAAGAACAAGGAAACCTACAATGCTAACATTGAAGTGCACATATCGATCACCAAATGAGTATGAGTTACACGAATACAAATTTCTTGTACCTTTTTTTGTGTACCACTCTATGTTCCACCATTAACAACTTGCCATATATTGATTTTACTTATAAAATAATTGCAGTTGAAAGTAGAAAAAAAATCATACACAAAAACAACAAAGTCAGAGGGAAATTTTGGGAAAAAACCAAATTGACACAGCAATATTAGATCTCACACCAAACGTGGTCGTTTTTGTCTCATAATTAAATTCCTCTCTCATCAAGTTAAGTGTGAACCTATTCAATGGCAGTATTAATTAGCCGATACATGTGGTTTATACAAGTATTGAGGTTCACCACGGCCAACTAAACGTGTACAAAAAAAAACTACAAAATGGACAGGTTTTTAAACATTCTTATATCATCCAAGTTACCGGCTATTTTTATTATTATTTTTTTTTAACCAAGAAAAAACGAAGAATAATAAACAATAAAGCAAAATGATAAATTTCTTGTTCGTCGTTTCTAAAATCAAAAGATGTGATACTATAAAATGATAGGCTGACTTTACAATTAACATGCATACACCAATTCCAGTAGTAAAGAATAATAAACAATATTTACGATAACAACTTGGATATCTGGATGCAAGATTTTAAATGTTCTCTGCCTCAATGATAGGCTTATCATATTCTGCTTGCTCTTCTTTGGCATGCTCTTTCAATTCACATTGCTTTGGAGTCAAATTCATTCACAAATGATGAGTCAGGTAGTCAATTGGGTTCTTACCAATGTTGTCAATACCTTTCCGGAATGCAAACTGGAACAAGAAACCCCCTTTCTCCTTTGAATAAAATTACTAATCATTTTAGTCTATTTCGGTCCATTCCAGCCCAAATTGGAGTTTGGGCCTGTAGTAAGTTATCAGGCTGTATCTTTTTTTTTTTTCTTTTTTTTTTTTTTCTCCCACTTATAAATAACCCACAAAATACAAATTACAAAGCAATTGAAATTTTAATTACAAGAAAATTTTGGCACCAAATATGGATTGATAGTGGCAAGTAAAAGAGTGATGTAAGTGGTGGATCTAAATGAGAATGAGTAAAACTTTGCCAACTATACTATTATGAAAAATGTCGTAAAATTTTGTGTTTTTGTGTTTTTTTTTTTTTTTTTTTGGAGAAGTGCTAAATCAAATTGTTTTGTTTCTTAACAAACTCATGAACGCAGAACCCTAGAAAAAAACAATCCAAACATGATGGTTGGTAGAAACTGGAAAGACACGAAGTCTTCGACTATTGTAGTCTAGCTAGGTCTACCCCAATAATGAAAGGATTATCCAAGAAAGCACAATATAAGTCCTTGGCGTCTTTGTTAAGTTTAGCTGTTTAGGTCTTCCTAAATAATGCAAATTTCGTATATTACTAGTGGTGGATGCAACTTTTTTGCCTGTTGAATGAAGACTATCTTTCCAAAAAACAAACAAGAGGCTAATTAATTAAGATATATAGAGAGGAAAAGGAGAATGATTAGAGTCCTTGAAATACTGACATAGCCTAGCATTTTGATGATTGCATATTCACGTGTTTCTTCTTCTTGGATGTTTATTCCGAAGTTTGAATTTTTTTTTAATTGATCTGTATGTCTGAAAATTTTGAATTTTTCTTCGTGTAATTCTAGTGGACGAAGATTGTGTTTCACATTTTTGGTTTAATTGCTGTTGGTAATTTGATATGTGATTCGTGCAAAGATAGAGAGAGAATTCACCTTCCCCAAGTAAAGCTCAAACAATTATGTTCAAGTGTGTACCTCTATATTGTACCTCTATTATGACGCATATATACTCCCTCAAATGTACATTCCCCTGGCGATGAACAAATTGAATGACATGCCCAAACTATCCAATCCCTTGCTCATTTGTTGTGTTTGTAGCTTTACTTTTATCTAAGGATTTAATTGTTATTTTCAATACATTAGATTTCGATCTTTATATCATAAGTTGTCTATAATTTGCTTACTTTTTTATTTTTAAAAATTCTCAATTTCAATGAATGATCCAAAATTATGATATTATTGTTTGTCCAAGTGTCACATAATTAGTTAAGATCAAATACCATACTTTTGTTGAAGTCAATAGCTTTTTTTTCCTCTTACGTTATTTTTAGAAATCACTTTTAATGAATTTTTCCTTTCTTTTTTGTCGACATTTATGAGATTGACACTTTTTATGTAACCAATTTTTGTGGGTTCCAGTTAGCTCAATTAATAAAATTTCTTATCGTCGAATAAGAAATTTAGAGTTTAATAATAAAAAAAATGTTACTAGTTTTTTTTTCTTGAAGGCTTTAATGTTTCTAATTTAAAAAATGAAAAAAATAAAATAAAGATGCTATGTTCAGTAAACACAAACACATGTCAACATGTGACATGTTCAAGAATTCACAATAAGTTCAAAACCAGAAGATAGGCACATCCAATCCTATCGCCCGTTTTAGGAGATTGCAGAAATAAGCACTTCTTTTATTAGACACTGGTAAGCCCCGCAGAAACCAATTGAATAAGATTTACCTTTGTAAAAGCTTCACTATATATTTATCCATATGGCCAATTTGAGCTGTTTCTTGCACTAGTTATCTTGAACTTGATCTGAACTTCATAGACTCATTACATACTCAATTTGCCAGTTACAAAGTCATGGAATTTGCCAACACTAACACATTGATCCTAACAAAATTTAATGTTATTTTGTTATTTGATTTTTTCTATTCTAAAGGTTCTTTAATATCATCATGTCCCTGTGCCATTTGAGCTTGAGCTCATTGGCTTTTTCTTGATCTCTTGGCAACTTCAAAATATACCCATCTAATGGCTTTTATCGATCAAATAATGTAAAGCTAGTAGAATCAATGGTATAGGCTAATCATTACTATGAAACGTTCTCAAATAGCGTCTTAGATATGAAATAAGAAAGCACAATTGACATGCTCAGAGCCTTGTAATTCAACTAGTTGCTACCTTTTTAGTATTTCCAATATAGACATCCAAGGTTAAAATCTCTCGTACCCTTAACTATCAAAAGAACAAAAAAACATTGACTCCAAAGTCTTTGGCCCCTTCTTCGGTTCAGGTTTTTCTTAAACAATGCAAAGCTCACAAACCAATGGTATGGGTTAGTCATAACTAAATATTTTCCAAGAAAGTACTAGATACAAAATTGGGAAAACACCATTGATGATAAAGTTGTTAGCCTCTCTTGAGTTTAGGCAAAACTAAAGGCGAAAGAATACATATAATAGGGTTAAGCCAATTAAACTATTTATTGACCAAGAGAAAATGGATCATCTTCTCCCACTTTTTTATTTTATATTAGCAAAATAAAAAGAAATACCGTGATAGTGGGTGGAAAGACACCATTGATGCGAAGTCTTAGTCCAGGTCTACTAGTAGACACCAAGATTTCTAAACCCGGACTAGACCGTACGGTCCAACCGGGATAACTATGAACCGTTCATGAAAACGGTTTTTTATATACAAGAATCGAACATGTAAACAATATAAGAGAACCGCTTGAACCGAAGTTCAACCTGAAAAACCGTTCAAACCGTAAGTCGGTTCAACTGTATTTCTGAAGAAATTTGCTTTCCAATCTGAAATTCTGGCATGGATCTGAAGTGAGAAAAAAAAAAAAAAAAAAAAAAAAAAAAAAAAAAAAAAAAAAAAAAGAGAAAATGATGAAGATGATCCGAAAATGATCCGAAAATGAAGCAAAAAATATAAGAAGCACCAATGGTATGGTGAGATTTAAAAAAAAAAGAAGAAGAAGAAGAAGAAGATGAGATGAGTCGCAGACGTGAGGAGGACGATGGATGGGAGTAAGAGCTGGTGCTGGGAAACTGTGTAAAGGAAGTAATGTAAAGCATCACAAAAGAAGAGTAATAGTGTGAAGAGATAAATCTGAAATGACGTGGGTGGGTGGGTAGGTGGGAGTTAGAATATAATAATGAGATTAAAATTGAAAATGAGTTTTGAAAAATGTAAATAGTCAAATACCCCATGGTTTTTTTTTTTTTTTTTTTTTTTTTTTTTTTTATGAACGTCAATTACCCCCACTGTACTAGTAAAAGAGAGTTTTTACTCGTTTTAAAAAAAAAAAAAATCTCATCATCCATACTCTTATTTGGATTTTTTTAAAAACATTATAGGCAATTCATTAATTTATATCATTTAGGTATAATAAGATAAGTAATAATCTTTTTCTACCATGGACTTAACCAAACAGGACTTGCATTACGGCACATGTCTCGGGCATTGCTCTTGCTAAGCTTGTCATCAGGCCCAGATCACCCTGATGTTGCTGCAACTTTTATAAATGTTGCAATGATGTACCAAGACATTGGAAATATAAACACAGCTCTTCGTTATCTGCAAGAAGCTTTGAAAAAAAATGAAAGGCTTCTAGGCGAGGAACATATCCAAACTGCTGTATGCTATCATGCTCTTGCCATTGCATTCAATTGTATGGGTGCCTTCAAGCTTTCTCACCAGGTATGTGCCTTAGTAAAATTTAATTTGTATAATTGGGATACAATTAATTATAATTCACTAAATTTTGCCTTTGGCATGCCAGCATGAGAAGAAAACCTATGATATACTTGTCAAACAACTTGGGGAGGAGGATTCAAGGACGTGACTCCCAAAACTGGGTGAAAACATTTAAGATGCGTGAGTTACAGGTAATATATGATCTTTTTGAGTAGATGTGAACTTGTGATAGATTTCTTTGGACAGTTGTTTTGTGTTCTTAATGAGATTCTGTATTCCCTTTTGGTTTCTGAATTTTGTGAACCTTGTTTGACAGATGAATGCACAAAAGCAAAAAGGCCAAGCTTTGAATGCAGCTTCTGCTCAAAAAGCTATTGATATTTTGAAGGTACTTTTGGATTCCTCTTTTTGCTTATTTGTTCTGGACATTTTCATCTTTATCCAAGATGAAAGGGAAGGGATCAGTTCTCAGAACCGGTTCTGCTTGATAGATATAAATGCTTCCCTGTGCTCATCCTTTTGTCCTTTTTTGCACGGCCTCTCATTCTCTGTATGGTGTCTACAACCCTACATTTCTGGTTTGAGTTCTTAAAAGCCAGGTCTTTTTAGCCTGGTACTACAGCATAGTGTATTAAAATCCATTGATGGATGCCTTTTGAAATTATATTTTTTGTTAAAAGAAAAAGGCTTTAAATACACTGTCAATCCCTAAAGTTTAGTGCACAAAAAACTTTTAATTTTTAATCTATAAGTCTAGCGCACAAGAAATTTTAGTCCCTGTAGTTTAAGTACCCATTTGGGTACTGATGAAAAGCTAGCTTATTGCATTTGTGTTTCCTTTTTTTTTTTTTTTTTTTTTTTTTTTTTTGAGCCGTGCATTTCTATGGCTGTTGGCATTTCCAGTGGGTTTCGTGCACTATTCATGAGACCCACAAACCTCTTTTTTTAACAAAATTTTCATTAAAAATGGGTCCACGGCACTATTCACACATTTAAAAATTATTTTGCTACAGTATTTTCAGTTTTCAGTTTTTAGCAAAATAAGCGGTATCCAAACTCACCCTAAAAATAGTCGATTTTACTCAGATGATGCGACCAAATTAAAAACTGACATGTCATCACTCAATTAGATACATTATGAACTAAAAGTGATCACTTTTAAACTTTAAGCTTTCTAGGGACTAAAAAGGATCTCTTTAAGTTTGTTAGGGACTAAAAGCTAGCACTTAAAACTTTAGGAACAAAATTGTCCAAGGATTAAAGTTTAGGGACTAACAATGTATTAAGGCCAAAGAAAAAAAAGAAAAAGTAGGAACTGTGAAGAGCCTTGTAGCTCAACTAGTACCTTCTAGTGTTTCTAACGGAGACGTCAAAGGTTCATATTCCCCCACCCCCAAGTATTGAATTATCAAAAAGAAAAATTGAGAACTGAAAACGCTTCTGGGTATCAATCAGATGCTTGTTTCTTGCTTGGAGCTGTCCTAACTTCCCTAAAAGATATATTGTTTCTTTTTTGGTGGGTACTTAGGATTTCTCATTTGATATTTGATGTTGCACGACAGGCCCATCTTGACTTAATACAGGCATTCCAAGCTGCTGCAACAGCTGGAGGGTCTGGGAGTTCGGGCACCTCTGTCAACAAATCTCTTAATGCTGCGATAATTGGTGACAATCCTCCTCGAGGGAAGGGAGTTGATGAAAGAGCTGCCCGTGCAGCAGCTAAAGTCAGAAAGAAAGCTGCAGCTAGAGGCCTCTTGATACGTCCACATGGCATTCCGGTACAAGCTATGCCACCACTTACTCAACTCCTCAATATTATCAATTCAGGTATGACCCCTGATGAGGCAGAAGGTGGGGAAACTGATGGAGTGAAGAAGGAAGCCAATGGCCATCCTTCAAATGGCCCAGTGGATTCCAAAAATGATGAATTGACATCAGGGCAAGAAGATCAGGCTCCTGTTGGATTGGGCACAGGCTTAGATGCCAAGAAACAAAAAGCAAAAGCCAAAGCTGCAGCTTGAATTGTTGCACAATTGAGATTATGCTAATCGGTAAGGAAACCCCTTATTTATTTATGAGATTTGGAATGATTTCCAAAATGGCATCAGAGCCTTCTGTTTTGTCTGTTTGAGTGATGAACAATCCCGTTTATCCATGGTTCTCAGAAGCTATAAAGGGTATTGAGATGTGCCCGTTGACCGACAGGTATTCCTTTTCGTTTTAACCAATAATCAAGGTCATATACTCCGGAGATCATGCCAGCAATTTCTTATGCCAATAGATTAATATATTCTTCCAGGTACTGACTGAAGAATGAACTTGTCAGTTTTCCTATCTTTTGATTTTTCAATTAAATTGTGAGCAATTTTGGGGCATCATGTGAAAGCATTTCAATGTTTAATATGTAAAAGAATGTGTTAATTTCCCTCAAAAATGAGATGAGCTTATTTCCTTTGTTTGAGAATCAGCTCTCTCTTTTAATTCTTTGTTTTGTATAGTCTTAGAAATCATTGAATTGATGAAGAACATCCTCAATTCTTTGGAAAATTTTACTCACGAGTCAACTAAAATTGACGTGGTACCCCAAATCAATAAAAACAATTAAGTTACCTTATTCCAAAATATGACATAACTTCAACAGGCAACTTTCAAATTCTAATGTATCACTCATCCAAACCAACAGTCGCAACAATCAATCAAACCATTAGCGAAAGTGACATTTATAGCAACAATAATAAGTTAAGAATAATCCCGTTTAGCAAATATGATGAGGTTTCGTCAATTTTTGAAAAAATATTTCTTAGAGATGCCTTGTGGTCCTGTGGAAAGAAACTAAAGCCACATTCGCTAGCAATTTTAAAAGCTGAACATTCACAATGTGAAACCTTCTTATGAGATTGTCTCATGGTGCATCTCTACATGTGGGTCTTCAGGTGTGTGTGGACCATCAAATATGAGAGGGACGCTCCATGAGATTATTTCATAAGGTTTTTTATTTTTTATTTTAAAACTTTTTATTTTATTATGGATGAAAAAAAAGGAACTTTCAAGGAGGTGGGTGGAAAGATATGACAGGATACAAAGTCTTCAACTGTTGTAGTTTTTAGGTTATATCAAATAATGCAAAGTTGATAATACTACTGATATAGACTAGTATTCACTATGAAACACCTTCCAAGAAGGCACTATATACTAATCTATATATTACTAAAAGCTGAAGCGTAGCATTTATTGTTGCTACACTCCAGTTAAGCCACATCAGCGCCACATCATCATTTATTTTTTTATTTTTTTATTTTTATTTTATTTTTTAGATTTACCGGTTGACATTTATTGAGCATCTCCTTAAATTCGAATGTTACTCTTATCTTCAACTTTATCATGTGTCCCTCCATTAACCAAGACTCTTCAAATACCGCTATTATATGGAATTTTGACAGTCACCAATAGGTTACAACCTCCTCACATCCTTTATTTGTTGTAACTTCTTCCATATATTGGGTATGATATGACAATTCTATATATATACACACACACACACACAAATTTCAGCCAAGTGGCTACATAAATTCCAGCCACGTTAACATTTAAAAACACCAAACATTGTGACTTTTCAGAATTTTACGTTTTTAACTAACCGTTTAATTCAATACTTTTTAAATACACCTTTTAAGAATTAACTATAAACAGGTGCCTTTTCGTCTGGTTGTTGATGTGAGACGTTTTGATTTCTAAATTCTACAAATAATATCACACAACTAAAAAAAAACACAAACTAACGCAACATTTTGCCTAGCTCTGGATAGTTTTAATTTTTACAGGTTTTATAGCAGTTCTTCTTTCCAAAAAAACCACAAACACTTCTCTCCTCCCTATCTTTGTACGTACTTCTCCTTTTCTCCGCCTCCCGCTGTACTTTATTTCCTACAATAATAATTTTAACTTCATAAAAGTTTTGCTCATTTTGCAGAAATCCTCGGAATCAAGCAAATTGTCAAAGCAAGCCCAAAAACCAAAGGTCAGATCCCTTCTCTCATTCTATAATTTAGTAATCTAATTTTACCTATCTTAAACCCAAACCAATAGATACAATGAATGGATAGAACTGCTTTTAGCCTTCTTACCCTTCTAATTCTTTGAATGATGCAACAGCTTTTTCTAATTCATCTTACACGCATGTGAAGGATATGGGAGAGTAAGCGGTTGACGAGGAAAACAAAGAGTCAAAGTCGAAGTTTCCGTTCTTTTTGAACTTCGAAGTCCTCAGTCTCCACTCCACTCTCTTCCTCAACAACGATATTGCTCAAAACACCAATTCCTTCAAGATGGTCACTCTCTTTCTCTCTCTCCGACTAAATCCATTTTAATACGAATGACATCAGATATCTGTGAACCGTTTTAACTTTTATTTAGTTTTACTAATTCGTGAATGTGTGAATTGCTTTTAGTTTGAGTAATGTTGGTTTCAAAAGCAAATTTGGATTATAAGAGTCTATTATAAACCTAAGAATTTTTTAAATTGACTGGGTTTGTTAGTTCATTTTCTTATTAATTTTTTAATGTAATTCCTTACTATGATTTCGTAGCCGATAAAGCACATCTCAAGGTCCCTAAAAATTGAAACTTCTATTGCAGTTCTTGTGAATTAAATCTGAGTTTTTGGAAAAAAAGTTTGATTTCTTGACTGAATATTACTTAGTATTGGATTTGCATTTTAAATTTTTGTATGGTAGTTATTTTTATAGGCTGGTAGAATGGCAGGCGAGTCTGTGAAACCGAAATTAGAGTTGTTACAGAGGGGACTGCACCTTTGGATTTCACAAAGCATGGGTATGTGCCATTTAATTTGCGGATTCTCTTTGGTTTCTTTTATTTTTATTTTTGTTCGTTAGCCCACCATGAAGCTTAAATATAATTCAAATTATTGATATTGAACCATACTTTTATTTTGTTGTTTTGTTGTGATTGTTTAATACCTAGAACATGCTGCTTCTTTTTTGACTGCTATCCCATTTGGTTATACAAGTTGAACATTTGATATCTATGTTTTGAATATATCATATAGATATAGATCAGTGGAGATAAACGATGATATCATATCCTTTTTATGTTTTGCTGATACAATGCATGCATATTCTTCAAAAAAATTAGGTTCCAGTCTTCTCTTTACAAGCCATGACCTACCAGTTTAAAGCCTTTGTTGTGTATTATTGTGATTAACTCAGGTGAGCAATGATGAAATGAAGACATTATGGTTGTTGATTGTAACATCTATTTATTTTTCTTTTCAAGTGTTATGGAAACTAAGAATTAATTTTGCCAATGAAGCTTACAATTGTTTACCTTAAACAGTCCATCTTGGCAAAGCTAATAACTTCCAAGTAATAAGGTCTAGCTTTGATTGCTATTGGACTCACATTGAAATTCTCTCAACCTGTTCTTTTTAATTATGTGGAATCACAAAAACAACAGGACTTATACATTGATTGTTTAATCTATTGATTTTTTTGTATGCTTTTTGGTCAGAACTTAGTTTACTTTTGCCTTTTCTAAATGCATCAATATATGCATGACTTCTGGAATCTTTATTGCTTTATCCTAGAATTTGCTCTAGGTTATGGAGCTTGGATATGACTTTTTATTTCTATATTGCATTTTGATTTACTAGATATGCCTGTTGTGGGGAAATAACTTTTTGAAAAGATATAAACAAAGAGAAATTCTCATGTCCTTGATGATGGAACTTATATAGCAATTGATATTTTTTGAAGGTAAAGATTGCAATATCTATGTTATTTAGCAAAAAAAAAGAAAAAGAAAAAAGATTATAATATCTATGATTTGAATTTATAAAAAACCTGTGGCTACTCATTCCATCATTGGTACTTTATTCTTAGTCTTTTTACACTTATAAATGTGGTGTTTACAAATCATTTGATTCCAAAAAAATTTGTCACTGATAAACATTTAATAATTAGTAGTTAATGACTGTTAGCTTATTTGGTTATTTGCTTATGTACAACTTTGAACAATTCTTAAGACTCTCACTTACAATTGTACTTCTGTCGCAACTTTCAACAAATAAAATTTTCTTAATTAAATTCATTAAAACCATTGTTCAAATTTTCTTTATATGTTTGTATGGTGTTTTCTATCAGAAGGCGGCTTGGGTTTTGAAAAAGGTTTTCAAATTGGTTTTTAGTGAGTGAATAGTTTTGTATTACTAAAATAATTTAATTTTCTATTTAATTATAGATTTTTTTTGGAGGTTTGTTCAATGAATTGTATTTCTTCCTAATGTATCATATAATATTATATATTGTGGTACATGTTATATACTCAGTAGCTTCCCCGTGCATCACACGGGTTAGCGACTAGTTTAATTTTAAATTTCACGGTTCTTATCAAGAAAATTACTCATATTATTAAAAATTATTAAGTAGCCATGGAGTATGACAGGCACTTGAAATCAATAAAAGCACTCTACCTAATTAAAAAATATGACATAAGGTCAACAAACAACTTTTCAACTCTTCTCAATGTATCACTCATTTGCATCATTAGTAAAAGTCACATTCATAGAAACAGTAAGAAATTAATAAGTCCTTTTAGTTTAGCTTAAATGATGAGTCTTTTTAGTTTAGCATAAATGATGAGAAATTCTTTATTTAGAGAGAAAAAAAAATCCTAAAGATGCCTTGTTGGAGGAAGCTATGCCATATTACTTTGTGGGAGATGCACAATGTAATGATCCATACAATGAAATTATCTTATAAGATTGTCTCATAATGTGCCCTTCTTATAACATGTAGGTCTCATAGGTGTATGGGCCTACCAAATATGAGAGGGGCGCATCATAAGATGTTCTAATGAGATACTTTCTCCCATATAGGATAGACTCGTACAATCTAAGTGGTGTATTTCTTACATGCTATCTAATATCTAACAAATGATAACTTTTACGTTGGGCTTTTGGGTTTCTCTTTTCTTAGGAAAATATTAAAGGGTTATGCCAATGTTACTTTTGTGTGAGATGCACAATGTGATGCCATAATGCAGAACCTTATGAGAATATTGTCTCACTCTCATGGTCTGTGTGCTCTCTTACAATATGAAAGTCTCAAAGATGTGTGGAGGCCTCCAAATATGAGAGGGGGTACTCTATGAGACAATCTAATATGATAATTTCTCCCATAAATATAGGATGGTCTTGTGCAATTAGCATGGTTTATTTCGTACATGCCATCTAATATCAAACACATGATTTTTTTTTTTTTTTCCCCTTGAGTTTTTGGGATTTCTTCTTAGAAAATGTTAAAGATACTATACATGATAAATGAATGTGATTAATAGATTTTAAAAACATAATAAATGAATATTTGATTTTTTTTTTTTTCTTTTTGTGATTAATGACACTTTATTTTGTAAAGACAATGCATATGGTATCCCTAGCATTGCTCTGTCTCTTCTATAAAGAGATATAAATTCGGCTCAGCAATTGTTATCCTGTTGGGCCAATATTTTTCCTCCTTGGAGGTCCATTCTTATTTCATAACATTCATAGCATTATCACCTCCTTGGTATAAGTCTATAGACTAGTCTGTTCCAGTAATTTCTCTTTCCTCAAAGAAAATGAATTAATTTCATCCACTTTTTGTTTTAGTGAAAAAAAATACTAATGGTGGTGGGCGGAAGATATGATGGATACTACGACGCCTTCAATTTTCATGGTCAATGTAATTATCTCAAATAATGCAAAATTCATAATGAGCAATAGTTTGAGTACAAACACAACAATTTTTACAATTTTTTCACAAGAATTAATAACCATTTTATTGGTTCTCATCTAATAGATATCGCTTTTTTACTATCATTAATAACTTGCCACATAAGTAATTGTGATTTTTGGGAAATTATTTGTGTACATAAACGTCTTGGTCATAGGGAAATTCTATTCTAATACGTATTATGTTCATGGAAAATGTTTTGTTGTGATGGGTAGCCCATACCATTGATATTATGAGATTTGCATTATTTGAAGAGACCTAAACTCAACAAAAGGTCAAAACATCAATTATCCTCTCTTAATTCGTATTTAGTGTCTTCTTGGAATTTTTTTTCATAATAAATCTAGTCTATGTCACTAGTATTATGAACTTTGCTTTATTTGAGCTAACATAGACCATGACACATTGAAAATTGAACAAAGCACCAATTATTTTATAAATCGTATCTTTTTTTTTTTTTAAAAGAGTTTCAACCTATAGCGTCCACTCCTGATGATCATTCTTTATCATCAGACTAAGACACCAATCAGTTTTTGGTGTAGACGGAGATTGAACCCCAGATCTCTTATACAACCATCAGAGACTTTACCAGTTGAGTTAACTGGAATCCACTTATAAATCGTATCTAGTGCCTTCTTAGAAAGTCTTTCAAGATGAAAACACCCACACAATGTAAAACTTTTGCATGAACAAATAATGTAAGCCTATCGACATCCTTGGTCATAATACTAGTGATATAGACTGGTATTAATTATGAAAGACTTTCCCAAAAGGCATTATACAAGTTAAGAAATTGCGCAATGTAAATGGTGTATTTCTTACGCGCTATCTAATAACTAATACGTTATTATTTTTTCTTGGGTATTTAAGGTTTCTATTTTCTTTAAAAATATTAAAGATACTACACATTTTACTACATAATTTTTACAAATTAATGTGGCAATAAGTGTGATTGGTGGATTTTAAAAATACAATAAATGTGTGAATTTTGTGTGTGTGTGTGTGTGTGTGTGTGTGTGATTGGTGACACATCAATTTATTAATACAATATAGTAAGATTTTGTAGTATTCCTAGTATCACTCTTCCTCTTTTGTGTGTAGAGATGTAAATTCAACTCTTCCTCTTTTGAGGTCTAAGGCCACAATTCTATTCGAGTTTTTTATTCAAAATATCATTTAAATATTACTTATTAAATTATATATTGTAACTTTATTTTTAGTTTCTTTTTTCTTGCTTTTCGATATACAAATTACTAATTACGTTTCTAAATTTAAGTTTTTCTAACATCTACTTTAATTACTTTAATTATTATTTTTTAAATGAGTTTTAATTTATCTTAATTAAAGTGATACATGGTGAATGAAAATTGAAATTTAATTTCCAAATTTAATTTTAGGGGAGAGAGAGAGAGAGAGAGAGAGAGAGATTGTTTGGTGTATGGTTATGTGAAAGATTGGATAACTAATATTGACAATATATTGTATAGGAGAGAGACTTATAAAAAATAGGACAAAGTTTAGCTACAAAATTAATTGTAGCCTAAGGCTACAAACTTACTTAATAAAATAAATATTAGTACATATTTTCAAAATCTAACCGTTGAATTGCTTGTTCTTTACACTCTTAATACACATGTCAAATTTTGTGTCAATCGGATGTTATTTACTATATGATCTATAAGCTTATATTTTATGCATAATTTAAACTACAAAGACTTGCAATTTAAGCAATTTATTGATGACATAATTATTGAGCTTCAATTTTCTACAAATTTTGCAAACATGGAGGATATAAAAAGAAGATGTAATCTAATGGTGGATTTATCAAAATTCACTTCTAATAAAAAGATATTGGGTAACTAAATTTTGTAACTAAATTTTGTCCTAAAAAATATTAAAATTTCAACTCATTATGTAGCACTCATCCTAACCGACAGCAACAATCACATTCGTAACACTCAATCAAACCATTAACAAAAGTGACATTCATAGCAACGGTAATAAATTAAGAATAATCCTGTTTAGCAAATATGATGAGGTTTCATCAATTTTCAAAAAAAATACTTTTTAGAGATGCCTTGTGGCCCTGTGGAAAGAAACTAAAGCCACATTTGCTAGCAATTTTAAAAGCTGAAAATGCACAATGTGAAGACCTTCATGCATAGGAATATTTTCTGATGGTGCATCTCTCTTACAACATGTGGGTCTTTAGGTGCGTGTGGACCATCATATATGAGAGGGACGCTCCATGAGACTGTTTCATAAGGTTTTTTATTTTATTTTTCTAACTCTCTTTTTTTTTTTTTTTTGGATGGAAAAAAGAAGAAGGAAATCTTAAGGAGGTGGGTGGAAAGGATATGATAGGACCTGAAGTCTTCAACTGTTGTACTTTTAAGTTATTTCAAATAATGCAAAGTTCATAATACTAGTGATAGAGACTAGCATTCACTATGAACACCTACCAAGAAGGCACTAGCTAGATACTAATTTAATTTTAAATTTCATGGTTCTTATCAAGAAAATCCTTCATATTATGAAAAATTATTAAGTAGCCATGGAGTATTATTGACAGGCACTTGAAATCAATAAAAGCACCCAACATAATTAATAAATATGACATAACGTCAGTAAACAACTTTTCAACTCTTCTCAACAAATTACTCATTTGTGTCATCAACAAAAGTTATATTCATAGAAACAGTAAGAAATTAATAAGTCCTTTTAGTTTAGCATAAATGATGAGTCTTTTTAGTTAGCATAAACGATGAGAAATTTGTTATTTTAAGGAAAAAAAATCCTAAAGATGCCTTGTTGGAGGAAGCTATGCCATGTTACTTTCTGGGAGATGCACAATATAATGACCCATACAATGAAATAATCTTCTAAGACTGTCTCATAGTGTGCCTTTCTTATAACATGTGGGTCTCACAGGTGTATGGGGCTACCAAATATTGCATAATGAGCTAATGAGATACTTTCTCCCATGGAGGATGCACTCATGCAATCTAAATCGTGTATTTCTGCTATCTAATATCTAACAAATGATAATTTTTACCTTGAGTTTTTGCGATTTCTCTTTTCTTTGGAAAATATTAAACATATTACACCTTTTACTACATAAGTACATAACCTTTACAAATTAAGGTGAAAATAGGTGTGATTGGCAGATTTTAAAAAGATAATTTATGAGTGTTTGATTTTTGATTTTTGATTTTTGATTTTTGATTTTTGGTTACACGCCAGTTTGTAAATATGATATGATAAACTTTTATAGTATTCTTAGTATCACTCTTTATCTTTTGTGTATAGAGATGTAAATTTGGCTTCCTAGTTGTTATCTTGTTGCCAGGGTTAGCTCAAGACAATTTGAAGCCTAAGGCAACAATTTTATTTAAGGCTTTTTTCTAACATCTACTTCTAAAATTTGAGTCCATTTTGGAGTATCATGTGAAAGCATTCAATGTTTGACATGAAAAACAGTGTTAATTTCCCTTTTAAAAATGAGGTGAGTTTATTTCCTTTTCTTATGTAAAACAACATGCCCTTCAATGTGGTATTATCTCTTTGCATATGACTTTTAAGGGTTTTCTTTTAAAATGATGTGTGCCAGAATAGCCCATGGCTGGATGGTGCTTCAACACAGTTTCCCCCATTGCAAATGAAGCAGGGCAGAATGCTTCAAAATTTATTGTTTTCTAGTTGTTTCCTTTTCAAACTTTGATAGGATTTTTTTTTTTAATCCATATTAAGGAAAATCAATCCATGCTGTTTAGACAGCATCTAATTGCATTAGTTCTGGAATGCTTTGATTGAATGCAATTTCATCTTAAGTTGGTACTTGTCATTATGGTGAGGGAATGGTGTATACACAGCTTCAAATTTGTACTGTTCAGTGAAATCCCATTTTCAAGGTGTAATCTTACTCTTCAATACTAATCAAACCATTCTTCCTTCTGCAGTAATTCTCCTAAACAAACCCAATAGAAGTAGAACAAGTTAGAATTACTATCAAATCATCTATATTTTTACCAAAGGTCAAGAATTTTTTCTCTTCCATCTAGAGAATACCTATATATGCATTGGCTTTTGGCTCAGGCTCCACGAATTCCTTAGAGCATCTGCAGTGGGCTTGCCATATGCCAAATGTAAGGAACATTTGGCATGCAAGCCCGAAAAATGCCAGCAACAGGAAGGCCATATGCCAAAAGGGTAAATTTTTTTTGACATATAGCTACAGTACCATCTTAAATGTAAGATAATACTGTAGCTGAATGGTATAAAAAAATAATATTTTAATACTTTTTAACCCGGGAATTTCTCTCTCCTCTCTCATTTTTTCTCTTCTTTTCTCTCTCTTCCTTCTCTCTTTCTCATTTGCTCTCTGCTCTCTTCAGACCCAAGCTCTCTCCGATGCCCCTCTCTCTCCGATAAGTTAGATGCTTCTCTCTCCGATAGTGATTCCGACGAGACATCGGTGCTTCGATCCTTTACCGATTCACTCATGCCAATCCGTTCAAGCCCCATTTAACTTTTCACTCCATCTCACACTCAGCCTCTCTCATGCTCAGCCTCTCTTACGCAGCAACAAGGATGCCACAAGGTTGAGATCAGTGTGTGGTTCCGATGTTTGGGCTTGATTTGTGATTTGATCGGCGTGGGTTTCGGTGGCGTGGGTTTGATTTGTGATTTGTTGTTGTGGGTTTGTTTTGTGTTCTATGGGTTTGTTTTATGGTGGCTGTGGGTTTGTTGGTGGTGGCTGTGCTATGTTGGTGTTGGATTGCGTTTTTTTTTTTTGTTCAGCTCCTGGGGTTTGTGGTTGTGGCTGGTGGGCCGACGGTGGGGTGGGTGTCTGTGGCTCCGTCAGAGTGGGTTTTGGGTCAGTGGGTGGCGGCATGGGTTAGCTGATTAGGTTTTTTTTTTTTTTTTTTTTTTTTTTTTGGTGTTAACGGTAGATTATGGGTTGCTGGTGGTGGTGGTGGTGGTGGGTTTGGGCATGGGTTTGGGTCGGATTTGGGTGGCGATGGTGGCATGGGTTTGGGTGACGGTGGTGACGGTCGGATTCGGATTTGGGCATGGGTTTCCAGCGTTTGGGTCGGATTTGGGCATGGGTTTCCGGCATTTGGTTAAGTTTCTGTTGATTTGGGTGATTTTTTGTTGTGATTTGCTTCTTGTGATTTTGCTGGGTATGGGTTTGCTAGAGGTTGAGGCCGGTGCTAGAGGCTAAAAGAGAAAGAGAGGCCAGTGTTAGTGGTTGAGGAAGAAAGAGAGGAAAAGGAAGAGAAAAAGATAAATAGTAAAAAAAGGATTAAAAAAGAATATTTAAATAAAATGAGAAAAAAATAGAGTTTTGGGATGTTGAGTGTATTGTAAAATGGTATGGTATAATTAATAAAGTAACTTTTTGGGATGGTAAAATGAGATAGGATGGCATTTCTGGCTGTGGATGCTCTAAGACATGCTAAGATTGTATATGACAAAGCTCCAATAGATAATATAACCTCGATGTGCATTTATGGGATAATAAGCAAGAAGGGTAACTCCAAATGTAAATCCTCCACTACCTCCAAATAAGCAATAAAAATTAGATTCATCAACTATATCACATTAGAAAGTAAAAACCCCCAAATCTTTACCATGGATAAACCTCAAATGGCTATCATTTTACAAAATCCACAACCATTCACCAAATATGTCCACCAAAACAAAACCCATATACATAAACACATGAATGTCACTTCCAAAACTTAGATTAGAAGAACCTCAAGCAAAATATGAAAACCCACCAAAATATAAGAGCTCTTACCTTAAATAAGATGAGATGTAGGAGCTTAAGAGGTTCTTATGGAGCTTTTTTGGTAAAACTTGCCAGAAGGTGATGGTGGAGGTGGTGGAGTGATGCACTGGTGGGAGAGTGAGGGAGTGTGAGAGAGGAGTGTTGTGTGTTTGAGACAAAATGAAAAAGAAAAAGAGAACAAAGTGAGAAGAAGAGAGCTAGTTGGCCAAGAGGGAGATATTTTGAGAGAAATGAGTGGTGGGGAATTAAGGGGATTGGTGGGTCACGTGTGAGACATAAATCTGATTTTTTTTTTTTTTTTCTTGTGTATTGGGTTGGGCCGTTACACCTATTATTAATGAGAATGATGTGATTAGTCTTCCTCGTTAATAAAAAACCCTCTGCTAAGGTGCCTGGTTCCCACACAATTCAAAGTAATTATTGGACGGATTCAAAATCTTTAAATTTCTTAAGATGTTTTATTAAATAAATTTTTTTAAATCTTAACTATTTTTTAATGACTTAATGGATTAGATTATGCCATGTCAGTATTCTACTAACAATAATATTATTTGTTTTGTTTGAAACATTATTTTATTATTTTAAGAATATTGTGAGTAGAATACTGACATCGCAGAATCTAGACCATTAAATTATTAAAGAGTGGTTAAAATTTAAGGAAATCTATTGGTAAAGTATTTTAGGAAATCTAGAGGATCTGAATCCAGTATAAGACAATGTTGGAGAAGTATTTATCTAACCTTACCTAATAGAGTCTGTCATAAATGTACATGAAAGAAAACATTCGAAAAAGAACATCACATTATAAAAAGAGGAGATAATAAAATATTTTATACGATCTCTTCTTCTTATTTATTCTGGTACCAATCAGAGGTAAAATTAAATAAAAATTTTATATTTATGATTATATACTCTTGTTTATGTTTATATTCATATCTATAATTCTGATTTTTAAAAAAAAATAGTTAATGGATGATATAGTAATATTATATTTTGTTGTTTCTTAATTGTAGTTGTTGTTAGTTTGTTTTTAGCTTGGTTTGTTGTAAGCAAGTTGTTGTGAGATAGTTGGCTTTGTTTTGCTAACTGGCTTTGTATTAACATTTTTTCTTAAATGAAAATTTTTATTTATTAAAAAAGAATACAATCGACCCCACAATTTTCCTGGTGATAAAATTAAATAAGATGTTGACATTTATGTTTATGTTTATATATTCTTGTGTTTATGTTTAGATAACTGGGGTGTTTGTTAGAGTGGATACATATATCACTATATAGGTTAAAAATAACCCTTTAGCTAGTTTTGTTTCAGTTTTGGGGGGATTAAATGCTAAGAGCCCCAATATCATGATTAGCACTGAAACAGAACAAATTATTAATGGCTTTCTTCTTATAATGTGGATCATTATGATGCTTACTAAACTGGATATGAAGGCAGCTGCCATTAAAACGTCAATGTTGACGTAATTTTGCGCATCTGAAAGTATTGGTTGGTAGCCCACGGAAGATTGGCAGCACTGTACCAACAGTGCAGGAAGTATAGCATTTCTGAAACTCTCTTTGTTGAGAAATTTAACCAATTGCTCCTTAATTGTTATAGTTTCGGCTTCCTCCTGTTAATAAAAGATCACATACACATGTATTTTTTCATTTTTTACTGACCTTATAGTAAGCTGATAAAGCGAACAACCACTGTAATATTTCCACCATTGCTTGTAAAACAAAAAAGTTCTTCCAACTAAGCTGCATTTAATGAGTATTATATTACGTTATGAACATTATTTAAAGGGAAGGGAAATAATAGCTGATGTTCTAAAGATATTGATTTAAGCTATACTTCTAAAACATTTAAATGAAAAAGAAACAAGTAATTAATTGACCCCACAATTAGCTGCAAGACATATTATTTCTAATCCCATGTTGTATGAGAGGAACAATCCATCGAAATATGTATTCAATTTGTCTAAAACAATATTCTAAGTGGACATGTTACTAACTTATAAAAAAAAAAGTGGACATGTTACTACATTATTTTTAAATTCTAAGAAGCAATTTGTTGACATATTTACCAAAGCATTATTTAGACCTTGTTTAGAGTCTATTTCCAACCTGGGCTATAAACTTAGATTATATGGTCCAATCTAGAATATTTTGTCTTATTGTAATCAAGCTCTTCCTATATAATAATGGATAGTAAGAGGGATAAAAAAAACAAGCTTTTACACTTCTTTTTCTATGATTATTGATTTTTCTTCCTTTTTCAACATTAACGTTTCCGTTCAAGGATATTAAGATTAAGATTTTATCAACAAGAAACATAAACATGTACAATTTTTTTATATATTTATTTTGTAATATGTACTATTTTTGTTATAAATTATTTTAAAAAAATTAACTATGACCATATTTTACTGTTACACTATCTATAAAATTTAATTAATGTTTAAGTCAAATAAATATAATCAAATTCTTAAAAATAAAAGAAATTAAAAACAATTACACAGCCAATTTGCGATTATGCTTGTACCACTACCAAAGTTTTCATATGTAAGTGCATAAATTTTTGCATTCAGTGTTACTTCCTTTATCACCGCCTAATATACTACATAACTGTAAATATAGAGTTTCTCATTCATTATATATGTCACTGTTTTCATGTAAGGCATATATAGTAATATGTAGATAACATATAAAACTAGTAAATAATGTAGCTATAGACTTTGAATATCATTGCATATCGAATCACAAAAACTTTTGGCTTACAAAGAGGAACGCATTATTAACAAGGAAGATGAGATTAGGTTTAAGTGTCTTCTACCTAAGCAATGGTCGGAAAAAATCCCCCACCAATTTATATGAACAGGAGAATTACCAAAAAAGAACATAATATTATATAAAGAGGAGACAATAAAATATTTTATGTGATTTGGCCATGTTTAATTTTAACAACAATCTACAATTTGAAAACCAAAGGAATATATTGCATACTATAAAGATCTAAATTCATAATCTCTTCCTCTCGTTTATCTTGTAACCAATCAAAGGTAAAATCAAAAAGAATGTTCATATTTATGTTTATGTCCATATATACTCTTTCTTTACGTTTACGTTTATGTTATATATATACTTTGTGATAATCAACAATGCCAGATAGAAAAAATCAATTTAAGACTTTTGATGAAAACAGTTGTGAGGGGAACCCTCTTCTGTGTGGAGCTACATTGGATAATGATTGCACCAAAATTGGACCATTATCTATAATGCCCCAGTGGATCATATGGAGGAAAAAAGTGAGATTTTCATGGACATCGGTGTCTTCTATATAAGCTTTGTGGTGGCTTACATAATAATGTTGTTGGGAATTGTTACAATTCTCTACATAAATCCTTATTGGCATAAGGCATGGTTTAACCTTATTGAAGAGTGCATTGACACTTGCTACTATTTTGTTGTGGTTCATTACCATAAGTTTTTCAATTTCAGGCTTGCATAGCCCTAGCTACAAATGATTACATGCATGTGTCTATTCTTGTTGGATTCACATTCTTCAAAGTTTGTATTTTCTGTGTAATTTTAATGGACTAAGCTTTTGTTTTTGCATTTCTAATTTAAATTTAATACTAGTTGCAACTCCATGTGATGCTATGAATAGATAATTATTTTGTAATTGTGTTATAATGTATAATTTGCTTTCTAAAATCTGTTGAAAATAATTTGTTATCTCTAAAAATTAAACAATTTCAAAATTATTTTTCATCTTTCTCTCTTTACCAATATATCATTTTATTATTTTGGGTGTGCTTGATGGATATTATTCCTTTATGAGGTGGTTCATATTCTTTAAAATTGTGTTATAGTGTGCTATGTGTTTCTAATTATTTTTTTTCTGTGCAATTAAACTTTTTAAATTTCAAATAAATTATCCAAATTGCTCATTTTCTTAAAGAAGATTATAATGATAATCAAAACTCATAGTAAAAATACTTTTTAATATTACTCAAGTAATTAATAGGCACATTCAAATGCATAACCAACATTTTGTTTTGATGTAAATTCAAATTCTCACATCCAAAATAACTAAGTATTAACTCAAACAAAAATCAAATAAAAACCATATGAGCTTGACAAAGTTTAGCTATAAACTTGGTTGTAGCCTAAGGATACAATTCCCTCTAAAACAAATTAACATGACTATATATTTTGAAAATCTAATAATTAGATTGCATGTTCTATATGTTTTTAATACATATATTAAATTTCGTGTCAATCAAATTTTATTTTTTATTCAATCCAAAAGTTTATTTTTTATGCATAATTTTAAACTACAAAAACTTGAAATTTAAATACCTAATTGATTACATAACTAATGATTTTGTATACATTATTTTTTAAGCATTTAATCATTATTCTAACATTGGAAAAGATAAACATTTCTTCATAAGCAGAATACTTGAATCCCAAATCTATAGATATCTAAAAACTGAAGCGTAGCATTTACTGTTACTATGCTCCTGTTGAGACATCTCAGAAAAATGTCATATCTCTCTCTCTCTCTCTCTCTCTCTCTCTCTCTCTCTCTCTCTCTCTCTCTCTCTCACATATTATTTTTTTTCATTTTTTATTGGATTTTTTTAAAACTTTCTTTGTATCTCTACCTTAGATTGATGAATCTTTATTTTTTAGAATTCTACTTTTTAAAATTTTTTGATAAACAAATTTTCACTACCCATAGAAGGATCTCCTACTAGAGGTTTGTTCCTTTATTGTCCTATTATTAACTAATTCATATGTATTCCTTGATGCAATTTTTTTTTTTTATCATTTTATTTACAACACTAAATACTTTTAATAAATGGTGTTTGATGTTGATCTGAATTGGGGAAAAATCATATTATAATATGTCATATTTTGTGTCATTGTCAAATTTTAGTTTATTTGGAAAACAATAGAATAATTTGAACAAGCAAATGAAAAACAGTTAGTGTAGTTGAAGACAATGGTCTTTGTGTAATTTCTTTTCACTGTTTTTAAATACTATGTGAAAGCTCGAAAATGTGTTAAATAACACAAGAGCTGTTTAGACCCCCGATTCAAAGTTACGGTTTGGTTGATTTTACACTAACTTAATACTAAGTGCGGAATAGTGTAAACACAAGCATACAAGCAAGAGAGCTACTCTAATCCATATTTAAAGCAACACAGCAGTAAAATGAAATGAACAAGAATAGGGAAGAGAGATGCAAACACAGATAACATGCCGATGTGTTATCGAAAAGGAAACCGAAGAACTCGGTGAAAAACCTCTCCACCGCCCTCCAAGCGGTAATCGATCCACTAGACAATCAGTTGGGATACATGGGTTAGCAAGAGACCCTCCAAGCCTAATCTACCCGATGTACCTAAGCTCTCCAAGCTCCTACTCCAACAAGGCTTCTCGGAACCGTGTCTTATTTAGTTTTCCGGATCCCGCAACAAGCTCCATGTTGCATCTGCCATCCTTGGCTTCTTCCAATACTTCCCAGCAGCACCAAAACCTCACTTGACACTCTCAAAGGGTGTGGTAAGTGTTTGGGCTATTAAGCTCTTAATGATATGAAAATTGAGAGGTAGGAGATGAGGAAATTCCCAAAAAAAATGTGTAGAGAATTGTAGGTATGACAATCTCTAACTCTCAAGTTGTTTGGCTAAGGTTTTCTCTCAGAGGCTCTCCTCATCTTTTGTGGGCAATGTGGGTATATATAGTGTGGGCACAGAAAGTGTGTATTAGACTGGACAGGCTAGCAGAACAGAATATATCGTGGGTGTCTCGCGAGAAAGCCTTACCCGCAAGATACTCGCGAGACACAGCTGTCTCCATCTAACCTGACTCTTCGCATTCCAGTCATGTGCAAGGCACATGCTTCCTTTCGCGGGATGCTTAGTCGCGAAATACCCGCGAAACTTATTCAGTCTTCAGTTGCTTGAGTCTTCACACTCTCTCTCTCTCTAACACACAACTCTTACAATGAAATCCCACAACAAATACAGGGTACAAAAGATTGAATACAATTACAATCAAATTTGGCATGGAATAACAGCCAACAGAATACATATTGGAAAATCACAACTTTACAATCTCCTCATTTGGCTATTCCGTGACAAAACCCCTAAAACAGACCCTAGACTTAAACGTGAGTTTGGGAACAAAGCCAAAACTCACTCACACCTAATCTTGAAGCTGTGAAGTACTTGCAAGTAAATACCTGTAACCTGAAACATTTGCACACAAACAAAACTTTCATTAAGCTTATAACAAGTTGAACACAAGGTAAACACATGAGCAAGTAAAGTGCGATCAAGTTTGTAAACACAGTAAGCACCATATTTGAGACACCATTTCCAACAATAGCCCAATATTTTTGGTAAAAGATAGCAGACATACCATCCGGGCCAGGTGCTTTTGTTGGATGCATTTGGCTAAGAGCTGTTTTGACCTCCTCCATGGTGAAAACCCGAGTGAGATCAGCATTCATCTCCACAGTAACTTTGCGGGGAATCCGGTTCGTTACTTCTTCAACTCGGGTTGGGTGTGTGGTTATATATATCCCTTCAAAATATGCAATTGCTGCATTAGCAATATTTTCTTTACTGTCACACCAAACTCCCTCTTCATTCCATAAGCCATTAATTGTGTTCTTTTTTCTTCGTTTCGATGCTCGATGGTGGAAGTATTTTGTGTTGCGATCTCCCTCGCCCAGCCATTGCACCCTGGACCTTTGTTGCCACCACATTTCCTCCTCGTCCAACAACTCATTAATCTCCTTCCTCAAAATATTAATTTCAGCTCCATTCTGTCTGTCAATATCATCCTTAGTCAGGGCACTTAAGGCTTTCTTTTTCTCCTGTATCTTTTTTGGTATTTGGCCAAAAGCTAAATTGCTCCATTTGGAAAGAGCATCTGCACATTGTCGTAGTCCAATCATGAGCCCACTCGGATTATTCAAGCTTGTACCTTCATTCCAGACTTGCTGAACTATATCCTTACAATCTGCCTGTCTAGTCCACATAGCTTCAAAGTGGAATCTACGCTTACCTCGCTGTTGCAAGACCCTTGAATCAGCAAGTAAGAAAGGGCAATGGTCAAAGGTTGTCTACCAAATGCCTAACCTTAATGTCTCGAAAATGATCCAGCCAGTCCATTGTAGCAAAAGCTCTATCTAACCTCAAATACCTCCTGTTTTCCCCATCCTGTTGATTGCACCATGTGTACTTAGGCCCACTATATCCCATGTCCTTGAACCCACATCTGTTAACCACATTGCGAAAGGCATCCATCTATTGCTGAGGTCTCGACGCTCCCCCCAACTTTTCATCTCTCGAAAGGATTTCGTTGAAGTCCCCAAGACATAACCACGACAATTGGTATTGTTGGTTTAGCGTGTTAAGGAACCTCCATGATTCCTTTCTCCGATGGGTCTCCAAGTGTACATAAAACCCAGTTATCCTCCATTTAAAACTCGTTGCTTCTTCAGTAATCACAGCATCAATGTGATGCTTAGAATAACTTTTGATCTCTAGATTGACCTCCTTTCTCCAGAACATTGCTAAGCCCCCTCCCTTTCCATTCCTTTGGACATAAAAACCATTCACAAAGTCAATTTTCACTTTTACTCTCTTTATTCCTGCAATATTTTTCTTCGTCTCCGATAAGAAGACTACCTTGCGATCCCAATATTTTTCTTCCTCTTCTAAGTTTTCTAACTTACCTCTACGTTTAAGTCCAATTCCACCTTCGTGGTCCAGCATTTCTTCATCTCCTGTTGGGCTTTTTTACCTTGCTAACTTCTTTAATCTCCCCTTTGCTTTGGGCTTTTTTTCCTTGCACTGGCCCATATCAAGGTAGCCCATTTCACTTTTTGCCTTTATGCTTTGCTTGGATTTTAAAGGGCTAGTGACCTCGTGCTCTTCACTTAAGCCCACTAACTGTGAGCCCACTGCCGAGTTTGCATCAATACCAACTTTTTCTTTTCCTTTAGCTAGTTCAAACTGAAGGACTTTTTGTGCGGCACATACATGTTCTCCTTTTTCCATAGTTGGTGGTCCCCCCTTAGTGATGTCCCATCCTTTAGGTTGACTAGCTTCCTGTCTTCTTGACACCACATCAACACCTAGAGCTCTCCAATTTTCAGATTTTCCCTCCCTCCTGTCACCATCAAGTCTTTTGCTTCTGCCTCCATCGTCCATCCTCACCAGATTTTCTGTCGCCTCCGTTGACGGTTGAGAGCTTGTTTTTTCACCATCGCCACTTGACAGGTTGCCTTCATCTTTCCCAGTCTTCACCTTCTCGTGGCTTCCTTTGTAATTCCAATTGGCTCTAATCCAATCACCGTATTGATGCTCCGTTTGATGTCCATCCATGGCCATGTTACAGTGCCTATTATCATGGCCTATTCTTCCACAAATAAAGCAAATCGTTGGGAGTCTCTCATACCTGAATGTGACCCATGTTTTGTCTCCTTCCATATCCATCAGGTATCCACCTCGACAGAGTGGCTTGTCTATTGGAAGTTCAACTCTGACTCTCATAAACTTGGCTTGGACCATCTGCCATGATCTCTTATCCATTTCAACAAAATTTCCCATCTTGTTCCCTATGTCTCTTCTAGTTTCCCTGTCATTAACTCAAACGGCACTCCCCACACCTGAACCCAGAATGGTGTGTGCGAGAAAATAATGTTTGCGGCTGTTAGTCCCTTTCGCCATCTACACAGGAGCAGGAGATTATTGTTGAAATTCCATGGACCATTCTTCTCCACCCATTCTAACTGATGCTTCGAACAAAACTTGAACTGGAGAATGTCATTTCCTACTTCCACAATCCTCAAATCTGATCCCATTCTCCAAACTGATCTTAGGGTGCTTTTCAAAGCACGTTGATTTTGTTGCCGATCTGATAACAGCTTTCCAAAAAGACTTAAATGGCATTCCTCCAATAGTTCGTTTCTACTATGGACTGAGATCTGAATGCTATCTTCTTCCTCCTTGGTGAGTTGCAAGTTTTGCAACCCATCCAGCACTGCTTGATCCATGCTATAAGGTTATAGATTGACCATACTCTGGCCGATGAAACCAGGGAAGTCAAAGAAAAGGCCCAAAGTCAGAGAAACTATGGGAGGGAGATGACCCTTACTCGAGAGAGTAAAAGCTCCTACTTGGGAGAGACTACAGAGAGGGTTTTTGGTGTTTAGTGTGTCAAATGCCAAATATTTGACATTTGGCACACGTGATGCTAAGGCTTTAATATGTTTTTATTTGAGAGGCAAATTCTATTGGGCCAAAAGAAAAAGAAAATGACATATCTTCTTCCACTTTTTTTTTTTTAATTATTTAGCAAAAAAAATTCTCATAGGGGTGGATGGACACCAACAATGGACGCGAAGTCTTCCACTGTCATGGGTTGGGACTTCTCAAATAATGGAAAGTTGATAATACAAGTTATATGGATTATTTTTTTGAAAAAGAAGTTAAGAAAGCATAATTGACGCCAACGTGGTCTTTGATCTTTTGGTGAGTTGAGGTCTTCTCTAGTAATGTAAGTTGTAAACCTCGTAATATCAATGGTATTGGCTAGTTAGCACTATGAAACATTTTCCAAAAAAAAATAGAGTACGTCATACCAATTAAAAAAGCACCATTAGCGCCAAAGTCACTATGAAATATTTTCCAAAAGAGTACTTCATACGAATTAGGAATTAAAGCACCATTAACACCAAAGTCTTTGACGTCTTCTTTAAGTTGGTTTCGTCTTTCCTAAATAATGCATAATTTATAGCACAAATGGTACGAGCTAGTCATCATTAAACATTTTTCAAGAAAGTAATAGATACGAAACTTGGAAAGCACCATTGACGCTAATTTTTTGGCTACGAAGTTGAGCTAAGTCTTCTTCACTATCTTCTCAACAAAAAAACACAATGTTCTTGAGTAGGACCTGATTGAAAAATTAAATCCGAAAGATATAGGAGCAAGTCAATTAAAGTATTTATTTATCAAAGGAGAGTGAATTATCTTTTCGGTGAAAGTAATTAAAAAATCTTAGAGTTTTATTCCTGCGACACACTAAATCCTAGACTTTTAAATGGGACATGTTAAACTTCATAATTTCATTTATATCCAAAAAAGAAAAAAGAAATCTAGCTAGGGTTTAAACTTTAAAATGTTTTATTTATTTAAGTTTGGGGTTTAAACTTTGAAGTACCTCATTTAAAAGTGTGAGCTTAATTAATATGTCCCATTTAAAAGTGTGTCAGGGGTTTTTAGTTATTTTATAGGTTTTAAGGGTATTTTGGTCATTTTATAGGTTTAAGGGGGTATTTTGGTCATTTTAAGGTTTAGGGGGTATTTTGGTCATTTTTAGTTTTTAGGGGTATTTTGGTTATTTTCTAAGCTTTCAGGGGTATTTTGGTAATTTTATGTTTCGGGGGTATTTCAGTCATTATTTAGGTTTCAAGAGTATTTTGGTCATTTTTTTAGGTTTAGGGGATATTTTGGTAATTTTTAGTTTTCGGGGGTATTTTGGTTATTTTTAAGGTTTCAGGTAGGGGTCTACATGAGTCGGGTTGGGTCGGGTTGAGGGGATTTTTTCACATAAGTCCAACCCAACCCAACCCAACCCAACTCACATGGGTTGGGTTAGGTCGGGTTGAACCCATGGGAACTTTTTTTATTACTATTATTATTAAATTGAGCAGAAAAAAATATATTACACCTACCACTTGAGTTAATATACATTAATATATGAACTAATATTCCAACTCAGTTATGCATTAATATATAAACTAATACACATTAATATTGGCTTTTATATAGAATAGGAGGAAGAGTTGGTTATTTTAAAAATAAAATTATTAATTATATAATATATTTTAAATATATATTAAATATATGGGTGGGTTGGGTCGGGTTTGGCGGGCTTGGAATTTTATGACCCAAACCCAACCCGACCCGTTATCAAAAAATTTTTTGTAACCCAACCCAACCCACCAAGCCCTAAAAACCGACCCAACTCAGCGGGTTGGGTTGGGTCAGGTCAGATTTGACAGATCGGTGGGTTGGCTGCACACCCCTAGTTTCAGGGGTATTTTGGCTATTTTATGTTTCGGGGGTATTTCGGACTTTTTTTAGGTTTATGGGGTATTCTGGTAATTTTCAACTTTCAAGGGTATTTATGTCATTTTTTTAGGTTTCGGAGGTATTTCAGTCATTATTTTGGTTTTAGTGGGTATTTTGGTAATTTTTAGGTTTGTAAGGATATTTTGGTAATTTTTACTTTAGGGGGTATTTTGGTTATTTTTAAGATTTCAAGGGTATTTTGGTAATTTTATGTTTTAGGGGGTATTTCGGTCATTTTTTTAGGTTTAAGGGGTTGTAGAGAGTGAAATTTTCTACCAATCACAAATTGCCACATCGAACAACTAAAGGTACGTTTGGATAACAGCCACGTTTGGATGTTTCTTCGTTTCACGCTTCTTTTTTTTTTTTTTTTCCATTGAAAAGCACATTTCAATGATTTTCAGTGGGTCCCATGCACTGTTCACGGAACCCACAAACCTCTTTTTTCACCAAAACTTTCATTAAAAATGGGTTCTACAGCACTATTCACACATTTAAAAATTATTTTACTACAGTATTTTCAGTTTTCAGTTTTCATTTTTCAGCATAATAAGCGGTATCCAAACATACACTAAATACATGTAGTACATTTAAAGCGGCTAATTACAAGAAGCCATGTATTATTTAGTGAGTGTCACTATCATTATTCAGAGACCAATGACAATATGCCAAGTGTCAAAGAATAAAAATTACAAAAAATACTAAAGAACCAATCAAATCTTAGCACATGTTAATTTAAATGACATAAGCAGTCTAATTAAAAGCTTCCATGTGTTATTTTAAATTAAAGCACTATGGCTAATCAAATAATACCATGTGTCCCTTGAAGAACAAGACATAAAGTCCCTCCATTTAAATTATAACACATGTCATTAATGATAGCCAATCATGTGTCATCACACCTCCCCAAAACTCCTATAAATAGAGACCATTCTCAGTCTTATGGAGACACATTCAGAAGTCTCGAAACTCTGCCAGAATTAAGCTCCAAAGCCTCCAAGAACTTCAAGAACTTTAACCTTCGAATCTTAACAACATTCGAAGCAAAATCATTCAAGTCATCTTCCTAGATCTCAAAGTGCATTGGAATCAAGTCCAAAAGTGTTTAGAAACTTCAAAAGATTGCAAGTTAGTGAAGATCCACTACAAAGACTTCAAGGACTGGAAGAACTTCCACTACAATCTTCGAAGACGAAGAACACATGAAGAACATTTAAAGAACATACGAAGAATGCAAAGAATGCACGAAGAACGTGAAGAATGAAGGATTCCTAACAAACACAGTTAGAGATTCATTGTAATTCTACTTCAAAGATCTTTTGATCCCTTTCTCAATCAAATTGAGAAGCATCTAGTGTTCAAATCAAGTTTATACTTGAATCAAAGATTTTTCAAGGAGATTGAATCAAGGGAGTATTCTTTTGTAACAAGATTCAATTTTAGAGAATTGTACCAACAAATTCATCAATACAAAATTACACTTGTGAAACATATTTGATTGTTTGATTTTCAAATTTGAGATTTTGTGTTTATAGGGGTATTTTGGTAATTTTTAGCTTTCATGGGTATTTTGGTCATTTTTAGGTTTAGAGGGGTATTTGGATAATTTTTAGCTTTCGGGGGTATTTTGGTCATTTTTTAGGTTTAGGGTGCATTTCAGCAATTTTAGAGGATTTTAGAAGTACTTTGGTCATTTTTAAGTTTTTTGGGTATTTTGGTGATTTTGATTATTGGGTAATTGAATGGGTTGGGGTTTACCCATAATAATTTGGTTGAGTTGAGTTGGGTTTGGGTTTGATTTAATTAGTTAAATGGGTGATAATGAGTAAATGGGTAATATCCATACCCTACCCAAAAATTTTAGATAATATCCAAACCCTACCCAATAACCTTCTATCCATCAAGAACTGGATATTACCCAGAATATTTGGATCGGGTAGGGATGGATATCCATTACCCAATGGGTATGGTCATCCCTACTTAAAATGTACAAAACTTTGGCCTAACCCTTAAACACACATCCTTATATCTCTTAGCCTTTCCCCACAAAAAATAAAAATAAAAATAAGAAAGAAGTCTTAGCTGCCGACATCATAGGTCGTTCTTTGCATCAAGATGGTGGGTGGAACCGTGGAAAGACACCATTGATGCGAAGTCTTCAATTGTTGTCATGTAGGTAATCTTAAAGGAAATGTTAAGTTATTATAAAATTTATTTATTACAAAAAAAAAAAAAAAAAAAATTACAAATTGATATGTGATAATAGTGGAGTTCTAGTTAGCTCAACTAGTAAAGTCTCTAATGGTTGAATAAGATATCTGGAGTTCAATCCCGCCTACACCAAAAACTTTTAGTTTGATGATAAAGAGCTATCATCAGGAGTAAAAGCCATAGATTGAAACTCTCTCTCTCAAAAAAAAAAAAAAAAAGATATGTGATAATGAATCAAATCAATTAGTGTTATACAACAAAATAATATATAAGTGCTCAAATAACCTTTTGTGATCAATGATATTTCCATTTGTAAAAGCTACCAGTTAGGGCAGCACATGCAAGGCACGTGCTTGCTGTGGAAAAAGAGTAATAATTAAGGTCAATTTTAGATTTTATTTATATTACAAAACAAAGATATAAATCATTCGATTCTTTTTTTTTTTATACAAGATAGAATTTCTACTCTAACCTAATCTAAGTGTACATGTGTGTGAAGCTCCCTTCTGGAGACTTGAACCCCAGCCCTTGCCCCCAACACCCCACAAGCATTTATACTTGTGGAGTGACCACCGCATCAAGGGTGCGCGGTGGTAATCATTCGATTTTTAAAATACATAGAGATTTACATTAATCAAAAGAGGCATTAATTTTAAGAATTTTGATAATCATGTTATAAAAAGTTAATTTCATCCGTATAAGAATTTTAATCAACCACAAAGTTAGAGTAGCTATTTAACATATAGATATCTATTTTACTATAATAGTTTTTTAGTACCTATTTGCTAAAAGCAATATATCCACTCACTAAAAACTTCTAAGAATGGTAACGAATATCATCATCTTCCAACAATAAACAACTGAGTTTTGCTAAGAAAAAAAAAGATAACAAAAATGCATGTGTCATCAAATTTTCCATTAGATAAATTATAAGTTTCCAAAATTTAAACCTAGAAAATTAGTGTTTTTTAAATAACAAATAAAACAATTTATATCATCATTCCAACTTTCCAAGAATTACTACTATCTAAAACTCAAAATAAGTGAAAAAAAATTTTGGAATGTTAAAATTTAGTGGGAGAATATTAGACATTACACAATAAATATTTTAAGAATCATAAACTTTCATTAGGGTTTAACTGAGAGAATAACAATATGACATATTTGCTATTTTTCAAAATATTAAAGGAAAAATTGCTTGATTTTAAAGATTAAGAAGGATTTGTAAACTACCCCAAACATAAAGCATTAAAAGTGTTTTTATCTTAAGTTTTTGTTTTTTGTTTTTGTGTGTGTGTGTGTGTGTGTGTGTGTGTGTAAGACTATGTGTTTTTACTTAAAATGATACGTAAAGGAAAAAAATACAAAAAGTCAACCCAAGAAAATTGTATGTGAAATAGTGAATTTTAGCTCAACAAAGTTGACTAAACCTACAAAAATTTCTAAAAACGCAACAGAATGACACAACATTTTCATAATACCTTTATAATTTTGTTATATTTTATTTTGACTTGTAAAGAATTGACAGCTCAGCAATTTTGAAAATATTGTGACGACAACAAGATGTCTTAACATTTTCACAAAAGAAATGTTATGTCCACAATATTTTCACAACAAATCATAAGTAAAAGGTTGTTGCCGGTTGATATTGGTGAGCAAAAACGTAGTTTCATTGGTAAGTTTAGATTAGAACTAATAAAAATTTACCACCTATGATTTGATATGAAAGTATTATGAAAAATATTATGGATATAACACTTCTTTTTTCACAATATCTTTATTTTTAGCTATGGTTAGTTCTAGTATGATATTTTATTACTTTATTTTGATCTATTAAGAATTAACACCTCAACAATTGTGAAAATATTATGCCAGTTTGTTGTATTAATATTTTATCATAATGTGAAACAGTGCTAATTGGACAAACAAAAAATAATATAGCAAATGTACTATAACTTTACCAATTCACCCCCCTCCCAAAAAAAAAAAAAAAAAAAAAGTGGCTAGCGAAACAGTGAAATTGAACAAACCAAAACTACTGTAGCTTTTCTCATTCACTCTTTTTATATATAGAAAAGTGTTGTAAAAAATGTTGTTGATTTATTACTTTTTTTTTTTCACAATACCTTTATTTTTAGTAGTAGTTAGTTCCAGTATGATATTTTATTTTGACCAATAAGGAATTAACACCTCAATAATTGTAAAAGCATTGAAACAATTTATTGTGTTACTAACTTATTATATATAAACTAGGTAACTAATAGTTTATATGTCTATAAAAAATTATAATTAAAAAAAAAAAAAAAAAAAAAGAGTTCAACTGGCAATGTTACAGAAGAAGAAGAAGGAAAAAAAAAAAAAAGGGCCAGTGAACAGTATGTGTTGAATAAACCAAAAACACTATAGCAGTAAGGATTGGCTCTTTTTATATATAGATGTTGTAAAATATTTAATATCCCAATTCCCAAGCATCACTAGCAAGTAATTAATTCAAGGACTTTCCATGAAAGCACTAGATTAGTCTAGGTCTTCTCAAATAAGCAAGTAATGCAACAATTTTCTAAGAAAAGACTAGATTAATCCAATGTTATGAATACCGTTTCAGATCCCGTTTCAGTTTGTCCAGTGGAATGAAATATTTCGGTACCGGCCAATTTCGGCGTACCGTTTCAGGGTGTTTCGGGGTTCCTAAAAAATAATTTATATATATTCTTGTAGAACATAAAATTGTCAATTCTAATAAATAAATAACTAAATATCAAATAATACAAATCATTTAGTCTTAACTCTTAAGTCTTAAACATCAATTTAACATCACACAATAAGAAGATTTACAAGTCAATAACTAAATATCAACTAATAACTCCTAAGTTCTTAACCACAAAACAAATCATAAGAAAAAAAAATTATGACAGAGGGAGAAGGAATGAACAAAAAAAAGACATTATTTATGACAATGTATACCACAATCACATATCTTAAGTTCTTAACACTTAATCTTAACTCCTAACTCCTAAGTTCTTAACCACAAAACAAATCATAAGAAAAAAAATTTATTAATTGGCTTAAGCTTCAATCCGAGAGACTGAGAGAGCCAGAGACAAAGGGAGTCACGAGAGAGTGAGAGACTTGAGAGAGAGCACCTGAGATGAGAGTTGAGAGTGAAAGAATCAAAGAATAGAATAGAATATAATATATAGGATTAGGTTTTTTAGTAAAGTCCAAAACGGCGTTGTTGGACCTTTTACTTCTTCTTTTTTCTTTTTTTTTTTTAATAACAAGCCAAATCCTGTATCGGCCGAAATTCACATCTCGGCCGGAATTGGCCGGAATGACCCGAAATAGCCCGAAATTTGACTCAAGGTGAAACATGAGGTATTCTCGTACCGGTTTGTATACCGGTACGAAAAATTCCAGCCATTCTGGCCGGAACGGAACAGAATCAATAACAATGGATTAATCTAGGTCTTCTCAAATAAAGCAAGTAACGCAAGGATTTCCAAGAAAGCGCTAGCTAGATAACCCTTTTTTTTTCTTTATTAAAAAAAAAAAAAAAAAAAAGCATTAGATACTTGTTGGAAGAGCTTAATGTTGAGTTAAAGTCTTCTCGAAGTTAAACTTATTACCATAAATAAAATTTTACAATATTTTCATAATAATTTTATTTCAATTAGTACAATAGCCTTATTTTGAATTGTGGTGGATTTGAGAATAATCTATTTTTATTTTGACTTATTATTATAAAAATGTTATGAAATATTTTTTTAAGAAAAAAAAAATCACTACAAAAAAATTCGGTTTATACTAGCAATTTTTTTCTTGGCGTTTCCAAAAACCTCCACTTTATGTCACCTATTATGGCTATTTTGGTTGCCACCACTGTAAACCCTAGGCCTATAATGGCACTTTTGTAAGTGCCGCAACAAATATCGTTATTGCTGGCAGTTGTAGGTTTATAGCGGCATTTCAGAAGAATAATAAAAATTACAGCAGTTTGAAAACATCGAGATATGTCTTATTTTTTGTTAATTTTTTTATACAATGCCTATTATGGCACCTAAACTGTTGCAATAGGTAATTACAAAATAAATAGCTATTACGATGGTTTAGAAGCAATGCAATATGTCCAATATTTAAAAATTGTTTTTTTTTTTTAAGCAGGTATTACGGCGGTTCTAAACTACTGCAATAGGTATTTACAAAATAAATACCTTTTACGGCAGTTCAAAAGCGCTGCAAAATGTCCTAAATTTTTTCAGGTTAAGACCAATTATGATGGTATTCCACTCTCTCCTTCTCCCTCACTCACAAATTTCCCCTCCACCCATCTCCTACACAACCATTTTCAAACCACTAACACTGTACCATTTGTCATGATAAAACTTGCTCATATGATACAATGTTTCTTTCGAATAAATAAAGAACGCAATTCACTGTTTACACCATCTTTGGCGTCTTGTAGTTAAGTTTAGGCCTTCTTCTTTCTCAGAAGAAAAAAAAAAAAGTTTAGGTCTTCTAAAGTAATGCAAAGTTCAGTATATCAATATTAAATGTAACTTTCTATGCAAAAAAATGAATAAATAAACAAATAATTGTAAATGTAACTTTCTAACTTGTTGAGTGAAGATTATTTTACAAACAAACAAAAGGAGAGAGAGAGAGAGAGAGGTCTTTGTTCATAGTGTACATAGTAATAAAGCATTTGATAATTGATGCAAGACTACTAAAAACAAAAGACCTAATTGCAAAATCTAAGATGACAGAACATAAATAACAAGAGTAAAAAAGCCAATGCCAACAGCTGGAATTAGGGGAATATAGCTTTAAGAGCAATCGTAAATTGTAATTTGCCTTAAATAAAAAATTCATGTGGAACATACAAGTCGCCTTGCCCAAACTGACCTGACCAGCAACCCAATTGACACGATTCGTTTCTTACATGTTTAAAATGGCCCATTTTGACACGGACATGTTTTCAACTCAAACCCAATTGACTCAACCCAAACCGCACACCTATTTTGCCACGTCTATAAGGTTCTCTAATTGAATTTAGGCATAATTATTTATCATTATGAAATAGAGCATATATTAATAATTAAAAATCTTCCTTATTCATTATAAGGAATTATCACCTTTAATTATTTGTGAGTTGTGACTTTTATGAACTCCCTTGGTGCTTGGACCCAAAAACAAATCCTGTCAAAATATCGGAAAATCCTGTTAGGCTAATTTTGGAACGGTATTGTTCATTCATGCCAAATTTTTTACCATTTAAAACATCTCCTGTGAGAGGTTTTTTGGTGTTTAGTGTGTCAAATGCTAAATATTTGACATTTGGCACACGTGATACTAATGCTTTAATATGTTTTCATCTAGGAGGCAAATTCTACTGGGCCAAAAGAAAAAGGAAATGATTTATCTTCTTCCACTTTTTCTTCTTAATATTTAGCAAAAAAATTCTCATAGTGGTGGGTGGACGGCAACCATGGACTCAAAGTCTTCCACTGTCATGGGTTGGGACTTCTCAAATAATGCAAGGTTGATAATACAAGTAATATGGATTTTATTTTATTTTTTTGAGAAAGAAGTTATATGGATTAAGAGTTCACTAAAAACGATTAATTTCTAATAAGGCAAAAAATACGAGTTAAGAAAGCATAATTGACACCAACGTTGTCTTTGATCTTTTGGTGAGTTGAGGTCTCCTCAAGTAGTGTAAAGTTGTAAACCTTATAATATCAATGGTATTGGCTAGTTAGCACTATGAAACATTTTCCAAAAGAGTACTTCATACGAATTAGGAATTAAAGCACCATTAACGCCAAAGTCTTTGACGTCTTCAATTTAGTTTAGGCTTTCCTAAATAATGCAAAATTTATAACACAAATGGTACGAGCTAGTCATCGTTAAACATTTTTCAAGAAAGTAATGGATACGAAACTTGGAAAGCACCATTAATGACGCTAAAATTTTTGGCTACGAAGTTGAGCTAAGTCTTCTTCAGTATTTTTGCAACAAAAAACACAAGTCATTGTTCCACACACAAGTCTTCTTCAGTCTCCGTCCCTGGTTAAATGTGAACATAATTTAAGATATAGAGATTTTTGCATCAATTAGGAATATTGTGTAAAATAGTAAAAGGAAAATGTGAAGCTTTAACCAACACGCTATGCATTATTAGAGCAATTGTTATACAAAAAAAAAAAAAAAAAAAAAAAATTTGAAGAAGAAGAAGAAGAAAACAAGCAATTGTTTTACTATGATGTGGACCGGTTTTATAACAGTATATATAAGTAGGATCGATGCTGGTGGTCTATTTCAACAGAAAACCTATTTTGCTTAATTGGAAGCATAAATGAGAGTTGGTTAAAAATTTTGTCAGTTTTTGGTAGGGACGTTTTTGCCCTTTGGTGGTGTTAGTTTTTGTTCAATTAGATTTTTGCTAAAGTTTTTGCTTCCATGATCAACTACGTACACAGATGAAAATAATTTTAAATCTTGGGGGACTCATGCAAAAACATTACGAGATCAACCAAATGTGAACTTTCTTTCATAAAAGCATATCCATAAAGTCATTGGTTCTTTTTTCTTCCCTCAATGAAAGTATTCATTCATCAAAAGAAAAGAAATTAAAGATCTTCTTGCACCTTTTCTATTTAGAAAATGTTGTCATTGTAGTGAGTGGAAAGACACCACGATGCGGAGTCTTGGTCATCTCCAATAATGGATATTACTTTTTTGCTTTTGAAAAAAAGCACAGAAAGCCCCTTTGTATTGGGATGAAGCTAGGTGGGGTTCAAATGGGCCTGAGCGGAAAGAGAAAAAGTATATGCTCTAAAATTTTAAATTTGGCTCCTTCTTTCAAAAAATTTGGCTTCTTTTTCTTATAATTTTACATTAATTTCATTATAATAATGTAGTAAGAAATAATTGTATTTTGTGTCTTATAATGTATTATGTACAAAACAATGTTTTTGTGTGTTTGTGTTTGTTATTAGTTTGTTAAAACTAAATGGATATTTATGTGGAATTTTATGATTTTTTTTTCTTATACTTTGCCTCCTAACTTGAAATTCTGAATTCATCCCTGCCTACCTTTGTATTAGTAGTGGATGTAGTTTCCTGCTTGTTGAATGGATTAGACAAAAACCAAGATAGAGAGGAACACGTAAATGAATTAGATGGGAAAAAAAATGTGTTATTTATTTATTTATTTTTTAATTTGGTAAATTCCTATAAAAGAGTGCAACAACATTATGAGATCAACCAAAATTCAAACTTCATTCGTGTGAAACTATATCAGTAAGGCCATTGGTTCTTTTTACTTTCCTCAATCAAAGTATTTATTCATCAAAAGAAAATAAATTATCTTCTTACACCTTTTTTAATTTAGAAAATATTGTCATTGTAGCTGGGTGGAGAGACACCATGATGCGAACTGCAAAAACTTAGTCCAAGTCATCTCAAATATGACCTGAGATAGTTGTATGTGTAGTGGGTATATATAGGATGGTGGTGGTAGTGTTATTTCAACTCAAAACCTATTTTACTTGGAAGTATAAATCAGAGTTGAGCAAAAACTTTGTCAGTCTTATTGTTATAGAAAATTAGAAAAGGGAAAAGTAATGGAGTTGGGACGTTATTGGTGGTGGCCGGTGATGTTAGTTTTGGTTCATTTTGGTATGAATGGGTGCTTTGGTTGCTGGGAGCAAGAGAGAATTGCTCTCTTGCAATTCGAAGCTTCTATTGTCAACTACGCTAATGAATATTATTTTCCTCATTGGGACTCTGGCAACAAAGAGAGTGATTGCTGTGAGTGGGAAAGAGTCAAGTGCAACATCACTACTGGCCGTGTAATCCAACTTACTCTTAATTGTACGATGTCTTGGAGATTTTGGAGTGGGGGAGGTTGGTACTTTAATGCCTCTCTGTTTCTTCCTTTTGAAGAGCTCCAATATCTCGATTTGAGTTATAATTGGATTCGTGGATGGGTCCCAAATGAAGGTACCAATTTTATATCCTAAGAAAAGTAGGTAGTATTTGTCGATATTCTAAAATTTTCTATTACCTCTTTTTTTTAATGGTCGGGAAAAAATATATAGTTGCAGACATGCAAATAGAAGCATCTAAATCTAAATCACAGGTTTTGAAAGATTTTCTGTGTTGAGCAAGCTGGAGGTGCTTCACTTGGATGGTAATGGTTTCAATGACAGCATTCTTTCATCCTTGAGTGGAATTGCTTCCCTCAAGGAACTATATTTGGGGGCCAACAATTTTAATGGATCAATCCATGGTAAGCCTTTCGGGTAAAATCCTCATTAATTTGCAAAGGAAGGAAGAGTGCTTAATTCTAGAGTGTGTAAACTTTTTGGTTTCCCTCCAACTAATTTGTTTGACCAAAGTAAATTGTTTGAAATTATTTTTTTCTTTTTTTTACTGTTTCTTTAAAAATAAATGTAGACCACAGATTAGTTGCATGTTAAGATTCATTTGGTACTATTTTGTGGGAATATAAAGTCACAGATGTGCAAATTGAATAATCTAAATTGCAGGTTTTGAAAGATTTTCTTTGTTGAGCAAGCTGGAGGTGCTTCACTTGGATGATAATAATTTCAATCACAGCATTCTGCAATCCTTAAGTGGTATTGCGTCTCTCAAAGAACTAGATTTGAGTTACAACAATTTGAATGGATCAATCCATATCAAAGGTAAAACTCTCATTAATTTGCATAGGAATATTATTGGAAGAGCTAGTGTTTCATGCTTATTGGGCATGTAACATTTCATATTTCCCTCCTATCAATCATTGATATTTATGCAACTAAATTTCACCTTTTTTTTCTTTAGCAGTTTTAAATGAAAGTATTTATGCAACTAAAGTCCCTTTTCTTTCATGATTTTATATGTACTTTTTTTATATATACTTTTTTTATATAAAAAATTAGGATTTAAAGCATTTAGCAACTTGGAGAAGCTCTACCTGAATGACAATAAGATCAACGACTTCGTGGCAACAAAAGGTACATAGGCTGTAAAAATATATGTTCATGGATTCAAATCAAATACTTCTCTTAAATAGTAAGTCAAATGATACTATAACATTGATATTTTTGAGATATTTTATTTTGCCCAATAGCTTCAAATATCTTAAGTAAGCTGCAACTCCTAGACTTGAGTCAGAACAACTGTAGTGCTAGAATTGTTGGATCATCAGCTGCCTTTCCATTGTTGAAGACATTATATCTCACACGTAACAATTTGGAGGGATCATTTACTACTAAAGGTAAGTTATACCATTGGCATGACATCCAAGTGGTGTTGTTTTGCGTTTTTCTTTTCATCATTGGCATAATAGTAGAAAAGCATATGCTATAAAAACCCTATTCTAAATGAGAAATACTATGTTCACAACATTTTTACAACAAATCTTAAATGGCAAGTTGTTACTAGTTGTTATTGTTGGGGCAAAAAAGTAATTTCAGTAGTAGGTTTAAATTTGAACCAGTAACAACTAACCACCTATGATTTGTTGTAAAAATATTGTGAAAATGTTGTGGACATAGCAATTCTCATTCTAAATATTGATAATTAAATTTCTTGAAATTCGTGAAACTAAAATTATTGTCTTTAATAAGTATCATAATTTATTTTCGTCTTAGGGTTCACTATAAGATAACTATTATGCATAGTAAAGATGTAGCTGCTAAGATTTTTCTATTGTGAATGTAATTCATTAGACCAAATTATGTAATTCTTGTTGCTTCTACTCTCTCCTCCTCTCTCTAGATTTATAATATTTTATTTCTTTTATTTTAGGACAAAATTTGACTACAAACTTGATTACAGCTTAAGGCTACAATTCCACTTAATATCTTTTTCATTAGATATGAATTTTAACAAATCCACCATTGGATTACATTTTTTTCTTATATCCTCCACGTTTGCAAAATTTTCAGAGGATCAAAACTCAATAGCTATTTCATCATGTTTAAATTTCAAGTTTTTGTAATCTAAAATTATTCATAAAAAATAAGATTATGAATCTAATAGTAAATAACATCTGATTGACATAAAATTTGATTTATGTGTTAACAACATATGGAACATGCAGTCCAAATGTTATATTTTCAAAATATGTAGCTATGTTAATTTTTTTTAGTGGGAGTTATAGCCTTAGGCTACAGTTTGTAGTCAAACTTTGTTATTTACTTTATTAGTGGCTTAAGCAACTTTAATATTTTTGCGTGATATCTTCATAATCTTTTGCTGTGACTAATTCATGCCATACTATATTACTTACTTTTTCATAATTTCTATACCTAAAAAGGCTTTTATTTTTGTTTTAGAGTTACGTGCACTAAACAACCTAGAGGAGCTGTATTTGGATGGTTCATCCATTGATGAAAGCTTTGTTAGTAAAGTTGGTGTTATGACTTCTCTTAAAGTATTGACAATGAAGTACTGTGGATTGAATGGAAGCTTATCTGCCTTAGGTAGGTTATATTTTATAATGGTATTGCTAGGGATCATCACAATAGTAGAAGTCAATAACTAATCGTCCCATTTTACAGGTTTGTGTGAACTGAGGAACCTCCGAGAGATAAGCCTCTCCAACAATCATTTTGAAGGGATATTGCCTTCATGTATGGCAAACTGGATATCACTTCAATTATTGGATCTCTCTGGCAATCACTTCAGTGGGAATGTCCAATCCCAATTATCTGATTTGAAATCACTTGAGTTCCTTTCCTTGTCAAATAATGCATTCTTGAACCCAATCACCTTCTCCTCCTTTTCTAACCTCTCGAATCTCAAGTTCCTCTTAAGTGATAACATCAAAATTGCTTTTGAAACAAACTCTCATACTAGGGTTCCAACCTTCCAATTAAGGTTTTTCAGTTTGTCAAGGTGTTCATTTAATGGACTCAATACAACGCTTCCCACATTCCTTCATTACCAATATGATTTGCGAGAACTTAATATTTCCGACAACAATTTGAAGGGGAAGTTCCCCACTTGGTTGTTAGAGAACAATACAAGATTGGAGATTATTATTTTAAGAAATAACTCTTTCACAGGGTTTTTCCTGGTGCCGAATCGTCCCCATCCCAACATTACGGAGATAGATATTTCAAGTAATTGCTTACAAGGACCAATTCCTACCAACTTGGGTTTGATTTTTCCAAATTTGGAGTATTTAAACATGGCTGACAATGCATTTCAAGGTACTATTCCTTCTTCTTTTGGGAATTGGGTTTCCTTATGGCATTTAGACTTGTCTAAAAATAATTTATCAGGAACAATGCCAGTGCATTTCACATTGGGCTGCTACTCCTTACAAGTTCTCAAATTGTCGAATAATAATTTCTATGGCCAAATATTTCCTACCGATTTTAATTTGACTAATCTGTCACATTTATATTTGGACAACAATCACTTCTCAGGAAAGATCCCAAATAGCATCTCACTGATGATTTATGGTGCCACAATTGATTTTAGAAATAACAATCTGTCAGGCAAGCTTCCAATGTGGATGGGGAACATGTCATCTTTAATGGCAATTATTATGGCCAACAATCAACTGGAAGGTCCTATTCCAGTTGAGTTATGCAAACTCGTTAATCTTAAATTTTTTGACCTTTCCAAGAACAATTTGTCTGGCCTTGTTCCATCTTGCTTCAATTCATCAACAATCCAGTTTTTTCATCTAAATGAAAACTCGTTGAGTGGCCCAATTCCAAGTGTGTTCCCAAACAACTCTAATCTGATTGCATTAAATCTTCGAGATAACTACCTAAGTGGAAACATTCCCGATTGGATCGGCAGTGTCTCATCATTGAGCATTCTCCTTTTGGGAGAAAATCATTTGGAAGGTAGGATTCCAATTCAACTATGCCTTCTGCAAAACTTAAACTTGTTGGATCTTTCCTACAATAAAATTTCCGGTCCAATTCCCCACTGTTTAAGTAACCTTACATTTAATGCATCAGCTGATGAACATAATTCACGAGGTCTCTTTTACGTGGACTTTACATACCCAAAGAGTCCAACATGGGCATATCTGCTTGAAGCACCAGCAATTGATACTTGGGCACATGTGGGTTTGATAGAAGAAGTGGAGTTCACAACAAAGAGTAGAACTTACTCCTACAAGGGAGACATTCTCAACTACATGTTTGGAATTGACCTGTCGAGCAACATGTTAGTAGGTGAAATCCCACCCCAACTCGGAAGGATAAGCAGCAACATCCATGCAATAAATTTGTCACACAACTATCTAACCGGACAAATCCCTATAACATTCTCAAACCTGAAGCAGGTGGAGAGTTTGGATCTTTCCTACAATAATTTGAATGGTAAAATCCCCCCTCAATTGACTGAATTGACTTCTTTAGAAGTCTTTAGTGTAGCACATAACAACTTATCAGGTCCATTGCCAGACAGAAAAAATCAATTTGGGACTTTTGATGAAAACAGTTATGAGGGGAACCCTCTCCTATGTGGACCTCCATTGCATAAAGATTGCACCAAAATTGGACCACAATCTATAATGCCAGTGGATCATATGGAGAAAAAAAGTGAGAGTTTCATGGACATCAGTGTCTTCTATATAAGCTTTGTGGTGGCTTACATAATAGTGTTGTTGGGAATTGTTACGGTTCTCTACATAAATCCTTATTGGCGTAAAGCGTGGTTTAACCTTATTGAAGAGTGCATTGACACTTGCTACTGTTTTGTTGTGGTTTATTACCATAAGTTGTTTAATTTCAGGCTTGCATAGCCTTAGTTACAAATGATTACATGCATGTGTCTATTCTTGATGGATTCATGTTCTTCAAAGTTTGTATTTTCTGTGTAATTTTAATGGACTAAGCTTTTGTTTTTACATTTTTTATTTAATTTAATACTAGTTGCAGATCCACACAATGCATAAAAATAGATAATTATGTTGTAATTGTGGTATAATGCATAATTTGCTTTCTAAATTTGTTGAAAATAATTTGTTCTCTCTAAAAATTAAACAATTTCTAAAATTATTTTTCATCTTTCTCTCTTTACCAATATATCTTTCTATTATTTTGGGTGTGTTTGATGGATATTAATCATTTATGAGGTGGTCCATATTCTTTGAAATTGTGTTATAGTGTGCTATGTTTTTTTTTCCTGTGCAATTAAACTTTTTAAATTTCAAATAAATTATCCAAATTGTTCATTTTCTTAAAGAAGATTATCATGATAATCAAAACTCATAATAAAAATACTTTTTAATATTACTCAAATAATTAATAGGCACATTCAAATGCATAGCCAAGATTTTGTTTTGATATAATTCAAATTCTCACATCCAAAATAACTAAGTATTAACTCAAAAAAAAAAAAATCAAACCAAAATCATATGAGCTTGACAAAGTTTAGCTATAAATTTGGTTGTAAGCTAAGGCTAAAACTCCCACTAAAACAAATTAACATGACTATATATTTTTAAAATATAATCGTTAGGTTGCATGTTCTTTATATTTTTAATACACATATTAAATTTCGTGTCAATCAGATTTTATTTACTATTCAATCCAGAAGCTTATTTTTTATGTATAATTTTAAACTTCAAAAACTTGAAATTTAAATACATGATTGATTACATAGCTATTGATTTTGGATCTTCTGAAATTTTTTTAACTATGTAATATATAGGAAAAAATGTAATCCAATTGAGAATTTGTCAAAATTTACATCCAATTAAAAAATATTAATAGTCAAACTTTGTCCATATAAGCTAGTCATCACTATCAAACATATTCCAAAAACGTATAATACAAATTAGGAATAAACCATTGTTGCCAAAGTCTTTGGCCTTAATTTTCTTTAGTTTAGGTATTCTCAATTAACTACCAATAGATTAGTCATTACTAAACATTTTCCAAGATGGTACTAAATACGAAGCTAGGACAAGCACCATTCAAGTAAAATAAAGACTTTCTCAAGTGCAATGTAGCTTAAATGACATCTTCTCGTGTACAAAGTGCTTGGGGGTTTAGGGAGAGAGAGAGTTCTAGCTGCAAGATTAACAACATATTGTAACCATCTTTAAAATTTTTTTTTTTTTTTTTTAAAAGGCCAAATAAAGACTTTGGCCTCTTCTTGAGTAGGACATAACTGCAAAATTACAGACAAAAGAAAAAAAATCACCGGAGTTATACCAATGCTATGGGCTAGTCATCACTACAATATATTTTGAAAAAATATAGAAACCAAAGTTTCCAATAATGCAAAAATCGTAAACCATTGACACCAAAATCTTTGGCATCTTCTTGAGTTTAGGTATTCTCAAACAATGCAAACCTCGTAATACCAATGCTATGGATCAGTCATCGCTACGAAACATTTCCCATGAAAGCACTATTGAAACCAAAGTTTCCAGCCTCTTCTTGAGTGTGGATCTTCTCAAATAATGCAAAACTCATAATATCATGAACTAGTGTTCACTATGAAACCCTTCTGAGAAGGCACTAAATGCAAGTTGGGAAAGAACAATTGATGCCAAGTCTTCTATCTTTTGTTGAGTTTAGGTCTTCTCAAATAATGCAAAACACATAATACAAATAGTATGAATCAGGAAAGCAACATTTATGCCTAAATCTCTGGCCTCTTCTTGATTTTAGGTATTCTCAAATAATGCAATGCTCAAAATTCCAAGAGCATAGGTTAGTGATCACTAAACATTATCTAAGAAGAAAGTACTAAATCAAAATTGAGAGAGCATCATGCCCCACCATTGACAACAAGGTCTTTGGCTTCTTGTAGAGTTTAAGACCTAATTGCAAAATTATTGGACATGTAAAGTTGTGATTAACAACTATATTTTATATTCGCTTTAATTCCGTGTCAAATTTGATTGTAATTATGTTCAATCATTTCCCTGTATTTTTGTGGAATTTAATGTAAGGGTTGTGTGTGAGAGTTTGGTGAAGAATTTGTGAAGATGGAGATTTCGCGACTAGCTCGTGACTGGCTCGCAACTTCTGACTCACGAAACAGGCCACATGAGAAGCACATGTTGGAATTTGAAGAGTCTTTGACAGGCTGGATTTCGTGAGTCATTCGCGACTCAAGCCAAGTCGCAAGTGACCCGCAAAACTATCTACCTAATTTCTTTTTGAGTGTGCCTTTTCTCATTCCTTTACCAACACTATATCCCTCATTACCCGCGAAATGTAAGAAGAACAAGGAGCATTCACAAGAAATTTTTGAGAGAGAAAACCCTAGCCAAACACTTGAGAGTTAGAGATTGTTTACCCACAATTCTCTATATCATTTCTCTAGAGTTTCCCTTTATTCCTACCTCTCCATCTACACATCCTTAAGAGGTTCTTAGCCCAAACACTTACCTCACTCATTCTGAGTGTTGAGAGAAGTTTTGGTGCCTATGGGAAGCATTAGAAGAAGTCATTGAGTGACGAATGCAATCGGGCAGAATTGCAGGATTCAGATAACTAGTGAAGATAAGACTCCGAGAAGTCCGTTGGTAACAGGATCTTAGAGGGCTCAAGTACATTAAGTAGATTAGGCTTGGAAATTCTTTTTGATATTCGTGTACTCCAACTTATTCACTAGTGAATCGATTTCAGCTTGAAGGGCCGCAAAGAGATTTTTTGCCGAGTACTTTGATTTCCTCTTCGATAACACGTCTCAGTGTTATCTTATGTTTGCATCTCTCTTCCCTACTCTTTAAGCTTTACATTTATCGCTTATTGTACTTGCTTATGGCTTAGAGTAGTCTTCCGGTTTATTGTGCTTCATTTACTCTTGTTCCGCACTTAAATAAGTTAAAATAAAAGCAATTAAGCCGTAATTTAAAATTGAGGGTCTAAACAAGCATTAGTGTTTTCACACTAATTGAGCTTTCACACACACATATCTATTATAATTATTCAATTGAAAAAAAAAAAAAAAAAAAAAAAAAAAAAAAAACCTTTGAAGGAATACTATAGAATAAAAGTTTATATAGAATGTGTCTTTCTATTTCTCCTTAATTCTAAAAAAAAATACACATCCTAAATACCCACAGTCAATTATATCACTTACAAAACTCACAAATTTACAACTTCTGAACTTAACATCAAAATCGTAATTGTTGTTGTCACTCAATATAAAAAGCAAGTTCCCCATTGTTGATTGTAGCCAATTCATATAGGTTAGGATTAGATGTAACAACCATGTTAAAGCTAGGTAGGTGTCGTCGAAAGAATAAAGGCAAATGACATCATCTTTTATCTGTGTATTTAACAGAAATGGCATAAAAGGTTATGGGTAAGTATTTATAAAAGGGTAGAAGTGCAAAGAATTTTTCGTGTATGTATGAGAGATGAAAAGTCATGAAACATTGAATCAAAGGATGCAAAGAATATTTTTTTTTTAATTAGAAAAGTCCTGAAACATTGAACCAAATGAAACAAAAAGTCAACATTTAATTTGTTCTTATTTCTGATGTGGCAGTTAAAAATATTTCAATTCTCTTTACATAGAACGAATCACTTGACAGAATCTTATACTTTCCCACGTGAGATCACTGCTTTTATATATATATATATTGATATTGATGTGAATTTTTACTTTTGCGAGTCTTTGACAATTCCCACATTAGATTACATTTTCTTCTTATATTCTTCATGCTTGCAAAATTTCCAAAAAATCAAAGATCATTAGCTATATTATCAACAAATATTTAAATTTCAAGTTTTTTGAAATATACGATTATGCACAAAAAATAAATTCTTGAATGAAATAATAAATAACATTCAATTGACATAAAATTTAACATGTACTTAGAGAACAAAAAAAACACACAGTCCAACAATAATATTTTCAAAAATATATAATTACGTTAATTTTTTTAGTGAGTGTTGTAACCATTAACTCCAAACATGTTTAGAGTCAAACTTTATTGCCAAGAACTCTGCCAAATTGCATCTAACATGCTCATGAATTCACAATTTTCAAAACTAGAATAGGGTCACATCCAATCCCATTGCAGAAACAAGCAAGAAAAAACCAATTGAATAACGTTTAACTTTCTAAAAGCTTCACTACATATTTAACCATCTATATAGTCATCTTTAAGATTTATTCCATGTGACATTAGTCATAAAATAATACAAAAACCACAAATAAATTGACTTGATGTTCTTGACCATGGAAAATATTAAAAAACAATAAATAATATGTACAATAACAACTTCGATACTTTGGATGCAAGTGATCAAATTTGGTCGCCTCAAATAATACCTACCATTGTGATTTGTAAGCTTCCTACGAACGACAAAAATGACCCAGAGTCACTCCTATAAAACTTATGGAGTGGGTGGGTCTTTCAACAATTGTTGCTTTTCCTCCAGTAGTCCTTTTTTGCTAAGCCTGACTTTCTACGAATTAGCAAACAAATGAAGCCTTTTTTGGTCAACATTTTTACCCAGATGCTCCAGCAGTAGCACGCTTTTCAAATTCCCCTTGCTCTTCTTTGGCAAATTCTTCAATCAATTCACGTTGCCTTGGGGTCAAATTCCTGCACAAATCAAGCATTTTAATCTACTATGAATTTTTTATTTATTTATAATCTACTATGAAAATGAGAGGCTGCCAATACATTCCCATATGATGATATAGATTTCAGTAATATGACACTTTTTTTCCATAGTCCACACACTCGATTGAACTGAACCATAAAAATACATTCTGGAGGGTGAAAACCCTGCAAAACAATGGCTAAGAACAAGAAAACCTACGATGGAATGCTGACATTGAAGTGCACATATTCATCACCAAATGAGTAAGAGTTCCTCGTCTTGATCCCTGCACAAAAACAACAAAGTCAGAGGGAAAACACACAATTTTGAGAAAAAAGTTTTTACTCAAGATTTTTAGAATCTTAACAGAAATAAAAAATTAACAATATTTTTTTTGATAAGTAATAAAAATTAATGATATTACACCTAATAACTTGCTTAACTAGGGTAAAATCATCAAATCCTACATTGAACTGACGATCAGCAACAAATTGCATATCTGATGCGACTCATGGACTCTTAATGTTAGTTATAGAGGACACCCTTCTGTCAAAATTTCATGTTGAGTCCTTATTTTAAAAAAAGAAAAAGAATAAATCATGGCAGTAAGAAAAGACCACATTGACACAAGCTGAGGAAGTTGCTTCAATTGAAATTTTGGGGGTTTACTGATACAAGGAACAAAGTGGCTAAAATGTAAAAGGACCAATTATGTCACACACTATTCTCGATAGAGAGAAGGATGCAAGTGGCAAACCAAAATAGAATCATTTATCACACAATTTTCTATAAATGAACATAATGAGCATGTCTAGTTCACCAACCTTTCTTCTTCAAAACTACCTTCTGACCAGGCTGGGTGCCAGAGCGAACCTGAATATCACAAATTAGTTAAATCATGATACTCTAGAGAACTAAAACAAGAAAGAACCTCTACAAGAAGCCAGTAATTTTAGAAAAGCCAACCGCATAGAAATGAAATGGAGGGATAGAGAGATGCTATTTGGCTCTGGTTTTCACAGTCCCAACAAAGGGTGGGCATGAAAGAACCTCAACAAACAAACCAGATCTCATTATTAAGAATTAACAGACCCAGTTACCATCCCATGTGGGGTTCAAGTCCAATAATCAAGTCGCATGAGTTGCATGAGAAAATTCCAATTGAGATGACAGAACCTCAACAAAGAAAATAGATGTCATAAATGAAATTTTCCCATTGCATAAGTACTAATCATATACAAACGTTAAACAAACCTTGAGGACTACATCTCCCGTGAGAGTTGGGACCTGGATTGTTCCCCCCAAAATTGCCTGCAATCCAATAAACCCAATAAATTAAACAACTAGACCAAAAATAAAAGTTTTTTTTTTATAAGTAAAAAAGATTTTATTGATAGAAAAAAAAGGTACTCTATGCTCACAATGATAAACACAAAACACTTAAAAACAAATACAAGCAAATCAAATAGAAAGATGAACTGTAGACTGAACATCAAAAATCAAATAGATCAAAATTAAAAGTAACTTGAGACAAATGATACATACAACTATAGCTATCAGAAATATTGATCGTCAACTTGCAAAAAGGGGCTAGGGTACAAAATTTGGTCATTGGTATTGGCTAATAAGTAACTAAAATTTTCAAGAAACTTACTAATATTAGGAGGTTCTTTTATTCCATACAGAAACAGGTAAGTTTCTACACATGTAATTCAATTATTTTTATCATTCCTCTAATGGATTTTAGAGGTCTAATAATTATAGAAACAAATCAAAAAGTACCTAAATTTTTCTGCTGCCAGAAAATTCCTGAAATGTATCTTTAAGAACAGCTATCTTTACATTTATATTCCATCTTTTTTAAAACCATAACCAACCTATAGACCTTAAACCCCTCTTCCATTAATTGCTAACAGGTGACTGAGGAGGTGTTAAGAAACAGCATAATAGGCGACTTCCAGGAATTCATCTACAATCCTCAAAAACTCATACAATATATATTCAGCATAAAGTCAAAGATAATTTTAGCTTAAGCATTTAGCTTTTTCTCAGTAAATACCTGAATGCAATTAATATTTCCTAACGCTAAACACAATAACTATTTTATTCAAAAACCTCATACAACGCACTGTTCAAGACATCCATGCATTACAGGCCACCAATACCTACAAAATGAACACTTTGGAAAGCATTACCTGAGTAATACTCAAAACAGCATCTACATGAATGTCAGCACCTTCTCTACGGAAAACAGGATCTTCGCGAACCTGAATAGAAGCAAATGATATTTTACAGTTTAGGGGTTGGGGGGGAATGCATCCAAGAAGTGAAGTACCCACTAAAAAGAAACAAAAGATGACACACTAAACAAAAATATATATATATATATATAGTTACCTTAATGACAATATAAAGATCACCAGGTTGATTTCCATCAGGATCTGCTCCACCACTTCTACTAACCTTTATGGTCTCATCATTATCTACTCCTGCAAATGGCAAAGGAGGAGAGTCAAGCACCTATAAAAACTATCATATACAAAACCTATAAAACCGGTTATTTTTCTTTTCCTCTTAAAGCTTAAAAAACAAAATCTAATTTTTGCTACCTGATGCAAACAGACCTGTAATTATAAAATAAAGCCTGCAAACCCATCAATTTCATTCCCAAATTCCTAATCTACTAAATCCTAACAAACCATATACAAATTTTAAGGCCTGAATTGATAAGATCATGCATTAGACTTGGTAGCAGAGGAATTTATCCTACACCAAGCTAGGATAAGAATAGCTTGACAACAGCACGAAATTTTAGCAATGCAACCACCAGAGCCAAAATAAAAATAAATAAATAAATAAATAAAACAAAAACAAAAATAATTTTAAAAAAAAATTCTTAAAAGAAAAAAGAAATACCTGGCACAATATTAAGCTTGACTGACTTCGTTCCTAATACAACTCGCCTTCCTTTGCATGACTTGCAAATATACTTAGGCTGCGGAAAAAAAAATTAACTGGTATTAGAGACTTAGAAAAACCATGAATTTTTTATCTCTAATATAACAAACCGGTAAAAAAAAAAAAAAATAGGGATAGAAATATATAATATCATAAACTTTGCACCATCATACATAATCAACACAAATGGAAGTGAAGAAACCACTTAATATCAATGCCTAATAAAGTCACTGAGATTCATGTATAGCACACGGATTAAACTGCAAAAAGTTTCACACTGGCATCAACTTCACCTGCAGATGAGCCCCACATCTAAAAACTATCCCTGAATTTCCCTAGAACCCAAAACTTATAACTGCAATTAGCACATCCAGTCATCCAGTATGAGAAGGCTAAAAAAATTATGTCTACAATTGTTGATCACTTTTAAAAAGTGAGCTTTTAAATTTGATTCAAAGGTTCTATAAATAAAAAAATGATTTAACAGAAATATAGATTTTTTTTTTGGGGGGAGGGGGGGGGGGGGTTTGACTTATAAAATTGTAGAACCATGCACAAGGACAGACTAGTTATAATTAATTTACATAAATATATATATATATATATATTTATGAGAGAAGCCAAGAACCAATTGAAAAGGTAAACAATGCCAACCTATAATCACGAACTAATAACTTAAATTCTGTCAACCATCATTCCTTTTATGTTACAAAAAAAGTATTTTCCAAAGAGACATTACAAAACATCCATAGAAAAGTGAGAAACAATTAAATTGATGATCTTTTTTTAAAGTGTAATTCAATTGATTACTTTCAGATTTACATTAGAGCATTAGTATTGGTGGTGCTAAAAAGCTACATTACTATTTTTAGCACCACCAAATGCAAAAGTAAGGCTCCATTGGTGGAGCTATAGCCAAAATTCTTGGCTTCTTTGCTACAGTGCACAGCCAAAGATAGCTGTGCACTGTAGCTCAAAGGTAAATAAAAAAAAAACATTTTTTTTATTCCTGCGTTCACACTACTTTAATTATTTTACTAATTTCTTTTCTTTCTTTTTATCTTTATTATAGTTGATATATTATTTTATTGTGTTGTTTATATTATTTTATTGTGTTGAAAGCTAAAATAAAACCATTGATATTGGATGTTTTGTAAAGTAAGAAGGTAAAATAAATAAAGTAGCTTTTTGTGGTGCCAAATAGCTAAAATTATAGCTCCACCAATGTGGATGCTCTTAATGATTGCGTGTAAATTCAGATAAATGCAACATACTGGAACAATTTCCCGTTCTCCGTGACACTGAGGACAAGTAATCTGCACCATAAATGGGCCCTGTTGCATGGAAATCTGGATAGGCAGAAAAACATCAAGTTAACAATGGAAAAATAATTTTTATCCTCCATGAAAGCGTATAGGTTTCTTCTTCGTAGGAAAACTGACCGTTCCTAAACCTTTACAGCGAGTACATTTTTCTGGTTTGACTCCAGGGGCAACACCACGCCCACCTGCAAAACTCCAGAAACAGAATAAAATCTTACATTGGGAACCTTTCCTCCAAACTAAATTAACTCTACCAACCAAACAGAGCAAAACAACCAAAATTCTGGAAAACTAGCTGCCAGCAGTAAAACTGCAGAATCATTTGAAACACTTGATTAGTGAATAAAATCCACCATACCACAAGGTTCACATGGCAAATGAGTTTGAAATGTCACATTCTTGGTGCTTCCCTGAACAGCCTCCATAAAGGATAGTTCAAGAGATACCTGTGATCATTAATCAATGATTAAATGCATGTCAAAAGAACCAAATCGAAAACATAAAAACAAATTATATGTGCATAAACAGCAAGCAAACCTTGACATCTTCACCGCCAAGTCTACGACCAAAGAAGTCTTCGAATATCTGGTCTCCACAGTAGAGTATGCCACAGCATGCAAATTAAAATATTGCATTAGATTTCAAAGGTGAAATTAACATCCTTAAAAACAAAAAAAGCTACAAATGCAGACAATGTTTACATTACATCATCATCCCATCCTCAAACCAAACTGTGGACATTAGCAAAAACAGCAAAGCCACAAATGCAAATAATGTTTCCACTAGGCTTTGTAAGAATTATGATTAAGTATGTGATGAAATTGTTGTGGAACTTATGGATGCAACTCAGAAAGATTTGTTTTTCCATGGCCAACTATTATGGTGCAGGTAATCTATGCATTTAATGGAGCAAGTGAAGATGGACCACTTATCAGGTGGCAAATGCATTAGCAAGAGGCCACGAAGCAAAGACAGGATACTGTGTACAATTATGTGACCCCTGTTTTTTTTTTTTTCCCTAGCAGTAGATGTGGACTTGGTGGGAGTTTGCTTCCCTAGCATTTGTGGTGTGAACAATTTATGAATTCTAAAAATGTTGTTTAGCACCAAAACAAGCAATGCCCAAATTTTCAATAAAACTAAAAATAAAGAAGGCAGCACTCAAGAAAAAAGGGGGAAAAAAAAAGTTAAGCAGCACTTATGCAATAAAAGCATTGACAAAATAAAGCCACAAATCAATAGAACTAAAACCAATAGAACAATTCTGAAAAAATGTATTTACATTGTCTCGGAAGAAATCTTTAAATGGATTATGAAAATCATTGGGAACGCCACCATCTCCTTGTTGTACATATGCCTCATGGCCAACCTATAAGATAGTGTGTACAGACAATGTAAATACAGATAAAGACTAAAGTGATAGGAAATGCACAATTAAGTAGTATTATACAGAGTAGTTTTACTGAGATGCAAAAATAAAGGCAAAGCTAGTTGGTTTGCTCACTCAAATAAAAAAGTAAACAGAATAATTCATCAAGCTTAGCTACATTACGATTTTCAACGTGTGATTAAATCCCACTTTCCACAGTAAATAAGTTTGATTTTCAATGTCGGACTATAGTTGTTCATCCCAGTAACTAAGAACTGCAATTGCATGCATAATATTTTGGATTGAACACATACCATCCGCCATTTAAATCTAAGAGTGTGTACGTGTGTGTATTTAAGCTCCAAGTTGTTGTAACAGCCCAATTGTGGGCCCAGGTTTATACAAAACCACCAGTTTAATGGTTTTGACAGGGTCTGCTTCTTGTGAGCTTATCAAACTGGTTCAGTATCCTATTCAGGGGTTTTATTCTGCCCTTGAAGAACAATTCACTCATGCAAAAAGATAACAAAACTCCATGGTTATAGAAAAGGGAAGAATGCTCTTAAGAACAGTGTTAACAGAATTCCCCATAAGGAACAAGAAATACTCTTCCAATAATGCTCATATTATATATAGGACATCTTTCAAAGGTTTATACTATGAAAAGAATATGAACATGCAGTTAGAAAGGTTTAATTTATGCAAGTTTTTCCCATCCTCTTTTGTGCAATCCAGAACACGAATCTATCCAATTACTTTTCAAACAATAGGATCAACAAGAATTTCAAACACAAGGAGTTTGCATGGTAACAGGAAATTACTATTATTCAAATCCACCAGAAATATTCCAGCAGAAAGCCAGTCAACAAATAATTGTAAGTTAACAAAAGCTATAACTTAGGGGGGAGGGGGGAGATTAAATGTGAAACCTGATCATATTGTTGTCGCTTCTCATCATCTTTCAAAACCTACAACGACAATAAGAATAATAGATTAGATTAAAAAGTCTTGACAAGGTGTCTAGAAGATTCTAAATTTAAAAGAAAATAAAACCTCATATGCTCTTTGAACTTCTTGAAACTTTTTCTCAGCTTCAGGATCATCTTTATTTGTATCTGGATGCAGCTTCTTCGCAAGCTGCAGAACAATGCCAGATTAACCAAAAAATCATAATAAATGGAGGCAATTAAAGCAAAAAACACAAAGTTAAGACAAACAGACTATATTGTCCTAGAAAACTACACAAACGATAAGGCTGCCTACCAATCACCTCCCAAACCACAAAAAGCGGTAGTTTTGTGCACTAGGTACGGCCTTTTTTTCCTTCTTACAGTAATGAATATGAATAAGTTTTATTCATTTACATCAATACATGTGAAAATGCCTTTTTTCCCTCCTACCATAGAAACCAGCATGCTATATCATTCATTCTTTAAGAGTTCAGGAAAAAAGATTCACATCTCCATCTAAAATGTTAAGCGTTTCAAAAATATAACAAAGAAAACAATAATGCCACACTCCAAATATTCAAGGTATAACATTCCAGTGATCCATACAAGCAGATTTTCTCTCTTTAAATTTTCAGTGCACTTCTTCATTCTATAATAAAAGAAACAATCATGCCAATGTGTGATCTACAAATCAGAGGTAAATATTACTTATCAAAAAAGAAAAAATCAGAGTCAAATATCAGTATTCTTTATCCATGTTCTACATACATAATAGACATATACCATAGAAACCAGCCAGAAATTTTCCATGTCTTTGTATATAAAAATGTGAAATTAAAGAGAGAGGGGAAAAAAAACCAAGAGACAAGGCAAACAACCTACCCCATAATAAGCTTTTTTAATCTCAGATGCATTTGCATTCCTGCTCACGCCAAGTACATCATAATAATCTCTCCCCATAGGCGCTGATAAAAATAAATAAATCAATACAAATGCAGTAAATATTTTCCTCAGTTTATTTTCATCATCAAATATTAAGTAATAAACAAATTACAACATTCATAGAGCAAGGAAGAAGACAAAAAGAGTCAGTGGCACATTATGCTCCAGAAATTTTCTGAAAACTTTTTGACCAAGAAAGAGAGAGAGAGAAAAATATATCTAACTAGGTAGACATGATAGAGGGGGAACATACTCTTCAGCAAAAATATTCTGATGAACAATTTATCAGTGGAAAACATATCATCGATCAAATATTCGAAGTGCAATTTTGTCATTTAAAATTATACATGAAAGATGGGTTTATTGATCAAATAGTAAATAATGTCCAATTAATGTGATTTTTGGCATGCACGTTAAGAATATAAAAAACATGTAATCCAACGGTTGGATTTTCAAATTATTTATCCAAAAAAAAAGTTATTAGATGGTGTAACACGTGTAACTTGAACCCATCTCATATATATAGACACACATATAAGTGTAAGTGTGGTGAGTTTGCATTCAATACCAGTGCCATGAATTAATCTAGCTGAGCCACAATTGGCATTCAGAGCTCCCAATAGCAACCAATTTTTCTGACTAACTGCATATCACAATACACAAACCATTAGCTCAATATTATTAAGAACATACTATCTTCAAATAAATTAAGCCAATAATCAGTACAAAAACAAGCACACTTGCTCACTTTGTTGCAAACAAAACTCAGGAAATGAAAGCTTAATAAAACAAGAATTGAACCTGACAAATAAAATCCTAAGTTGAAATGGGATATTGGGTATTATTCATTCAAACTTCAAAAAATTTCATTTTTATTTTCATATTCCCAAATTCTCAAAACCCCAACAAACAAAAATTGAAGTTACCATTTTTGGAAGTGTAATTCCCAAGAATCCGAGAAGGGTTACAAACCCCAGAATTGAAATTCCGATATGCCCCTTTACACACCGGCTCGTATATCTGCAAAATTCAAAACCCCACAAAACCAACCGACCAAAAATTCAAACTTTTTTCACAAACTGATCAAAAAAATTAGGGAATTGATTTGAAAATCGAAGTGGGATTGAAGAAAGAGAGCGCGTACTTTGGCGGCCCTGGATTGGTGGAAGAAATTGGTGGCGAGAGAGCGACGAGCGAGGCAGCGGATGAGCCTCACACCATTGGAGCGAGCCATTGTTTTTCTGTGTGTATTGGGGAGTTTGAATTTTGGGGATTAGGGTTTGGGATTTAGGGGTTAGAGAAGCTATGATAGTTTGAGTGAGATAAACCCTAGAGATAAACCCTAATTTTCAGACATGTTGGAAGGTTCTAGCGCATTTAGAGAGAGTAAGATTTTTTTTTTTTTTTTTTTTTTTTTTTTTTTTTTTTTTTTTTTTTTTTGGGTTTCCTTTTTATAATGGAATCAGAAACTCAGAAGTCAAAAGCCCAAGCTTGTGGCAAACACTTTCCATGATTTTGCTTCTTTTTTTTTTTTTTTTTTTCACCCCTTTTTTTCTTGGATAATAGGTAAAAAGAATTAAAAAGACTTTTATTTTTTTACAAATAACAAATTAATTACATGTGATTTGTCTGAAATTTAAATTGCCTACATGTAGTTTGAAATTTAACACTTTACCTATTTAAGGTTAACTAAATTAGAATTCCGTAACTCGTAAAAAACATAGTTAAATATGTAATTTCGTTTCACATTTATGTCTATCTCTTCCATAAACACAAAAAACATAAAAATACAATTCAAATAAGATCAAAAAAAAAATCCAATTGAACATTTGCATCATGGGATTTCAAACCACTGATAAGCAACTTAAAATTCGGTCAAATCTCAAATTAGTAAATTGTCAAGTATGCAACTTAAATTTTGGCCAAACTACAAGTGGATAAATTGTAATTTGCCCCCTTTTTTTAATATTGTGTATTTGGGAAATAATTAGGTTTTTTTATGCCTGTAATATTTATGTCGAATGCATGAGATAACTTATCATGCTTGAGTTGAGGCTCAATTCTGCACATGAGTTTTGATGGGTTTTTAGGATTTATTTATGGAATAATGAGTTTTTGGTTTTTTAAGTTTCATAATCATTGGCATGACATGTTATGAGTAGTGTATCAACTATCAACCAAGTCTAATGACATCAACAATTTCATAATTTCTTGGGTTAAATATATGTATAGTTCTTTAAGTGCAGAATTTTAGATTCTCAATTATATTGACTTTAATTATTCTTGAAAATTATAACATTATTTGTATTTTATTGATTGATGTAATCACGTGTTTTAATGGAGAATTTAATATATTGAACTTAAAGAAATTTATATAAGTTTCGTCTTTTTTTTAACAATTGCTGAAGTGATATGTTGTGACTAATATATAATAAAAATTATGTAAATTATTAGTGTACCAGGCCAGTCTGTGAAAATTTTATGCTCTTTTTCATGTCTTCAGCATTGCTTTGAAGTTCCTCCGAGCATAATTACCAACACATCATTATAAAATTGTGAGAATATTACTATTGGCTTAATTCGCAAGCATATCTTAAGACTTACAGTGACCTTAACCTGTAAATCTCAAACATCCATATTGAAAATGTGCAAATGGACTATGCAGTATTTAGGTTTTTATCATATTTTTTGGACTTCAAAATTCGGCTTTTGTATTATTTGCAATTGTCTACGTTAGTTTCTTATGTAGATTTGTGTTTTGTATTTGGCAACTTTTGAATTAAGTGTAGGTGTAAATTATTTGAACTGCACTAAATTAATTAATTGAAGATGAGTTTGAATTTCAATTTTCATTTAAAATTGAATGAATGAAATATCACAAGTACAAACTTTTTCCATGGACATTTTTTCCCCCTCTTAATATCAAGAGAGATACGCCTTCTTGCCCAAGCTTAGCAATTTATGGAGCATTTAGAATGATATATAAATGAGGCCTTTAAAATTTCCAAAAAAAAATTCTTTAAAGACAGTTAAGATTTCCCTTAACAAAGGCAAGCAATTCATGGAATCTTCAGTCTTGGTGAGGAAGAAAAAATCAATGCAATATTAGTCACTAAAAATAAAAATATATTTTATATATTAAAAAATAAATAAATAAATATTATTTCACTCTCCATCTTTTTTTTCCCACCTTTTATTTTTTTCCATTTTTTCCTCTACAACCAAACGGATGCAAGATGTTCTACATAACTCTAGGCCATGAATTGAGTATAAGGAATATCCATTTTAAATACCATTTGTAGGTCTTGATAAAAAGCTTCAGAGCACTATTTTTTGGGCTTTTATAACATTAGTCCATTATAGCACAATCACTCCACAATTTTGGGCCCTAAGCTCCAAGGCCTAAGGCAACACCCATTTCACCAGAGTTGAGCCTAGGTTAGCATTTTCAGCCCAGCATATATATAAGCAAGAACCAATGAGTTTTGAGTCTTTTGAACAACCCAGTCAGCCATTCTTGTACACACCCCCAAAACACAATTTTGGTTAAAATTGTGAAAGAACTACCACTAAAAATTAACATGGCTGACTGTTAAAAGTGATTTTTGTCCAATGTGAAATCATGTCTTAAAAACATGATTTCACAATTTTAATTAAAATGGTGTTTGAAAATACGATTTCAAATAAAGTATGTACGAGTATGCAATAACAAGTGTATAACAAGATTTTTCCTTTAAAAAAAAGCTTTTCTCACTTCCATTTCCTAAAAAAGCAATGTAAAGCACATCCAAAGACACTCTATTGTTAATTTGTTTTTGAGTTTGGAAATTCTAAAGGTGGTGAATGGGACTTAATTTTAACAAATCCGCTTGACGAATGAGAGTTCGTCACTGGCCAAAAGGATAGCAGCAATAATGCTAGCCAACTCTGAAGCAGCTCTTGCAGCTTTATCTTAAGATTAGAGATAACGCATATTGGGCTTATTGTACCAAAATCTGCACTTGCAAGGCTTGGTTCATACAAGCTCATTGTATTACAAAGCAAAATGAACCTTTTACCAATCAGTCAATCAACCCCCAAAGAAGAGAGAAGCCCAAGATTTTTTTTGCTTAGAGGGAAGTGAGAGAAGTTCAAGATTTGCAACTTCAATAATAGCACTATTTTGACACAGGTCACACAGTACTTTTTCTTTTTCATAATTAGATAGTAGGAAAAGAAGAAGTGAGATTCGAACTACAGACTTGAAGCACCACAAAAGATGTCATTATGGCTATCACTTGAACCCCTGCACTTTTAAATGAAAAGGAGATGTGAACTTCCCAAGAAGAACATTATTACCATAATATTATAAAAACCATAGTGCATGGGTTCAAGATTAACAAAAGAACCTAAGCAAATGAAACATAACATCACCAGATGAAAACATAATCTCAAGTCAAATGGACCCACGTGTAAGACCAAAAAGACCTTATTGGAGTGTCTTGCTAATGAACAACTCAATTGAATGGTATAAAACATCCTAAGTAATCTAAAAAAATCCTATAATTCAGGACTAGTAATCATAACTTTAGTGCTCTGATTTATGCTTTTGGCAAGCAACTCCAAGTCCATAGAAGTGCTATAAAAGATGTGACCATATTTTATAGTTTATACAACTCTTTTCCTTATAAAATGACTCCAACTTTTTTAACAATAGTGCAAATCTCAAACTTAATGCGTATACTAATAACAAATCACCAAAGTTCTTAATGGCTTTGAAGTTTCCAAGTGATATTCTATGGATTAACCCCTCTTTTTAAAAAATTAAAACCAAACTTTCATTAACTAGAAGAAACAGAAACAGAATTATTACAAATTACAGTAAATAACAATGCGCATCAAAACCACATTTAGCACTTAAGATTATCACATTAACACCCAAATAATAGGCCACCTCAAAATCTTAACTAGGAATTCCCTATGTAAGGTAGAGTTCACGTACTTACATTATCTAATATTGTTGTGGTTCTTTTGAAGTTCTCAACTCTCAGTGTTTTATCTTGAAACTCATTTTTTTTTAAACCGAATAACTAGTAATGATGTTGAATGATAGTGGATGTTATTAACTATGTTAACTTTTCAATCTCTTTACCATACATAACGCAGTGTTTTAAGGCTGCTCTAAGATTCAATTGGACAAAAATGGTGGTCAGTGGTACAGCTTCTAAAAAGTGGTTCCAATGCACCATATGGATGACTTTAGAAGGGAATTGAGCTGGCTGAGAACTTTCAGCAATTTCACTATTGGTCTAACCGTCTAAAGCAAATGGAGAGACAACATAATAAATATGGTTAAAGTAAGAAAGAGAATGAGGAACAAGAAAAGCATCTTAGAACAAGATCACAAGCCCCTAAGCTGCTTTTGCTTTCTTTAAGCTCCAACTCTGCCTTTAATTCTATGTTTTCTCACTTTCATTCACATTGGCATCGCTGCCAAAGAAGAAAGAGATGTCCCAAATGTACGTAAATAAATTTTTGACCAATTATTCTTCGTACCCTAGATCAAATGCCTATATATTGAGCAAAATTGAACCTGGTTAACCTGAATGTAAGTGACTTTCAAGTAAAAATGTTTTAGCCAGGAATGCATGGCAAGTGTGTGTGTATATATATATATTCCCTTTTTAATGAATGAGAGAGATTTTATTATCAAGTTTCCTACCATACTTGATATCTTCTATTTTTGCATTGAAATAAAAACTAGACCTTTAGAAGGACGTTACTTGCTAGGAAAAGTGTTTGATTCTTAATTGTAGCTTTTATATCATCAAACAGAAACAACAAAATTGAGATTGTATGATTGTTGAGCCAATACTAATGCAAATCTGTAATTTATTATGGTACTAGAGCGTGTTGAACCTCACTTGTTGAAGGGGAGTACTAAAATAATAGCTGAATGATTAAATCCGCACTTTCTGAGCCTCTTTAAGTTTTTGGATAACATTTATGATTATTAAACAAAATAACATGGTTAACCTGATGGACTTGCGAGTAAAAATGTTTTGCATAGCAAACAATTCTTTTTAATTTATAATGAAAAGAGATCTTTATGATCAAGTTTCCTACCAACCTTGTTATCTGCTATTTTAGCATTGAAATAATAAAATTTAAATTTAAAAAAAAAAATAAAAAAAAAAAGTCCTCTAGAAGCATGTTACTTGCTAGGAAGAGAGATTGATTCTTAATTGTAGATTTTACCTCATCAAACAGAACCAAAAAAAAAGAGAGATTGTATGACACTAGAGCCATATTAATGCAAATCTTACACGCAAAATTTATATAAAAAAAAATGTTCCTGTTATATTCTAGTGCCATGAGACAACAGTAATTGGGACTATACTGATACTGTGATACATGATTTATAGGATCCTGAAATCCTAAGCATTAAAGTAGACCCTTGCACCTAAGGCCAGTAAAAATGAAAGGCATTGGACTAGTCCCTTTCTTCACAAAGACATCAAACTTTGAGGGGAAAAGGGAAAAAATAAAGAGAACAAAGGACAAACAAATTATAAATATATATATATATACCACCCTAAGCAGCTAACATACACAAGTCACCTTTTGTCCGATCATGATAACTGTTTTATTAGTGAGAGAAAAAGAAAAGAGAACTTGTATTCTTTGTTAAGCATTCAGAGCTGGTCCTAAATAAAGGGTTTTCATTATTCTTTTGTTACTAATCTCCAGGCAACCACACTGACCAACAATTAGAATTATGGAAAAGTAATCCTTTGATTTTTACTACACTTCAAGCTAAAAGAAAGACTAAGGCTTACTTTCTCACTTTGAATAAAGTTTATGCTTTCCCTCCATTTCTCTCAAGTCCTTCTTTGGGTTCCTACAGAACTCACTGGTAGCTTCTCCATCAAAGCATTCTTTGCTTCATCTAGAGTAATACTAGCCATCACTCATGCAGAGAGCAAACCTTTAACTAAGTATTCTTTTTATGTTCTGCTGTCTTAAATAGAACTTCTTTGCTTCTGAATAGAGTTTGAGATATCTTGTGAGGTGCTACTTCCTTGTAGCTTCTTGGAGGAGCAAACCAAGCAAGAAAAGGAGAATGAAGCTAGTGGTAGAAGTAGTAGATGCTAATGATCTTATGCCCAAGGATGGTGAGGGATCAGCTAGTTCATTTGTGGAAGTTGATTTTGACAGTCAATTAAGCCGAACCAAAACTGTCCCAAAGAACCTCAACCCCATTTGGAACCAGAAACTTTTCTTTAATTTTGATGAAACCAAAAACCACCATCCAGCCATTGAAATTTCTGTTTACAATGAGAGAAGACCAATTCCCGGCAGAAACTTCCTTGGTCGAGTTAGAATTCCTTGCTCAAATATCGTGAAGAAAGGCGAGGAAGCTTATCAAAGACTCCAATTAGAAAGGAAGTGGTTATTCTCTTCTGTCAAAGGTGAGATTGGCCTAAAAATCTATCTTTCACCAGAATCCAAACCAAAATCTCCTCCCCCATCCTCTCCACTAAAACCAGCAGAAGCTCCTCATTCTAGTCCACCACAACCACCAGAACCCCAAATTTCTATTTCTAGCCCTCCACCTCTTCCTAATACTCCTCCCATTTCAGAAAATACAAATCTCATTAGCAAAACATTAGCTGCTGTTCCCAAAGCAGAAGCTCCTGTTGTTGAAACTCCAAAGGCTGTAACAGCAGAACCTTTGAAAGGAACTTCTACATTTGCTGAGGTAGACAATTCTAATTCCTTTATTGCAGTTGCCAAGTCAAGTGGTGCTAAGCCTGCTAAACGTCCAAAGAAGGAGATTGTGGAACCTGTTGAAGAAAGAGTTGGCACAGCCCAACATATATACAAACACCAAGTTCTGCAGCAGCCTGGCATATCAGTGGAGAAACGACCACAAGGTGTCCCATTCAACATGCACCAGACTAATCCACAAGGCCACCAGGCCCAGGCAAGTCACCAGGCCCAGGCAAGCCACCAAGACGACTACAATTTGAAGGACACCAATCCACAACTTGGTGAGCGGTGGCCAAATAGTGGAGCATTTGGTGGAAGAGGATGGATGAATGGTGAGAGACATACAAGTACTTATGACCTTGTTGAGCAGATGTTTTATCTATATGTTCGAGTTGTGAAAGCAAAAGATCTTCCTCCCAGTGTCATCACTGGTAGCTGTGATCCTTATGTGGAAGTCAAGCTGGGGAATTATAAAGGAAAAACAAGGCATTTTGAGAAGAGACTGAATCCAGAGTGGAATCAAGTCTTTGCTTTCTCAAAAGAACGCGTTCAGTCCTCAGTACTAGAAGTTTTTGTGAAGGATAGAGAAATGGTGGGAAGGGATGATTATCTTGGAAGGGTAGTTTTTGATTTGCATGAGATTCCAACCAGAGTTCCCCCTGACAGTCCACTGGCTCCTCAGTGGTACAGATTGGAGGACCGGCGTGGACACGGAAAGGTAAGGGGTGAGATCATGGTTGCAGTTTGGATGGGAACACAAGCTGATGAAGCCTTCTCAGAGGCATGGCATTCTGATGCTGCTGCTGCTTATGGAGAGGGTGTTTTTAACACCCGTTCAAAGGTTTATGTATCCCCCAAACTGTGGTACCTGAGGGTGAATGTGATTGAAGCTCAGGATGTGCTGCCTAATGACAGAAACAGGCTCCCAGATGTTTTTGTCAAAGCTCAGGTTGGTAGTCAAGTGCTCAAAACCAATGTAAGTGAAACTCGCACTACTAATCCACTTTGGAATGAAGATTTAATTTTTGTGGCAGCTGAACCTTTTGAGGATCAGCTGATCATTACTGTTGAGGATCATGTGCACTATTCGAAAGACGAATTGTTGGGGAGCATTAGCCTACCACTGGACATATTTGAGAGGCGCCTGGACCACAGGCCAGTTCACTCACGATGGTTCAATCTTGAGAAATATGGTTTCGGAATCTTGGATGCTGACAGGAGGAAAGAGCTCAAGTTTTCAAGCAGAATTCACCTAAGAGTTTGTCTTGAAGGAGGATACCATGTACTTGATGAATCAACTCTCTACATAAGTGATCAAAGGCCAACATCAAGGCAATTGTGGAAACAGCCCGTTGGGATATTGGAAGTAGGCATTTTGAGTGCACAAGGGCTTCTCCCAATGAAGATGAAGGATGGCAGAGGGAGTACTGATGCTTACTGTGTAGCTAAGTATGGCCAAAAATGGGTTCGAACCAGAACAATCCTCGACACCTTCAATCCAAAATGGAATGAGCAATACACATGGGAAGTGTATGACCCCTGCACAGTGATCACATTGGGTGTGTTTGACAACTGCCACTTGGGTGGAGGTGAGAAACCAAATGGTGGCAATGCAGTGCGGGATTCACGGATTGGAAAGGTACGTATTCGGCTATCAACACTAGAAGCTCATAAAATATATTCACATTCTTACCCACTTCTTGTTCTACAACCAAATGGGGTAAAGAAAATGGGAGAGCTCCAACTATCAGTTCGTTTCACTACCCTCTCTCTAGCTCATATGGTATATATTTATGGCCATCCCTTGCTTCCAAAAATGCATTACTTACATCCTTTCACAGTGAACCAAGTAGACAATTTAAGACACCAAGCAATGAATATTGTAGCTGTGAGGCTTGGTAGAGCTGAACCACCTCTCAGAAAAGAAGTGGTGGAGTACATGTTAGATAGAGATTCCCACATGTGGAGTATGAGAAGAAGCAAAGCTAACTTCTTTCGCATTATGTCACTTCTTTCGGGCATGTTCTCCATGAGCCGATGGTTTAGTGATGTTTGCAACTGGAAGAACCCTATGACATCAGTTCTGGTTCATATACTGTTTCTGATATTGATTTGGTACCCAGAGCTGATACTTCCAACTCTCTTCCTCTACATGTTCCTCATCGGGTTATGGAACTATAGGTTCCGGCCAAGGCACCCTCCTCACATGGATACTAAAGTGTCATGGGCAGAGGCAGTAAACCCAGATGAACTTGATGAGGAATTTGACACATTTCCTTCCTCAAGGCCAAATGACATAGTTCGACTGAGGTATGATAGACTTAGAACTGTTGCAGGGAGGATTCAAACTGTTGTTGGTGACATAGCAACTCAAGGGGAAAGAATTCATTCTGTACTAAGCTGGAGAGACCCAAGAGCAACAAGCCTTTTCGTATTGTTCTGCTTTTGTGCAGCTGTGGTGCTTTATGTGACACCATTCAGAGCAGTGGCACTGCTTGCAGGCTTGTATTACTTGCGGCACCCTAGGTTCCGGAGCAAGCTGCCTTCTGTACCCAGCAATTTCTTCAGGAGATTGCCAGCTCGAACAGACAGCTTACTCTAAAACGAAGTACTTTGTTAAAAATAAATGGTCTGTTTAGATTTTCTTTTTTCAGCATGCAATGCTATTACAGTAGAGATTATGATTGTAAAATACATACAACAGTATGAGGAATAACCTCAATAAGTACTCACACTGGATGTGTTCATGTTTTAACGAGTTCATTATGATGGCTCTTTGCCTTCCCATGAGTGTAGTCAAGATCTGACATACTTCCTAGCATAGCTATGTCTCTGTTAATTTTTGTTTTCAATAAAATTATTTCCTACTAATTTGAATATCGCCTTTTTTTCTTTTATTGTTGGCTACGTTCCATTCATGAGACCCACCAACACCAAAATAGCTAAAGCAAATGAACCATTAGAGCCACCAAGCGTCCACTGACTGTATCATAGAGATGGAGCCTCAAGTACAACCACATTTCCATAACACGTTTGAGTGAATTCAGATTATTCTCGGATAAGAACCATGCATTAAATAGCAAGCAAAACTTTGGAGTGAACTACAAATAAAAGAAAAAGTTACACTACAAAATTTTAAGTACAAAGTAAACTTGGCTACCACAAAAGCACCAAGACATTTGACATTCTGGCAATGTCACGAACTAGACTTCTGCCCTGCGAATGATGTTCTAGTGATATCATCTCAATTTTTGTGAAATTGGTCACCATATAAACCAGTAAAATCTCGCACAACCATATATAGAGAAAAAGCAAATCAAATATCATATATATCAGTAGTGAGTTGCAAACCCATAACCAATATTTGAAAATGGAAAATTTCTTGCACAATGCATCACCTAACACAACATCAAAATTTCGATGTCTATTCCCAATGGCACTAGAAGAGTACAACTGTTTAGACCAAGTTCAAACAAAATAAAACATGTAATGGAGAATAGCAGATCCTAACACTTCCAGTGTTTCATCTAAAATTTCAACTCATGAGGTTTCATGCCCGCCTTAAGAGAAAACCTTGCAGCCAAGTAGGTCTTCAAGTCTGGAACTGCCTCGATGGATTTTATCAATGCTGTATCCACAGCCTTCTGTTCCTCCTTTTTCTCTTGTGGGAGTACATTTTTCTCCTACATTTTGAAAGATAAAAATAAATTAATACAGAAATACTGGAGAAATTCACCATGCAAACACCATCAATATTAACAAACCAACCTCGTTCTCAGCCTCAAAAAACTCTCCCTCTCCCTTCTTTTTCTTCTTCTGAACTTCCTTGGCGAAGTACTTGTCATCAAACTTCTCCACATTAACTCCAGAGATGTCAACCTTTGTGGAAGTAGCAATCACATAAGACTGATTGACACGTCTTAGTGGAACACCATTAATCTTGAATGGGCCTGCATTGACAAGCATAGAAGATATCACAACAGCCATAAAGAATGAGTGACATTAACAAGGGCAACTAAGTACCAATTCTTCCCAGAAATTGGAGTGCATTACAATCTAATGACAGACAAAACCAAAACTCATTTAGTGTACTACACCAAAAACAATTTGAGTAACGTTGCATCTGCATCTCCATTTTCTCAAGACAAACCCCACATGATAACTGAACATGGCAAATTTTGGAAAGTAAATAGACTATGTTCTAGACATTCACTATCTACAAGATTATTTTGTTTCAATCAATATTTATTAACAATAAAATTACCATATCCATATTGAACCCACAACCAAATGGATCCCATTCCCATGACTCCCATCTAGGACATCCAGAAGCAACTAAAATCCATGAGTTTCACTCTCTTATTAAGAATCAATCAAGATGAATCTATTGAGCAAGAAAAGCTCGTCAACCCATCATCAGGTGAACACAGTCTGGAATAATCTTATAGACAAGCAATCACCACAAATGCATACAAGTAGCTAACAGATTTAGGAACTAAAACACCAATCCCACCATGAGCTCAAACCAGCACAATAATGAGACAATATGAAAACACTTTACAATTCATAGGTAGATGGGTACCAGCACTCACCAGTGACCAAAAGCAATCCAGATGAGAGCTGCTTCAGGAAAACAACTCTCTTTCCCTTGAACCTCCCAGAAAGAATGATCAACACAGTTCCTGGAGTAATACTAGCCCTACATATTGAAAAAAATATATATATTAGAATTTTCCAAAAATCAAAAGCACATGACAAAGATTAAAATAATTACACTTGTCAATTAGAAACCAACAATGAAAAATCAAAATCCAACTCATCTGATTGATCCCACCAATCTTCAGTGAACAAAAAACATTATTACATTTGAATCTCAATTATTACATTATTACATTATCAGATTCAATATTTATAATCTTTCCTCCACCATTTCCACAACATTTACAGGCATACCAATGCATACCAAAACAACAACAGTCCCAAAATTTTAAGGTCAGCTATAGATACTCAACAGACTTTTTTTATTTTTTGATAAATAGATACTCAACAGACTAGCCATTACCAATAAAGATAAAAATTCCATCATTTCCCCACGTTTTCCAACAAACCAAACTCAACTAGAACCGAACCCCAATAACCAACACAACTTAAGTAGATACACATTCATCATTCATAAATCAGAAGACAACAAGATTCACCAAAAACCGAAATCCCAACTAGCTAATCCAGCAGTTAAACACATACAAATCCAAAAATTTATAGCATGTTATAAGCAACACCTATACGTGTGTGCATATACATCCACACACGTATATATACAAATCCAACATTTTCCCACACCATCTCAGCAACTAAACAATTACCCAACAAAATATTTCAAATACCCAACATATATATACACCTTTACTTACATAAAAATAATCAAATACCCAACAACCAAAACAAACTCACAAACACACACATACACCTATACATACACAAAATCATTAATACACACACATATAAACATAAAAATCCCACATTTTCTCAGCTACCAAACAATTACCCAACACATATATACACCTTCACATACATAAAAAATATCAGTTACCCAACAACCAAAACAAACTCAAAAACACATCTAAACATTAAAAAAAATCCCACATTTTCTCAGCTCCCAAACAATTACCCAAAAAACCCAGATACCCAACAAGCAAAACAACCACAAAAACCCAAAAAAAAAAAAAAACACAGAGACAGCCATAATAAAAACCTGAGCTTGGTGGGCTTGGGTTTGCGCTTGTTAACGAGCGGCTTCTTCACATCGTCAGCCGGGTAGAACTTGGGAGCTTTGGCAGCCGGAGCAGGAGCCTTGGGCTGAGCGTCGTGGCGAGGGAAAACGCCGCCGTTTTTGGCCTTGATAGCCCAGAGGCCTCGCTTGTGGTACATCTTGGACCTCGAGTACTTGCCGACACCGCGAACCAGATCTGGGTTCCGGCTAACCTTCGGGGTCCTCTGCTTTGGTGCCATTGGAATTGAGATTTCTCTCTCTCTCTGAATGAGTGAATTGGGAAATGGAGGAGGCTCTGAGAGAAAACCCTAGTTCTGAAGGAGATTTATATATGTGCGTGTAATATTGTTTATATAAAGGTCGGAGTGTTAAAAACCCTAGCGAATCCTTGTGATGAATAGAGTTTTGTGGGCCTAAAAACCCTGGAATTTTTGGGTTAATGGGCCTGAATGTGTCCTTGTGTTTTCAGTATATGGGCCTGGTCTTTTTCTTCTTCTTTTTTTCCCTTAAACAAACACATCAGAGGGAATGAAAATGATATAATTTTGAGTGTAAAGAAATTTTTTTAATTAATAAATTAATTAGGGGCTAAAACCAGGGTTGGGTTGATATAATTTTAGGTTTAAACTATAATTTTTTTTATATAAAAAAATTAGGTTTTTTTTATTACAGGATAGAAATTCTATTCTAACTTAATATAATTGTATATGTACGTGAAATTTCCTTCTAAAAACTTGAACTACGGTCCTTACTCCCCACACCCTACAAGCACTTATACTTGTAGAATGACCACCGCACTAAGGGTAGACGGTAGCCACTCCACAAGTATGCAAGGTTGGATAAATTTTCTTGATTGTTTATTGTTGTTTATGCTTATTGTTATATTTTGTTAATTATTAGTAAAAAAAAAAATATAACATAAGATTTATTTGATAGCCTTATTTACCTTAAATGTAACCTCTGCGAGTAAGTTTAAGGCTAAGAGAAAAAATAATTGGTTTGATGATAATTTTTTTTTGGCAAAAGACATTTTTAAAGATAGATAGTAAAATTGTTTATGTGATTCGATTTATTTATGTTGACTGATTGCAAAAACTACTTTTTAAGAGAGAGAAAGAGAGTATTTTTAAGAAATATGAGCATCTATATATATATATATATAATTTGAATTCTAATTATTATCTAATTTTGCGCTATATGTCCTATCTAAGTTTTTTTTTTCTTTTTTAATTTTTATTCTAGTTGAGTTAATGCTATGAAAAAGTCGAATAGTCAAATATAAATAAATCATAAAAAATCAATAAAAAAAAACAAAGCGTAATCTTAAGTGTATATCCAAAAAAACTAAAATAAAAAAATAAAAGAAAGCAAAGAGAGTAAAAATCGTGTGTGTGTGTGACTTAAACAAGGTAAAATTTGAACTCATATATATGTGTAATTATGATCGTTTTTAATTGTACTAAACAAGGTAAAATTTGAACTCATATATTTGTGTAATTATGATTGTTTTTAATATATAGTATTATAATTATTCTATAAGATTGAAATTATGGAGTCTTCTTCCATGTTAGGCATTAGGCTCTTACCTAAGTTGCCAAATGGTTAACTCAATCTAACCCCTAGAGAAAAAAAAAAGTTTATAATCATCTCTTCTAAGTATGATTAAGATTAAGTTATGACTCAATCCACTTAAGAGTATCTTATTATGTAAGTCACTAAAGTATTAGTTTTTTAACGTTTAGAATAACTATTATGGTTACTTCAAAATAGAGTTGCCACAATTCAATACTTAAAAAAAAAAAAAAAAAAAAAAAAAAAAAAAAGTTTATTGAATATCTCTCTAGGGAAATTTGGGTCTTAGCCTTCCCGAAATAGGGAGATCTTATAAACGGTAAGCCGTTTTCACCATTACAGTAATTAGTCAAGCTGACTGCCCAAATAGTGTTTCGCTTGGGCCTGGCCCAGTTATAGAGATGCTGTCATTTTGCCCCCCATAGATAAATAAACGGTTTGCCGTTCTTGGCCATTTGATAGATTCTAACCAATTCCATAATCAGAAACAAACAAAAAAATGTAGCTTATATTGACTCTTATGTCTATGATACTAAACAACAATGAACAGTTTGTAAATTATTATATCTCACATTACTTTGCCACTTACAATATTTAGCACCATCTTCAAAAAATTTATGTACACAATGCATTGAACCCAAAATTGCATGCAGCCACCAAAAGTCATGTAGCACAGTGGTATTGCCCGATTCACTTCATGGGCGAATCTAAGTTCGAATCTTCTCACCCCCGACTTTCCATAAGAACATGAATTTTTGATAACATGGGGTAAAAGAAAAAATAGTGGGAGCAGCCAAAAGGTCACCTTTGAAAAAAAGAAATTAGAAACATTGATAGAATGCTTGAACTATAAAGTAGCAGTTAGTTCACCACAACGCACATTTTGGCATGAATCAAACCATATTGTTACAGGGCTAGAACTGAGAGTACTAGCACTAGAACTTTTTGCTAAGAGTCAAGTTGTTCTGTCTGTCATTTATGGAAGATCCTAGACATAAATCATTATGTTATTTATAGTATATACTATATACAAGAGTTTGGTAATCACATTTATGCGTAATCTTCCGGTACATGGGGGTATATTATCAAATTAGAATTCAAGAAGGTATAGCTTAAGAGGATAAGTACCTCAGTAGATATATAGTAAACCAGTTTGTTGATTTTGGAAGCTAAATCATAACATAAAGTCAATATTAGCAACCAATTATTCAATTGTAAGTGTTCAGCACAAAACTGCACATATAGGAAAACTACCCAGCTGGCTAAATGAAATGACCTTAAGCATTCAAGCCCGATATTGGCAGAAATAGAATAAGACCAATGGAACATTAAAATGAAATTACTGTGTTTGATTGATAAATAATCCATCTCATCCACTCTTCGAATAAAAAATGTTCCAATTGTTAACATGTGACTTTAACATGCATGAGAGAAGAAACAGCAGGATAAGTCATAAGTGGATAAATACTAAACTCACAGTTCCATGAACTCAAGACAAGAAAATGGACCCAAAAAATAAAAATAAAAATAAAAATTTCTACTCGCCTAACAATCAAAATTTTTTTTTTTTTCAAATACCTGGTTCTCTCAGACAATGAGTCTACTCCTAATGTTCCTTGGGATACAATCTGCTAAATATGTTATCCACACAATCTATTCACCTAATTTGGTTACAATTTCATAAAATTAACTGAGAAAAACAGTCACGATTTATAAAATTGCTAAATCAAATGCATATTGTTATCTGCTGCAGAAAATAAAGGTCCTATGATGAAACAATTCCATGTGTCAGAATAATGTTTATCTTAATTCTTAATGTTGAAACAGAATTAGCAAAAACCTTATAGCACAAGTTATATGCCCCTATTAACTTCATTTTCTATAGCCATATATAGAAATAATATCATACTTCATAGATTGACATACTATCATACGCTGTAAAGAAGTTGGGTATGTAACAAATGTTACTCCACGCGATAAGAAATATAAAACAAATAGTTTTTTTTTTTTTTTTTAAATTTATAGGTAGAGTTAAATGATAATAGTGATAAAAAAAAGAAGAAGGTTAAACCATCATGTGAAAAACTTAGGCATGTACTTCATGCACAGAACATACTTTGTAGCAGTCTCTTATTAAGCTCTAACCGGAAGGCAATACTCATGGCACCTGGCTTAGAGGTACCATAGCAGAGATTGAGCCACCAGCTCAAATGAAGCCTAATAGCAGAAATATGAAATTCTACTCATAGCTAATCAACTGATGAGGCACTGCAATTATATGAAGTATGAAATGTTGGGGGCTGGGGGGGGGGGGGGGGGGGCAAGAAAAGTGATCATTTATGATAGGAATATAATTATTGAAAACTTAGCCAAAAAAGAAAAGAATGATATCAATACAGATGATTAAAGCATTACACAAAGACTGCTTAAAACTTAAAATTTAAACTGCAAATTCAAGCCTCTTTATAGGTATATGGTGGGGAAAATTACAAATCATAAAAGAAAACTCAACAGCCACCACCAGAGAAGGAAATCGAAAAAGCTTCACCTACACCAATGAAACATATGCATAAACATTAACACCTAACATTTTGAGTTCTCAAAGCATGCTATCTGTTCTTGCAGGCAACCTCCTTAGAAAGTTTTGGACCACTGAAGGAAAGCCAACACGAAATCTTGGATGCCTTAGCACATAAGTCATAGAAAGAATGAGAACATATCGAAAAGGAGTGACATATGTCACAAAGCAAGCTACCAAGCAGAAACACACAAAGATCATTGTAGCTCTTGGATCTCGCCAACTTAGAAGAGATTGCACCCTCTCCCCTTGAGTTGCCAAGTCACCAAGCACCACTTGCATTCTCCCAGCAATGCCTCTTAATCGATCATATCTCCTTTTTAAAACTTCACCTGTTTTTTTAGATGGTAATGGATCAAATTCTTCATCGAGTTCTTCTTCATTTGTTGTATCAACATGAGATAGTTTGGCATCCAAATGAGGAGGATGCCTTGGCCTCTTTATGCAGCGCCAAACCCCAACTAGAAAAAGGACTAAAAAGATTGTAGACAACGTCAGTTTTGGGACAAAAACCACAACCAAGAACAGGAAATAAAAGGCCATTGTTGCAGCAGGACTCTTCCAATTGCGTATCTGCTCAAACCATTTGATTAATGCAAAAATACCACTCAAAAGATCTAAGATCCTGTCATAATTTGCTTTTGCTCTCCGTATGCTCCACATATTTGATCCAACATCTAACATGTAATCAACAATTTCTTTCCTTAGAGGTGGCTCAGCACGGCTCAACCTCAACGAGGTTATAAAAGCAGCTTGGTGCCTCAAGCTATCAAGCTGATATACAGATAGAGGATTAAGGTAATGCATCTTGGGAAGTAAAGGTTGAGTATAATTTTGCAGCGTATCAAAAAAAGATGCACAAGAAAATCTCACAGCCAACTGAATTTCTCCCATCTTCTTCACCCCAGAAGATTGTAAGACCACAAGCGGATAAGAATAAGTGTAAATCCGATTACTTTCAAGAGTGGATAAACGAATTCTTACCTTCCCAATTCTTGGATGAAATGCTTTTCCAGCCATATCCCCTGCCTGTATGTGACCATTATCAAACACCCCAATTGTCAAAACAGTACACAAATCATAAACATCCCATGAAAACTGTTCATTCCACTGTGGAGCCAAACTATCAAGAATAGTCCTTGTGCGCACCCATTTTGACGCATATTTAGCTACACAATAGGCATCAGTACGCTTCTCTTTACCCTTCATCACTGGCAGACCGGTAGCATTCAAAATCCCCAATTCCAATAGCCCAATATTAGGCCTCCACAATAGCTTTACCGTAGACCTGAGATCACTACTATAGTTAGTAGCCTCATCAAGAACATGATAACCACCATCCAAAGAAATCCTTGCATTAAGCTTACTTGCAAAATTCACCACCTTCTGTTCTTTATTTTCCCCTGCAATTTCAGGTCTCTCAAGATTATACCACCTAGCACTTGCAGGTGCATTGTCCACTCTCTTCATCACATTTTGTAAAGGAATCACAACCCTCCCCAAGCACACACTCTCTTCCTTATTCGGATTCAGCTTATCCTCCACACTCAAAACCAAAGGTTCTTCAAATGGTTCTGCTGCTACAAACATCATATCCTCATTCCACATAGGATTCTCATTCTTATTTGGTGAACTCCTACTTCTCAACACCAAATTCCCAAGTGTACCCCTTACAAAAATTTCCGGATTCTTCCTATTCTTATCTCTTAATACCAAATCTTGACCTTGAATTACATTAACTCTAAGATACCATAGCCTAGGTGAATGATATATCTTAGACCTCGTATACGCTGTACCTGCAGATTCTGCAGCATCCGAAATCCATGCTTCAGAAAAAGCTTCATCTGCCTGGGTCCCCATCCAGACAGACAACATCAACTCTCCTGCTCCAAGCTTCACACCATTCTTATCCTCCAACCTATACCACTGTGGCGCCAATGGACTATCTGGCTGGACACGCATAGGAACATCACCAATATTGAACTTGACTTTACCAATCATTTCATGACTCACTTCATTGAGCTTATCTCTGACAACAGTCTCCAAAGTAGTTGTTTGAATCCGCTCTTTTTTGAAAGCAAAGACTTGGTTCCATTCTGGGCTTGACTTCTTTTCAAAGATCTTTGTGGTGCCCTTACAGTTTCCTAGTATAATTTCCACGTAAGGATCACAGCTATCAGGTCCATCAGGCCCTACCAAATCCTTTGCTTTCAAAATCTTTACGAACATGAACTGCATTTGTTCAACAAGGTCGTGGGGTCTCAATGGACCAGTCGTGTTTTTGGAGCCACTGATGTTTGGTTTGGTCTGTTTGAGAGAGAAATCTTCTTTTGGCTTCGCCATTGATCAAACTGTAAAACACAATAGGCAAAACATTTTCAGAAACCAAAGTAAAATCTGAATTGCAATTAAGAAATAAAATTAATAACAAGGCCGTTTGTAAATCAATATTGGAATACTATAGAAACTGAGAAGTGTGAACTATAGTATTAGTCAAAAACCATGATCTGACTGTATCTATAATAATTCAATTGTATTCTAAGAAAAAAAGAGAATCCCATTTTAAAAAACAAAACCATATTCAGATTATATTTCTAGAAAAACAAAAGGAAACAAGTTTCATGGATTTAAAAATACATATATACACATACACAAACTAGTTACAAAAGCATTTCTAGTGTGGATCCATTCATAATAGTCATCAACCTATCACAACCATTCTCATTTCTCTATACTATTATGAACAAAATATATTGCAAGATTTTTGTTAAAAAAAAAACGTTGGAAACATCAAGGAGCAAAGAAAAAAAACATGTCAGACGTTAGGAAAAAAAGAAATGCAAACTAACTTACAGGCTCAATGGGGTCCAAAGAGAAAAATAGCAGAGACAGTTCTTTTGAGGAACCGGAAGAGAGAGAGAGGGAATGAAAAACAGTAGGGTTAAAGGGGTGTGAAGATTTTTGTGATGAGGGTGGTGGGTTCAAAATGGAAAAAGAAAATCGGCAAGGAAGGAAATGTTTGTGAATGGAATTAATGAGAGAAAATTCTGAGAGAGATATCAGTGGGAGGGAAATCTGGAGCACTCAATTTTTATTGGTCCACCTGGTATGATTCAAATATGGAAATATTTGGGTTGTAATTTATTGCATGAGAGCCATAATCCATTGGTTTTCCATAAAATATTCTAAGGATTTATGTGTACTTCCAAATATTTTCAAAAAAGAAGAATTAACTACGGAGTGATATACTTTTAATGATTTTTGTTTAAAAATTAACAGTTAACAATAAATAGATATAATGATTCAGATTTATGTGTTAATGATTTTGATTTTGCTAAGTGATTCAAATTCTTTCTGTTGCAGCCGACTCTATTATCAATTTATCATTCCCATGAATAAGTATAAGAATATTAACACTCTTCTTCTAATATTAGCACTGATTATCGAGAACAAAATATGAATATTAGCGCTAAAAGAAAAGAACAACTAGACTTTAGCAAATTTTCTTTTTTAATCTTATTGCTTGATGATGAATGGAGTTTTTTTTTTTTTTTTTTTTTTTTTTTTTTGGTGAGAAGATGATGGTGAATTGAGTTGGCAAGTCTCTTCTCCCAAAAAAAGAGTTGGCAAGTCTCTTGAATCATAATCAACATTAGCCTTATTAAAAATTGAGGTCACAAGTTCAACTTCCACGCGCACGGAGTTGGGGGAATTGGAGGTAACTGTTAGAATTGTGTGATTAAATAATTAAATTTATCATATCCCAATAGTTTAAGTTTTTGAGACCATAAGTAATTTAACTTTTAGGACAATCGAAAATTTAACATGGTATTAGAGCATGAAATTCTGAGTTTGATTCTTGTCTCCTCCACTACTCTATCTCTTATTTAAAATCCCACGTGTTGGGCTTCACCTATTAAAAATGTAGTTTTGGCTCACACGTGAGAAGGAGTATTAGAATTGTGTGGCTAAATGATTAAGTTTACCATATCCCAAAAGCTTAGCTTAAACTTGTGGGATAATCGGTAATTTAATAGTACACCACATAAGACTACCTACCATTCATCTCTCCTAATTGCTTCTACTATCACACCAAGACACCGGTTAGCTTTTTATAAAGGTAGAATTCTAATCCAAATCCCTTTTTCAACGACAAGTTAAGCTAACTAGAATCCATATCAACATTAATTTAGTTACATAACATGTATTAATTCTTAGCCCTTTTTTCTTGTATATCTATACTAAATCTTATATACCAAATCCCTTCTACATATGTTGGAAATTCATGCTCAAATGAGTACAATATATTATGTTTCTCAATTAAATTTATACATTTGGTTGCATTACTCAATAACTCACAAACACTATTGCCTTTTCCAAAGAAAATTTAATTTGATGTAGTTTTGTATTTAAATTTAATTAAGGAACTTAATGTGTTGCACATCACCTAAGTTTTACCTGATAACATATATCAACAAGTCTATTATGACCCTAACTACAAAAAATGATATTGTGTATTAATATATGTAACTTCCTTCTCATGGGATTAACCCCTAGGTGAGACGGGTTTACATATACACGTACACGAGTATTGATTTTCACACTTGATTCTCTTGCACTCTTTATTGTACATCATCTATTTCACAATTTAAATGTAGACATCAAACATGACATTAATGACATTATGCTATGAAGTGTGAATGTATCTTAATGAGTATGAGAGTACAATTACTGATAGCCATGAGGGTGGTCAATTCAAGTTAGCATGTTGTGTTCATGTTGTGTCGAGGTAGCTAGGGGTATTCGGTTAAATGACTCAACTCAAACTCGACCAATTTAATAATCGTGTCATGACCCTTCAACCTTAACACGACCTGTAATGAAATAGATTGACACGACACGACTCACTTGACACAATTAATAAACAGGTTGTGTTGGATTGACACGAATGTGACACTACCCATTTCAAGCCACCTAATATATAAATAGGTTGGGTTGACACAATTCAATCAATATAACCCGCTTAAAAAAAGGCATTTGATGAATATTGTTATAAATTTAATAAACAAAAAAATTAATACAAACTCATAACATCAAAATACCTATTAAGCATACAATTTGAAAGTTAATAATAATATCAAATACTTAAAACACATAATCCAGAAGTTCAAAGAACATCAAATTACTTAATAAATATTAAGTCTATAATGTAATACAATTCATCTAGAAATAAGTGTTTTACATCCCAAAAAAAGTGCATACATTTCAACCAAAATCAAAATAACATAGTTTAACAAAAATATAACATCCCCAAAAGGGCCAAAACTCACCAAATGTTAAGTAGTAATATTGAAAGAGTTAGAGCAACCAATAGTCTGATCATGATTATGAGTATCATCCACAAATTCTTTAGGGTTTGTAAAGTGCTAACTTACAATTATATCATTTATAAGTTTTTATAAATATTCACATTTAACAAATTCAAAATAAAATGAATATTTCGTTATGTGAATTAAACGAGTTGTATTAAATATGTCATTTTGGATTCACATGAATAAATTAACGTGTTAAATGTGTCAATTGTGGATTAACCGGTTAAGTTGCTTATGAAATGCTTTTTATCATGTTTTTTACTGATTGATCCGTTTATGACCCAAACCCGTTAAGACCCAATTCTAACCCGTAAAAATTCAAGTAGTATTCGCGGATCGTATCAAACATTAACATTAACACCTAGCTTTTAGATTTTATTTTTTTAAAAAAAAAAAAACAAAAAAGAAAAAAGAAAACAAAAAAACCATAAGTAAGGACTCTCTGTAAGCCGCGGGTGGGTCGCAACCTCAACTCTCAACAGACAAGAAGATAACGTGAGATAACCCACATTTGTTTCCCAATTCCCCAACCCCTTTCCACTCTCCTCTCAAACCCCAAAACCTCTCCACTTCACTTCTCATTCTCACAAACAAAAACCCAAGACAAAATGGCTTCAATCTCATCCCTACTCTCACCTCCCAATAATCTCCTTTACAACCCCACAAAACCCCTTACACTCCCACCAAAACTCCATTTCCAAACCCCCAAAAAAACCCATTTCCAAAACCTTCCCAGCTTCACTTTCTCACATCTCATTCTCTCCCCCAAGCGCTCCCAAGTGCTCTTTGCCGTGGCTGAGGACACCCAAGTTGATGTGTCCTCCGAGGCTGCAAGGAAGCTCTACATTGGCAACATTCCTAGGACTGTGGATAATGCTGAGCTCACCCGGATTGTCGAAGAGCATGGTGCTCTGGAGAAGGCTGAGGTACTAGTTTTTGAGTTATTTTGGTGTTTTGGTTTACTGGGTCACTGAGAATTTTGCTCTTTAGAGGCTCTTTGGGATAGGTACCTTATATCCTCAGATAGATAAAGACATCTCCTTTGGTTGAATTCTTTTAGGGAAAAGTATTGGTTCATAAACTTTAGCCTATGATTGATTTTAGTCCCTGAAATTTAAAATGAACGATTTTTGTTCCTGAAGTTATGAGTGATGAATTTGAATCCGTAACAACTTTGTGATTGCTTTTTGTCTCTAACAACTTAAAGTGGTTGTTTTTAGTCCCAAATAAACTTAAAATAATCGTTTTTTGTTCCTAATGTGTCTAACAGAGTGATGATATGTCAATTTATAGCTTCACCATGTCATCTAAAAGCTAAAAGCAATTACCTTTAACTTCATGGACTACCACCACGCACCCTTGGCGTGATGGTCACTCCACATGTACAAAGTTCTTGTGGGGTGGGGGCAAGGGTGGAGTTCAAGTCTCCGGGAGGGAGTTTCACTTACTTATGCACATAGATTAGGTTAGAGTAGAATTTATATCTTGTATATAATAATTATAAAAAAAAATTCATGGACTAAAAATGCTCATAAGCTAAAGTATAGGGACCAATAGTTTTTGATTTCGTGTTGTGTGTTTATGTTCTTTTGGTGTTTTGGTTTATTGGGTTACTGAGATTTAATTTTTAGAGCTTAGAGCTCATTATATATTTTGAGAAAGATAAAGACATGTCCTTTGGTTGAATTCTTTTATATGGAATGCTGAGGTACTTTTCTCTGGATTCTCTCTTATTCACATTGTGTATGCATGTTCTTGTGCTGTTTTGGTACAATAGTTACTGAAAACTTTACTTCTTAGAGCTTAAAGGTCATTAGGAATTTAGGATAGCAATCTGTCCTCATTTTGAAAGATAAATACATGTTATTTGGTAGAATTGTTTTATATCTATGAATATGTTTGTACTTTTTTGGATAAATTCTGATCTTAAATTGTTGCATTGGCCTAATTGTAGATTTGGGGTATTCAATAAGGAACACAATTGGAACTAGTACTTATTTTTTTAATTTTTAAATACTTTGTCATGGTTAGGGTTTGTGTCTTTTACTTATAAGAAATTTTTGGAGCATGAGTAAGATTGTGTGAATGACCTATAGCTCAATAGCAATTCCTCCTTCTATAATAAGGGGATGGAAGGTGAAGTTGTGGGTTCAAGACCCAATGGATGCATGTATAACTTACCAATAATGAAAAATGATTGTTAACCTATTTTTTGAAGTTACATGAAATGATATAATTTTGAGTTTTTATCAAATGATATTCTTTTTACATTCTTACATGGTAATTGATTGATAATCCTTTGGTTAATGTTATGTGTGAAAATGAATCTATAATAGAAAGAGAATACATGAATTCATCATAACACAAAAGATTCAAGGTGTATACATTATAAGATCCGTACGATTGCATACATGAAATTTGAAGAAGATAATATCACCAATATTGAATGGAATAATATTAAATTTTGGGGATCAGGCTATCAACCTTAATTGTTACTAATGCACACTCATTAAACCTTTTCTTTGAAATTCCGCTGAAATACATGACTGATGTATGATAAATTGATAATTAATCTGCAAGGAGCTGATGATTAGTGATTTGAGGGGCTTTTGGTTTGCTATATAGGTTACTCTTGCAATTTGAGATGATTTTCTTTCCATTTTTTTTTGTTTATAGGTGATGTATGATAAGTACTCTGGAAGAAGCCGCCGATTTGCATTTGCTACAATGAAGACAGTTGAGGATGCAAATGTAGTAGTAGAGAAACTGAATGGAACTGTACGTTGAGATAATCTATCATGAAGTATAAAATCACACTTTCATTGCTTGTATTGATAATTTTATAGTGAAAGGCTAATTAGTTTCATGTGCTGTTAATGACAGGAAATTGGAGGGCGTGAGATCAAAGTAAACATAACAGAAAAGCCTTTGTCAACAGTAGAATCTTCACTTTTGCAAGTAGAGGAATCTCAATTTGTTGATAGCCCCCACAAAGTTTATGTAGGAAATCTTGCAAAGACAGTAACCACGGAAATTCTTGAAAAATTCTTTTCTGAAAAGGGAAAGGTTCTTAGTGCAAAGGTTTCTCGGGTTCCAGGGACCTCAAAATCCAGTGGGTTCGGGTTTGTTACATTTTCTTCAGATGAGGATGTAGAAACTGCAATCGCATCTTTTAACAACACTGTAAGTTGTTCACTGATCCTGTTTTGTTTAAACTTTAAATAGAAAGCTTGGTGTATCTGAATACACACACATATGCACTTGCAGTGCTATGTGCCAATGTGGATGGTCACATGTATATACATCAATGAGCATTGTTATTCTTGCTTTTGATTGTTGTCAGACCAGTTTTCCTGCAGTTATGGATGGCTATAGGTTTTAATGTTCCCTTTTCCCTTGGTAAAGCCTTTAATGTCTTCTGATATAACCTGACATTATTATGGCCATTATTTCATCAGTTGTATCAAACCTAACTTTCTTGTTCAGTATTTGTGTGATTCATAGATATTTATGATTAAAAATATTTTTCTTAAAAGAAAATTTTCTTATTGTCATTATGCCCCTTGCTCATCTTTGATTATTGTTTTTATCATTGACATAGATGGATATGGAACGCAGCTTAGAGGATGTAATTGACTGCCATAGTTTATGTTTGCACTCTCTGTTTGTGCTACATCTAACTCATTAAATTCTAATATCCTGATTGTATCTTTCTTGGTGTCGCTTTCCCATTTACTATGTTGTATTCTTTCCTTATCACATACACGGGGATGGGCCACATACTGCCATGTTTCTCATGTAGATAGTTATTCATTTATTGATAATAATTGGAACCTTGTAGAGAACTTGGTTTTCTTTTTATCTATTTTAGCTGTTGTTTGGACATTTCATTACCCTAATACATATTTTTCATTGCAGTTGTTAGAAGGGCAACGAATTCGTGTAAATAAGGCATAAAGTAGGTGGCAGCAACATGGGATTTTGGAGCATGTTCAACTTTGTATCCATTGTACTAAAAATTAGGGCAGTTTTTATTTATTTATTTTATATGAAATACATTTTAATGAATTAGTACTGGGTCACTTGCATAGTTCTGATCCTTTTTTTGATAAGGTTATGCAATTTGTTCCACAAAAGCTTCCTGGTGCATCTACTAGTATACGTATATAGTACGAGTATTATATGTCAAGCATGGCAAATTGGTGCCTCTAATTATGATTGTTTCTTCAAGCTGGTGATAAATGAGCTCAATCAAGTCTTGCTCTGTTCAACCATTGCTTGTAGCCTCGTGTCTCTTAACTCTCCCTTAATAGGAATACATATTCTATGGTTTGTCCCCCATTATTTACGCATGGATGCTACTAGATTTTGAATTTCTTCATGGTGATACTTTTCATCACTGTCTTTACAAATGATGCATTATAACTCTTTATTATAAGCCAAATTAGGTTCTTTGGTTCTTATATCTTCTTTCTAGTATTCAATGACTCAACAATCTTTTAACTTTTGTGTGTCAAGTGTAAGATGAACTCGGCATTTGTCTAGTGTGATATATATTGTTTAGAGTTGATTCCAAGCCTGGAAAATGGAAAAGATTTGTGTAAAATTAGTCACTTTATTATGAATAGATCCATTATTTATATACAACTTTTTGAGTGTAAGTTGAGGGGATTCAAGTTGGACCCCCCAAATCTAACTCCACAAAAGAGTGCGGAATATTGTTAGACCATATGGCAATTGACCAACAATTTTCAAACTTAAAACTACTACAGCGATAGGTAGTGCTGGCTCTACCACCAGGCGAGTTAGGCAATTGCTAAAGCTCAAAATTTTGGACCAATAGGGATATCTCTTTATCTCTAAAGAAAGAAGATATTGATCTGGTACCATGGCACCCAAATAAACAAATGGTTTTGATTGGCTTGCCCGAAAGACTCATACTTATTAAAGTCAAGCCATGTTGAAAATCTTATCCTCTAGAGTTTTAAGGTATCACTATCTGAAATCCGATCAATGCATATTGAAATGAATGGATTAAATTTCATCACTTAATCAATATTCAGAAAAAGGTTGACTATTATCATTTTTGTATGTATTTAAACCATTGATGATATAGTAAAATAAAAGTTGGGTTAGCGTTGATAAATGCTTTTCACCTGAAGCAACAGATTGTGAGTTCAAGTAAGAGAATCAACCTTAAAATATATATATATATATATATATATATGGAGGTGTAGAGGCAAGGGAGAGTAAGAAGATTATGGATACTGGTTAAAAATATATATTGTTAAGCAAGTGTATAAGATTACATGGAAGTGTGGAATAGAACACAGAACAAGATACAATAAACTAACTAATATTATTATATTCAACAAGGTTTTTACATTAAACATAAGACACTCTGATAAACATTCTAGTAGAGCTACTCTCTTCTCTCTTACCTCTTCAAAGATACAAGGACTCAATTTATAAACAACGGAGTTTAGAGATAACGTACATTATGCTTTTCAGAAGATGGTAGGGGCTTAAGTTATGAATCGACAAGTGGCGAAGGGGGTAGGGGCCTGGTTGGAGACTGATCTTCATCTGGATAGACTTTTGCAAGTGCAATAAATGTACATGTCAGGTAAGGACAAGGTTCACTTGCATCTGGACGATTTTAGGATTTTTTTTTTTTTAAATATGTATGTGTGTGTATATATATATATATATATATATATGAATCGTACTGTGAAGTTACTCTAAAAAGTGAAGATGCTAATTGGTTAGGCTAATGAGGAGTCATAGGCAGACATGGGAACATGCACTGATTCAATATGTCCCCAAAATCAGCTGTTTGGAGTGGCACATGTGAATCGTGTGCTTAAGAACTAAGCCACAAACACCAACAAGTACAAGGGCATTTCAGTCGTTCCATACTTAAGATTATCCTATAAAACTAAAACACTTACCGCGACCATAACATCTTTGGCACGGTCTCTTTCCAAAACCATAATCTCTAGTGTTCCAGAAAGAGAAAGAGAAACTCAAAATCCAAAATGCCGATGAAGCAGTTGGACGCCACAGTATCAAACTTTGACACTGTGTTTGAGAAGTTCAGATCAGAAGCACCCAATAACAAAGCCAATCTCATTCTCTTCTTGGCTGACAAAGACCCTTCTACCTCTCTCAGCTGGTGCCCTGGTATTTTTTTTTTCCTATTTTTGTTATAAATATTTGTACTTTTCCATGATCCCATGACAGAATTCTCGATATTTTTATTTTATTTTTGCAAATTGTTTGTGGGTTTTTGGTATTTTGTCACAATTTATTGATTAGGGAGTGTTTCTATGTTCCTCTATCATTGGTATAACCAGTTTATCTTCATAAATTTACATGAATGAATGATTGAAATTACAACAATTGAAATGAATGGTCAGGATCATTGGGATATCATTTCTCCAAAAAATCATAGAGGTGCCATAGAATAGAATTATCCTTGATTTTTAGGTGGCTTTTGTATTGGTATGTGTGGCAGTGTGTGTGTGTGTTTTTTTTTCCTTGTTACTGGAAGTCTGAAAGGTAAAATATTTATCTTTTACCTAAATAGAAAACGATGATATTGTGTTACATAATAAAATCCTTGTTATGTTCTTACATTACAGGGTCTATTACACAGTACCAGACATGCCCTAAGGCATCTATTTGTATTGGGCCAATAAATTGTAGCTTAATTGGTACTCCCTTCCCCCATAAGAATGGCGGTGTGGGTGTAATATTGCATGACCCACAAGGTGCATTTGTAATAGCCTATGAAATAGAAATTTTCTGTTTGTATTGATGAATGTTATCATAAAATTGACTGGTGCATCAAAAAGGATGTTAAATTAGGCTTGTTCTACATTTGGAATAATTGGAAAATAAAATATTGGTGCAAACTTATCCAATTTATGATATATTCCAAACCCTGGTCCTAGAAAATTTTAATTAAAAAACCTATATAGGATTTTTAAAGAAAAACCAAAATTTTAGGTGAAAAGCAGCTACCTTTTTGTGAAAGAATGCAAGAATCTGAAGACAGTCTAAAGAAAATTGCAGAATTGGTGATCAATTTGTAGCTGTAATAGGAAGTGATGGAGTGAGGCTAAGAGAAGAAAGATTAGAACTAGAAATGCTATTCCAATACCATTGAAAATGGGATAAGGTGTGATGGCACCAGTTCTGAACTTAAGAAAGTAAAAGATTAAACAAAGAGGATAGGTATTATATAACAAAATAACTACTTATACAACATAGAACTTAGCAGACTGTACATGTGTGTCAGTGTGTGTGTGTGGATGGATAATTTGCAATTTATGACGTCCAATCATTCTTAGAGAAACTTATTGCATTGTAAACTAGTTGACTATGTCATTGATTGCCAAGGATATTTGATTGATCTGGAAATATCTCTACCTAACTTGTTTTAGTAAGGGTTTTATTTCTTAGTTACTAGCCTATGGAGAGGAATATAAAGTGACAAAGAAAGTTGAAACTATCCGGTTCGATCCCCAATTGGAGTTCTTCTAGATTACTTGATTCATGGTTTTGGCGGATGGGGTCATGTATTCGCAACTTACTTCCTAAGAGTGGGTCCAAAGGGCCATGCCTTGGTGAGAATAAAAAATAAAAATAAAAAATCCTTTTGGATTATCATATTTAGTTAGAAACTTCGTTGAAATTTGCGATAAGCATTGTGATAACATTTGAAGAGCATTGTTGTAACACTAACTTAATAAAACAGTTTGCCTTAATATTAGACATGAAGTAACCCTGGAATACAACCTTTTGCTTCTAATCTGTTTTAATTTTTTGGTGGGGGCAGGGCGGGGGGGAAGGGGGTGGGCAAGAGAGAGAGAAGAGCTTTGGGGGAAAATTCTAGAGTTTGAAAGGGGGGTACAAAGCACAGAATCTTTTCCCCACATGTTTTGTACCCTGTTGAATGGCAATCCGTAATGGCAGCTTGAATGTTGAAATTTCTGACCAAAAATTGTTGGAAAATTTTGGTATTTATTTGCAATTGCGTTCAAAAGTGTCCTTTCAAATTTTATTTGTGGATGGAGAAGTTTTTGGTACTAACCCTGAGTTTCTGAGTAGCTAAGCCATTGCTTGATGTAAAACATGAAAACATCAGACAACAAATTCGTTACTTAAAAGTGTTTCCTCTTGAGCTCTTTACTGTATGCCTTGTCTTGACATTTTGTTGTCTTCTTTGCAAGATTGTGTTAGAGCTGAACCTGTAATCTACAAGAAGCTGGAGACAGGAGCAGATGATGTGGCGCTCTTGAGAGCTTTTGTTGGAGATAGACCAACATGGCGGAATCCCCAGCATCCATGGAGAGTAGACTCAAGGTTTAAGCTGACAGGAGTTCCAACACTCATCCGCTGGGAAAATGATACTATCCAAGGTCGCCTTGAAGACCATGAAGCACACCTTGAAAACAAAATTGATGCCCTTGTTGCTGGCAAATGAATGTTTCCTGCTGCTCATATGTAAGATGGCTCTCAATTCCATTTGTTTCTCAGGCCATCTTTTTTAAGCAATTGGTACTTTAATCTGTATCCTCCTAAGGCCGATGAATAGTGTAGCAAGTTAGCAGCCAAGGAAATAAAGGTTTCATCTTTTTAGTGTTATTATTGAAATGTAGGCCATAGATGGTGGCTAATTAGGCAATAGATATGATAATTTTTGCTGATGGTAGGAAAGCACCAGAGCTATAGAAATCCAAAAATATTTCTTTTGAGACACAAGCAACCAAATGACACAAATAAAAAATTTGACCTCCTTCGGATAGGACTATTCAAGAGAATGAATTGGACTTAAATTTTTAATCTAAATGCCGATTTTTTTAATCAATTAAATTAATGAAAGAATTTGAGCTTTTTTTAAACCAGGGTTTGACTATCAATTTTTCTCTTTCCTTCTCTTCTGGTAAGGCTCTCCCAGTTTCATGCTAAGTTGATCATGAGAATAACGTAGCACTAAGGTTTTAGAAGTTTTCATTATAATTAGAATCCAATCATTCAAAAGGATACTAGATACTACCGTCTACTGATCTACTCACCTTCTAGGTATGTTCACTTGTGCGTTCACTAGTAAAGAAGATGTTAGGTTTTTAGATTTTAGATTGGCAAATATGTGAACAAGAAGCTTCAAATCATTGTTCTACTCGACACCTCTGGACACCTTGACCAATCGAGAAGCGTAGACTTCGAATTCAGCCCATCAGCCCATGAAGTGATTAGAGTTTCGTCTAAACAACCTAAGGGTATTTAAAGTTGGTTTTAAAGTTTTAAACAAACTCTAATACACATTGAATAAGACTTTGGAGTCGCTATATTATAGATCTGAAGTTTTTGTGCTTGTTGCTCTCAAAGTCGCTATCAAAAATCAATATACATTCAATCCCAGACATCAAAAGTGCTAGATTTAAATCTTCAAGCATAGTATTGGAGTCGTCGACTAGAGATTCACATTAAACATCTCCATATCAAATAAGTCCATGATTCTCAGAGTTGAGTTTGGTAACTTTAGTTAAGTTTACAAAGAATTAAGTTATTCAATCTATAAACTTCCATTTGATAGTGGATTTGTTCATTTTGGGATTGATAAGGCCAAGTCCGAGCTCTAGGTTTTTTCCTATAGAACTAGTTTGTTGCATTGGTTCACCTAAGTCATCATATCTTGTGTTCATTTACATTTATGCTGTTTGTGCATGATATTGATAATTTCTAGATTAACCAAATGTTTGTATAATTAATCTAATCAACAATTCAGTCTTAAAACTAGTTAATTACATATTTTTCAGGGGTCTAAAAACTAATAGAAGACACACCCTATTGTGCCTTACTGGAGATTAAGACAATTTTAATCAAATATCATTATTGAAAATTTTTATTACGTTCAAATTTTTAAGCATGATTTTCAGATTCAAAGAAGAATTGTGTTGCATGATTTTTAAGCATGTCCATTTGCTTTTTGGCTTTTCACATTACAAATAAAATACCTTAATTGAATAAAAAATATCTGAAAAGCTATCCAAGAGAATATATAAAAAATTCAAATTCAAAATTGAGCAAAGTGAGCTACACAAAACCATTTACCATTTCATGGGAGCTTTCTTAATCATTAGAAATGGGAGCTTTCTTAATCGTTGGATATGCGTATAGATTCAGGCATTAAGCAACATGGTGCAATTCGTTTTAGAATACATGTTACAGATAATTTTACCTATATTTTTTTTTCTTATTTTACAATCAATGTATGAAGTAATAGAGCAACACAATAATCTGTGTTTTATTAGATTTTAATATTGAAGTGAATATTTCAATCCTTCTAATAGTTGGAATATAAGAATTAGGTAAAGCTATATTAGCTCAATTGAAATTTGTATTCAATATAAAAAAAATCAAAATACATTTTGTGAAAATTTTGCGGGTTTGATCTCGCACTATCCATAAGAGTTTGATTCAGATATCTAATAGTGGAATGACATAGAATGATATGGCATTTGAAGCATTCACTTTTTAGCATTCTATAACCTTCCGAAATTTGTCGTGCTTCAACATGTCACTTCTTTGTAAAAACTCAAAAATTCCAATTATTTAAATTTGATGGATTTACACTCCTCACATCTGATAGCATTTCCTGATGAAATCTATATTTTTACATTATTGGAGAAACTTGACATTTAAGATTATCCTTATTTTATTGGAAATATGTAAGAAAGAAATCAGTGATGATTGGACTAAGATTGCTTACATCACAAACTAGAAAAGGTTCTATCTCCACAAGTAAATTAATCTACTTGCATATCCATCAATCAATGAAAAAAGGTTCTATCTCTACAAGTAAATTAATCTACTTGCATATCCATCAATCAATGAAAAAGTACTACAGGTTATTCATAATAAAAAAAATTATTAATTTCTTCCAATATCTCAACAATGTCATTGTTAACCATTTCAATACAAAGCAATCAATTAGGTATTTGTGTGCTTTTAATATTACGATGATCAATGTTAAAATCATGAAACTTCATCATGTTATTAGCATGTTAAAAGCTGTTATGCAAAATAAGGCCACAATATTGTAAAATGTTACTTTTTTTAGGAAGATAGTGGGAATGAGGAGGTAGAGTTTTGACATAGAAACCACAAAAGATATTTTGCCATTGGATTATCACTTAAATACCAAATGTTAGTGGATTTAATTATTGTGCCCATTATAAGCATGTTATAACTTTGAGTATGCAATTTGAGAGCATTTTTGTAAAATCAAAAGATGACCATGTGAAGGTCCTTATTAAACACGATTTCTTTCTCCCAAATTAAAATTCAAACTTGTACCAAGATTTTTATTCTTTAAAACCCTAGCCATTCACCACCAAACTCTTTAGTTCAAGTAGTACCTCCACAAACCTTAGTGCTTGGGGTTTAAAGGGGATGAGGGGGATTCAGGTAGTAGTAGTAGAAGCATTTCTAACCAAAAAAAAAAAAAAACCTAGCCATTTCATATTGTTCTCTTTGATATCACAAAACCCACATAATAAGGAAGAATATAAAAATATTTGGAGTTAGGGCTAACCACCCCAATGATAATGTCACGTTCTCATATGATAAATATTGATAATGATGTTTCTAATCATAAGGGGTTAGATTAGTTTCTTAATGTCTCATGAGATTCATAGGTCTTAAGCCAATATCTTAGGGTCACCCTAAGAAATTTTTCCATATAATTGGGACAAATGAACTATACATATGCGAGAAAATAATTAGCAAAGAAAAATTAATAATATTTCAAAATTGGTAAAAACTAAGTGCAAATCTACACAATGAGAGAGATAGTCACAATTTTTGCTGTGGTTATTTGTGATTTTTTTGTTGTTCTTATATCAATTTTTTTTTTTTAAACAGAAGTATTTTACTCATTCTTATAAATTGTATACATAGATTATATAAAAAAGTTGAAAGAAGCTCGGTGTTTCTTCCAACCACACAACAAAAACATCAACATTGAGAATCTGCATAGCTAAATAATGTACAATCTTGTTCTGTCATATTAACTATATTGACGACTTATTTAAAAATATTATTATATTTCTCGTTAACGAATTAAGAGGCCTATAAATGTATTTGTAGAGGAATTTTTACACAAGGATGTTGACCAATTTATACATTTCAAGACAAGCTTCATGTATCAATAGATAAAGCTTTCATATGTATAGGTGAACCATGTAAAAGATTAAGAAAACCATAGCCATAGCAATCTTATGAACTTTATCTTAAACTTGTTTATTCACTCTAAGAAGCCAATTAGTTAATAATTGGCTGAAATATGAAAGCCATAAAAATAATATGATATGGTCAAATAAAACTGGGAGCAATTTCAAAAAACTAATAGATCCAAGCATTCAAATACATAACCGAATTTATCAAAATTGTTTGTCATATCCATTATTTTATTATGTTCAAGGACGGAGCAAGAACTTTGAGTTAAGAGAACGGTTTTACTGTTGGTTGTATGCATCAATTTCAACTTTTGACTCTCCTACTACTTAATTGCTGATTTTTTTTTTTTTTTTTTTTTTTGAGTAAGAACAAAATTATTTTTGTTTAGAATTTTTTAAAGGGTAGGGTTGTTTATTTTGGATAAAATTGGTTAATTGAGCTTAATTTTTTTTAGTTCCACAATTGGTAATTTTTGTTGTTGTGCTTTTTTTTTTTTTTTTTTTTGGGCTTGTATATATTTGTTTTAAATTTTAGATCTATAAATTTTTTTATGATTACTAAAATGAGAAAAATGCTAGAGTTACAAACTTTTTTTATTATAAATTATTGACTAGTAAGTAAAAAAAAAAAAAAATGTAAATGATGAGTCCATATGCGAACCAATAAAAATTTGCTACAAAAATGGATTGTAAAAATGTTGTCAAAAAGTTTATAAGTATAACGTTACTCTTAAAAGAATCAATAATATTGTTTAAAAGAAATAAAATGTAATTTTATGAGAAGTGCTATGTCTACAACATTTTCATCACAAATCATAAGTAATTAGTTGTTATAGTTTCAAATTTAAACCTGCCACTGAAATTATTTTTTTTGCCCTAATAATAACAATCTACCACTTAAAATTTGTTATGAAAATGTTGTAGACATAGCATTTCTCTAATTTTATAGAAAAAAATTTCTAAAATTAGTACACATAATATATTAAAAAAAATTGGGGGGTGGGGGGCATTGCCCTCCCTAGTCCAATGGTTGCTCTGTCCATGACTATGTTCACAATTATATGAAAATTACACGTTCTATAGATTGAAAAGATTTTCTAGCCGCATCAAATACAAAAAAACTACAAAATTTGAACTTTGTAATAGGAGGTAAGTGCATAAAATACAAATGTAATGGATTTGTTTATTATTTATTATTCATAACATTACCTTTGTTTTTGTTTGAACAAAATCCATGGCTCAAATTGTAATCAATAACCTTGCTTGTGAAATGTTAATATGATATTTGTAGACAATTGTTGTGACCTGAAAATTCGTGGTTACTGCAATATTAACCCTTATAAAGGGGTGCCAAAAACCCTTATAATTTGATGAAAAACATTTCATTCAAAATGTTAGAGGTGAAGAAAAGGAACAGTCTTCACTCTTCATTGCTTGACAAATATAATTTCAACAACAAATCTTCAGCCCTTACGAGGTGTATTATATATTCATTCATTTTAAAATGAATACTTTCTTACTAATTACTAATTAGCATTTGCTAAGTGCTTTTTATATGGCCAAATTGTGACAAAGAAAGATACAAAACTGTTCAACTATTGGGTCTGTATCAGGGAATTGCGGAATGTCAAAACTTTAAAATCAGATCTGAGAAAATGAATAGGATGAAAGAGAAGAATGATGATCTAGATTTCAGTGTTTGATTTATCCATGTGACAATGCAATAGAGCAGTATCTCATTTTACATGTATTGGTCCACTGTATGACTTGGTATTGAAATTGGCATTGTGGTAAGTGATGTTTCATATGGTAGAATAAGAAATTTGGAGTCCAATCTCCACCTATACTAAAAACCAATTGGTGTCTTGGTCTGATAATAAAGAGCCATGATAAAACGCAGACATCATAGGTTAAAACTCTATTAAAAAAAAAAAAAAAAAGTGTTCCAAGGAACAGAGGGAAATGCCCTTGTCTCTTGGACTTGGGAGTGAATAAGATGCATAAAAAGTGGAAACACCAAGATGGCGTGTTCTAAACTACTGGGGGTTTTTACCAATTCAATAATCAGGGTAATAAATGTGGATTATATTAACTTATATTTACTGAGAAAGAGAGAACAATTCTACATCATAGTTATTTTACATTACTATGCCACTTACAATAATTTAGTATCACCTTTTAAGATCCTAATAAGACATGTGGACTTAAGGTCAAAATTGCATGCTACCATTGTGCAAGTACTACACCCATCTGCATTTCCTTTTCCTTCTCTTTGTATGTCATCTGCATTTTTCATACAAAAAATGTACTCAGTCTTAGTAAAATACACAGTAGGAGTTGGGAGAAGAACAGAGGGAGAGAGAACATGAAATTCTGATAACACAAGTTAAAAAGAAAGAGTGGGAGAAGCCAAAAAGTCACCTTTGAAAAAGGAAAATAGAAACATTGATAGAAAGCTTGTAATATGAAATAGCAGTTAGATCCTTACCTATATACACAAACGCCTGTAAAACACATCAACTAACTTTGTAACTCAAAATTGAGACTTTGACAATGTAGGAGTCAGCTTCAAACTAATATCACCATAAGGTTCTTCTTGTTGTACATCCACAAGTCCATAACTCTTCAAAACCTGTAATTCACCATGACAATCACCTATCTTTACCGCGCCTTACAAACAATTAAGAATATAAATAAATCCAGTTTAAAAAGAAATTCATAGTTCAACACAGTGCACATTTTGGCATGAATCAAATCATATAATGTCACACTATTAGCAATCAACCACCCAAGGACATAATGAGTGTTCAACATAATTATAAAAAAAAAAAACTACCCAGCAAAGGACAGCCAGATGCATGTTTTAATACTTCAGCATTCAAGCCTGAGACTGGAGGAAATAAGCTAATATTTCCTGGAAATTTAAAACGAAATCACTATAATTGATTGATAAACTATCCATCATCCCCTCTATGCATTAACAAAGTCCAATTTTTACCATGTGACAGTAGAAACGGCAGGATAAGCAGATAACTAATAAACTCACAGTTCCACAAACTCAAGACAAGAAAATGAAGGACAAAGAAAGATTCTTTTCACTAAGTCATTAGTAACTGTCAAGTTTGAAACACAAGAAACTACCAAACCCTTAAGCTATAAGACACTTAAACACTGACTCATGTTGCTGCAACCCAGAAAAAATTAAGTTTTTCTCCTTAATTATCTTTAAGGATGACGTTTTCCTTATAGATATCTTGCAAAGATATGGCTACATGGAAAATGTTTCAGAACTTACCAGAGTCTCAAAGAACATTCGAGCACATAGCTTTCTGGTTTTTCCTTCTAAAATCTTGTTTAAACTGAGATCTCCAGATAGATCTTCTGAGATTGGGTCAATTGGAGAATGTCTTTTTAAATACTGAGCCACAGCCCTGCACGTGAATAACATATAAGATATTACTTATCCACTAAAATGTAGTTAACAGGCTAACAAATTTTTATATTTAAAATACCTGGTTCTCACAGACAATGAGTCAACTATTCCTGTAGCTTGAGATCCTGCAATAAGACATGTTGTCAACACATATCATACAAAAGTATAATTCATAGAATTTGACAACCTAGTTTGATCATAATTTCACACAAGTAACTGAGAGAAACACTCACAATTTATAGAATCACCAAAATCAAAGATCAATATAAAACGTTACTTGGCTTACCTGTTGGCGTATTGTTATCTGCCTCCAGAAAATAAAGGTCCTATGATGAAACAATGCAAAGAGTCAGATTATTGTTACCTTACTGTTTAAACAGAACTAATTAATTTCTTTTTAAGGGACGGAATGAGGGAAACGTGATTAACTTAAAAGGAGATATAAATAGCTTCAACTACTTGAACATTATGCAGTAAGCAGTTAACAGAGTGGGAAACATGATCAACTTAAAAGCAAGAATATTTATCAGATAACAAGATTATATATATATATATATATATATATTAATAATAATAAATAAATAAAAACATGATGCACGAGGACTTACATCTAATTCTGTAGAATTCATTAAATCAGGAATATCTGAAAGAGCAGTGTTCTCTAAACCTAGTCGCTCCTCTAAAAATGTCATTGGGGTTTCCAGCTCAGACCTACGTGTGCCAGTGGATGCTGCAAGATCTGGTGTTGGCAGTAATTCAGTCTCGATGGTTACATGAGTAAAATCATCTCCTCTAAGAGTTGAAGCCATGGATCTAGCTGGAGTAGGCGCAAATTCATTTAAGAAATTGCTGCCATCTTGGCTTTCAACATTTCGAGGACGTTCCATTTCCATGTCAATGTCAGGTTCAGGAACAGGAGATTGAGCAACCGGCTCTAGGACAGCTTCAGTTGTGTGAGCAGGAGATTGTGCAACCCTCAACTCTGGGGGATGGTCCGTTGTTGAAGCAGGAGATGATGCAACCCTAGGATCTGGAAAATCTTCCTCAGATAAAACCAAATGAGGCTTGGTAAATATGCAGTCCTTCTTGTATATATTACAAATATCCATAGATAACCCTGCAGATAGATGCCCAATTACTCAGAAATGAATTCCTTAAAATAGATCCCTAATGCAACAGAAAAAGGGCTAAGGGAAAGGTCCACTTACCAGTTAATGAAGGCTGATCAAAAATTTGTTCCTTTCTACGAACATTGTTCAACTTCCACATACCCAAAGCAGAGCAAGGGACATCCCTCTTCTTACGCAATAAATCACTATAATCTTCAAGCGACTTTTTCATAAATCTACAAAGTCAACATCTATATCAATAAACTAGTACCAGAAGGAAAAAATAAAACAACTTCACAAAATATATGACCAACCGTACTTATTATTCAAAACTGTCGCCTTATCGAAATGCTGCTTTCTCTTCCTTGGTCTTGCTTTTGGTTGCTGAACAGGAGGAGTCGATCGAATAATGCCAAGTCCAGGAGAAATATCACCTGCCACAAACATAAAGACAACCTTCAGATGCAAAACAAGCTAGGATCTTTTAAGCCTCACATCCCATGTATAGAACCAATTATGAGAAAATTGAACTCACCAAATGCAACACGCGTATCAAGAATCTCAAGACCCTGTTCAGAGGCAGCAGAAGTTGGTGGTTCTGAATGTTGCTGAAATGGTAAAGACTTCTCCCCAGACATTAAATTTTCTTCCATGATTGGAGAGAGGATGTCCTTCTCATTCACAATTTCGTTTAAAGATCTGTTTGTTTCAACTATGTTTTCCCCATAATCTGGCATCACTGGAGGACGGTTTTCTAAGCCAAAATCATGACCAGCATCACGCAGTATTTCCATCTCTGGAATATCTTGAGGGATATTGTCATCTGAAAGCCTAGTGTCAAGTGTTTCTGTCTGATTACTTGGACCAGCATCTTGAAAGTTTGCATCATGTTGAAGATTTTGTGGAGTCCTGTCATCACTAAGGCTTGCATTTAGTGCTTCCCTCTGATTACTTGGACCAGGTTCTTCAAAACCCTTAGCCAGAGGTGGTGCAGGAATGCTGTAAATTAGCAAGACCAAACATTATTATACTGTTTCCTCATGGAAAACAAAGTATAGAAAACAGACTTGAATATAACTTCGAAACATACTCTTCCTCCATCAACCCAACATCTGAATTGGGAACCACCTCTAGACTTGATGAATCCATCATTACAATATCCTAAACAGATCAGAAGCTTCTGTTGGTGAAATTGCAATTGAAAACTCAGAATTGACCCAGCAATAAGATGACACAATCATAGCAAAAATTGACATACAAGAATAATGGAATCCAACCTCATCAAAAGTTATGGCAACATAAACCTCTCCTCCAGTAGGAATTTGATCTGGGGCATGATAATTTACAAGTGTTAAGGCATAAAATATTTGAAAAAGTAAATAACTAAAAAGAAAACAAATGTAGAGAATGGAAATTTCAAAAAGCTGTCCATGACAATAACCTGCTAACGTAATCTCCTCTATACTCTTGAGGTGATCATCCTTGGCCCTGAGAAACATAATCCAAGTGTCACATAAAGATTTCAGAGTAGAGAAAAAAAAAGGTGAAAGAGAAATTTCAAAGAACTTTACCCCTTAGAATACATCTCATCATTCAATTCCAAAGCATCAAGGTCAAATGTTTCTGGCAAAGTGATCGATTGAACCGGTGCCTTTCTTGCATCCTCTGGCAAATTAAGATCTATAGAATCGAAGGCCTTTCTTAACAAATTCAAAGCAAGATTACAATCATGGAACAGATAATCCACTTTCTTTGAATATATCCGAACAACGCCCAAAAGAAGGTGGCCCGACATTCTCAGTGCAATGGGAACTTCTGGAAACATGATTCGATCTAAAAGAGACACATTCAAACACAATGTGTCAACCACATTTGTTACAATCCGCTTCAATAATATTCATTGTACCATGCATTTTTTTTTTTTGACACATTGTTAACATGAACTGTTGACAACATAACATGAACTAAAGTAAATTTGATAAATTTAAATTACCCAACAAAGAAAGTTGACAACTTGATCTACAGGACACTTTAAAATAAATAAATATCAAACAGAAAGCAAGGCAATTTTGATTGAAATTAAGCACCCCAACAAAGTAAATTTTACAATTTCATTTAAAAAATCAATCTTTAAATTTTTTTTATTATTTAAAAATCCCAAAATCACAGCCAACAATTCTCAATTAATTGTACCATGTAGTTAACATGAACTGTTGACAACATAACATATCCAGACCGAACTACATTTATCAATGAACTACATTTACACCCCTATAAAACAGAAAACTAAAGCAAATTTGATAAATTTAAATACCCAACATAGAAAGTTAACAACTTGATCTAAATTAATCATCAAATCAAGCACGCAAATGGGCATCCAATGATACATTCCCCTATAAAACACTTCAATATATAAAATAAATAAATAAATATCAAACACAAAACAAGGCAATTTTGATTGAAAATTAAGCACCCCAACAAAGCAAATTTTACAATTTCACCAAAAACCAATCTTTAAATTTAAAAATAAAAATAAAAAAAGGTGCAACCTTTGATTACAACATTAAAATTTTACTCTCAGCAAAAACAAAAAACCAACCCAAAATCAAATTCACATCGAATTTGAACAAACACCCATCAAAATTTACCATCTTTACTGTTTCAACACACAAAAAACCAAAAAAAAAAAAAAAGTTATCATCTTTAGAGAGAGAAGAACGGACCAACAGTGGAGGAGATATCGGTGGAGGTGTAGTGAGACTTTTTGAGGCGGTGCTGTAGATGAGCGGCGAACCACACTGTTCCCAGTGGCCCTTTTCGCGCCAAAAATGTCTGTGAGTAAAACATTCTTCTTCTTCTTCGATTCGATTTGATTGTTAGATTGATAAATGGATACAGAGAGAGAACAAATTAGGGTTTACAATTACAGAGAGAGTTCTAGAGAGAGAGAGAGGGGTTAGGGTTTTTATATATTTTTGTGGTTTTTCTGAGTTTGGAAGGTTGAAACGTTTCGATTTTTTTTTCAATTGGAGCGGGAATCGAAGAGTGGCGCGAAACTGAAAGCGTACGAGGGAATTTTTCTTTTCTTTGTTTTGTGTGTGGATTTACGGGAAGGGTCATGGTGGTGTGAGGGATTTACGAGAAGTGCCATTTGGTTTTTATGGGTTTTGGGCTGGGGTGTTGGGCTTTGTATAATTTTGTTGTAAGGATTTAGGAATATTTCTTTGTTTAAAATTAGAGATTTGACTAAATTAAAAGAAAATGTAAAACAATATTTTGATCCCTAAAATTTATCAAAAGTTTTTTTTTTCATCTTTAAATTTTAAAAAATTCTTTTTTCATCCTTAAATTTTGTAATTTTTTTTTTCAATAGTTCAAAGATAAAAATAAGAATGAAAAAAGATGTTTAAAAACATAAAACATTTTTAATAGTTTAGGGATGAAAGACGAAATTACAATATTTTAGGAATAAAAAAAACTTTTGGTAATGTTTAGAGATCAAAATATTATTTTTCCTCAAAAAAAAGAAGGGAAATTTTTTTTTTCCCACCTTTATGTTTAAGATAATTCACAAGCCCAAAATAATGAAATACGACTAGATGACCTCTTGGGTTTCTTCTTTTTCTCTGTCATTCTTATTCTCTATTTTAAATGCCAATGTCTTAAAGTGGCATAATTCTTATTTACTAATGGTGAATATGATCAATGGAATTCTGGAATCATAGAATATGCGAAATTATAATAACTATATAAGACGCTCAACTGTATGACACATTCTTACATATAATTTAAATAAAAAAAAAACAATAAAATTCAATCTATAATAAGTTGCTAACATCCACAATCTTATATGATATCCAAAAGTAAAGCTCCAAGTGCATAATATATTGGGTTTTGTGGAGCCTAGTTGTGTTTGATTCGAATTATAACCCGACTCAATATAAAAGTGCTACGATTTTTAATAGGATTTTTTTTTTTTCTGAGATTTAGTCAATGGAGCGGAGGTTTGGGCACCGGACAGAAAAAAATTGTTGTTTAGAGATTAGGGTTTTATGTGTTGTGTTGAGAGAGAAAAAACTGTATTGCCGCATCTTGTATTTTTCCCTGTAAATAGTAAAATCACTGTAAATCCGTGAACGTAGGCAAATTGCCGAACCACTTAAATATTGTCTTGTATAATTGTTTTCTTTGGCGCATATTTTTCTCTATTTTTTTGCATCTCACAGATTTGATAATTTCGTGTATATTCCCTATATAATTAGGTTTTAAAACAACATAAAAAGTTAAAGGAATATTGTATAAAAATGACAAATGAAAAAGGAAGTCGCTTCTATATCTTTAACAATGAGTTAATGACACTAATTAGAAGTGAATGCCACGTAAAATACTAATGACCTATTTGGATGGAGGGGAGAAGGAGGAGGAGTAGAGAGAGAGTAGAGGGAAATAGAGTAGAGTTGGCTAAAAATAAGCTAATTTTATACTAAATCTATTCTACTCTACTCTACTTTCCCTCCGTCCCCCTCAATCCAAACGAACCATAAAATGGATCAATAAGAAAGGCATCACTTTGTCTAGGGAAGTATACTCAAGGCAGAGAAAGTTTTTGGGCATGATTTGCAATTTGTGTCATGCTCTTTGTCAAAACACAGTGCATTGTAATGCTTTTTAAAATTTTATTTATTTATTTATATAAACTAAATTTTTTGATGTAAGGTTAGGAATTTTATTATTTTGGTAAACTGTATGCATGAGATTATAGATAATTTGTAAGTCTTATAAATAATAATAATAATAATAATAATAATAATAATAATAATAATAAAAAAATAAAAAATAAAAAATTTGTAAGAAGCTCGATGCTTCTTCTGATTAAACAACAAAATCATCAACATTTATAGCCTACTTAGCTAGATATTGTTTAATCTTGTTATGCATGCCACGTTAACTTTGTTGAGGACTTGTTTTAAAGGTACAATGTAAATGAAGGGGTTTTGCATAATGCAAAAATGCTATTGCTCATAAAGTGTTCATAAACAAAATCATGAGTATCACGAAAGCAATAAATTTAGGCAGAACATTAATCTAGTATTAATTATGAATCATTGATTTATTACAAAACAAAGATTATAATGTATATTACAGTTATAAATTCATAAATGAAAATTATTATATTCAATTAACTTTCATAATGTAATATCAACTATAATTCTTTTTTTGATCAGAAAATATTAACTACAAATTTTTTTTTTTGAGAAACTTATTAACTACAATTTAGTCAGTCATTATATTGGCATATTTTTGTAAATGGATAAAAAAAAATTAGTGTTATTATATATTTTATATAGGGAAAAATGTTAATCAAATAACTTGTGAACAAGCTCGAGTTAGGGTTTTTTTTTTTTTTTTATTAATTTGAATCAAGCTTGAACATATAATCTTGATTAATGGTGAGATTGAACTAGACTTATTTTCTTTTACATTTGGCCAAAAAGAATTGTGAGGCATTTGAGGTAAAAACAATATTATTATTATTATTATTTGATAAATTTTCATGGACCACCATCATGCATTTAGTAGAAAAAAAAGAACCATAAAAAACTATTGAAAATAACATGCCCAAAATATGACTAGAAGCGTTTTGGCTTTCTTCTTTTTTCTCTTTCGTTCTTGTTCTCCACTTTTAAACGCAAGGGTCTTAAAAAAAACGCAATTCCCTATTCACTAATGGTAAACAAGATGTCCATAGTCATGACTTATGATGATCAATGGAATTATGAAATCGGAATATGTGAAACGAGTCATATATAAATTATAAATTATAAGAATTATAAAAGAATCTCAACTATATGACACATTCACACATATAATATAATCTAGATTACAATAAAATTCAATCTATAATAAATTGTTAACATCCACATTCATCTGCCAACAAGGGCTTGGCTCAGCTGGTAAGGTTCGTTCGCTCCGCCTAACCAACCCAAGTTCGATTCCCGCTGCCAGCGAGCTTTTGTTGGTGGGCTGCTGTGTGAGGGATTTAAGGGGAACACAGGTTCGAGCCTTGGCGGGTACCTCGGTGGTCCTTGTGGGTCCTATCCCTCATATGGTCTCTACAAACCCGGATGGCATAATACAACCATAAAAACCCCCATTTTTGGTTAGCAAAAAAAAAAAAAAAAAAAAAAAAAAAAACATCTACATTCATCTATGATATCCAAAAGTAAAGGCTCTTATATGTGCATAATATAGGTCTTAAAATAACATAAAAATTTAAGACTACGGCATATTATATAAAAGCAACAAATGAAAAAGGAAGTTCCTTCTATGTCTTCAATGATGAAACTTATTAGAAGGGTATGCAAAGTAAGATGGATGAATAGGAAACGCATCACTCTGCATAGGAAGATGGGTAGCCGATGCAATTGGAGACATGGGTACATCTTTGGAAGTTGAGGCCTTGCTTGGTCCAAAGGAGTATGTTACATTTTGTTGGGCATGAGTTTTCTCGAGGCGAAGAAAGTATTTTTGGGCATGACTTGCAATTTGTGTGTTGTTCTTTGTCGAAACATGCCTTGCAATGCTTTTCCAATCTCCCTTACCATATATCTTTAAACCCTCTTCGAACAACCTATTTATAGAGATTGAGGAATTAAGAACCAAAAAAAAAAAAAATTAGAATCATTCATTCCCATGAAAGTATGATGATTGATGCATGCGATGTATAAGTGCACCTATCAAAGTGGAGCCAGACAAAACATATCAAAGTAAAATTAACAACAAATTTTCATGAATATTACGTTAATTAAGTTTTAAAAAGAATAAATATTTCCCTGGACAACATAGCTAATAACACCTCATTCGATTACCATGAGTACTAGAATGCCAATCCACAAATTTCGATCAATCACGGTTCAAAGGGTTTTCTGTTTTCTATTTTCTATTTATTTTAAAATAAAGATCATATTGTTTTCACATATATTAATATACATACCTTAAGAAAAAAAAAGGAGAAAAAAGAATAAGAAGAAGAAGAAATATAATATCTATCATGGTTTAGGGTTCAGTCCACCATGTAAACAAGTCTACAAATATACATATGGATTTAAATTCTCTCCACATACTATCTACAAATCTGAATAAGTATTCTAAATTTACTTATTCAAAGAAAAACATGCTAGAGCTAAGTCTTAATAAAAAGAATGTATATTATATATATGAACAGATTCACACTAATGATAGTGTAACAAAAACAAGGACAAGGACAAGTAAAAGTAAAAGTAAAAGTTTTAATTTGATACATACTCATGTTCTTCTTTGGTCCATTGATCCCCCATTCCCCTTTTCTTCTTGGGTTTTTCTTCCACTGCAGGTGCTATTTCTTTTCCTTTTTTCTTCTTATTGGGTATTTCTTCAACAATTTGACCAATTTCACTGTTCCCATAGTTAGGTACCTCAATGAAACTTGGCCTATGCCTTATAAATACTCCTTCAATTAACGACCCGTAGTGTTCCTTAATATCTAGTATACTTTTCGATGGTAGCTCACGAGCAATTTTCTCGAAAATATGTGGACAATCAAGAGGAATTTCTTTGATCAATTCCTCAAATTTCTTATTCTCTTCGGGACTCCACACAGCTCGTGGTGGTGATTTGAGATTGTAACGAAGATCTGAAGAAAGCAATGAATTCATGGTGACAAACAAAAATGGAAGAATAAAGGACTAGTGTATGGTATTGGTATTTGTACTAGAAGAGAAGGAGGTTATTCTTATATTATATAGAGGCTCGGTTATGGTTTGGGTTTACATGTCCTATTCAGACAAGGATTAAGGGTTACTTGGCAGTCAAAAAACTCCTGATCAGATAAGGATTTCTTTAAGGAAGTGTTGGCATGCAATGCAAAGATCAAAATTTACGTTTCTTAATGCATTCCAAACTTGCGTCGACAATTACATTGCCACCGCCATTGAAGCCATAGCCCAAACCCATAAATTATTATTATTATTTTATTAATAAATCAATAAAAGGCAATTTTTGTGTAAGAATTTAACAAAAAAAGTTTAATTACGTTAGTTTTTCCAAAATAATAATAATAATACTAGGTAATGTCATTTTTTATGGAAAACAAATCTGTTATAGATTGCCACTTAATCAATGACACGTCAGTCAAAATTTTTGCTAGGTTTAATTTGTAGGTTTTCTTTAAATTAATTTTATCCTCCGGGTGTGCCATGCCCACCAATTATAATTAAGGGTGGCAAAATTTTACATGACTTACTAAAAAGGCATGAAGTTAGTAGATTATAAGTTTAATGAGTTTGTGTCATATTCGGGTTGACACAACTAACCCGTTTAGTAAATGTATCGTGTTTGTATCCAACTCAAGAAACCTCTTTGATTTGTTTGATCCGTTTAATTAAATGTTATTTGATCAAAATACATTTTTAATAATCCTAAGTATATAAATTTATTAGTTATTGTAGCTTATTTTATTTGATAAATTGTGATTGATTATTTGTGATGTTGAGAAATTTTTACTTTTTAATTATTATCTATGATGCAGTTACTATATATTAATTATAATTTTTAAATTTTTTTTTGTCAAATTGCCATGTGAATTAGTTGGCAGTCCAAGAAAAAATTCCTAGCCGGAAAAGGATTTAGTTAAAAACTTAAAAAGTGTTCTGACACAGTGACATGCGGTGTCATAAAACTACAATTCCTAGCCGAAGAAGGATTTCGTTAAAGAAGAGAAGGAGTGATTCTTACTTTTTCAATTTTGAAAATTTGACTAGTTAATTTATAAAATGTTCTCCTTATTTGCATCTAATGGGAACTTTACATGAAAATTTGGGAACATAATCATCAATGACTCTGCAAGTTCTTTCTTCACAACACTAGATGTGAGGAACTGGTTACAATCCAAGTTGGCCAAGTGATGAGATGCTGGTAGGTGGAGAATTGAGCAAGTGGTGTCAATGAGTTCTAACTCAACCTGACACTTGTAGTTATATGTATTAGGTTGAGGGTGCAATAGCAGATTCAACCCTTATTGGGTTTGGGTGCATGTGTAGCTTACCAATAATTAAAAAGATAAAAATTATTATATTTTTTAAACTAAAAATATGAGTTAAAAACACGATTTCAATTTAAAAAATGTTTATAACAATGTTTGCGTAGCAAGGTGTATGTAACACACACTACCCTAATTTAAAATATTTAATTGGTCGGACTATCTTATGTTGATCATAAATTCAGTTGTTATTCGGCTTGGGAGTAGATTAGGGTGAAGTATCTTGAGGTTAATATGTGGAGAATCTGGTTTTCAAAACATATTTCCCAAAGCATGCTTTAATTTGCTAGCTTGCCATTCAACACAGACTCTCAACTAAGGACGAGCTAGTTAATTGGGGTTATAAGGGTGGAGTAATTTTTAGCTATTGCCAGAGCATAGAGAATAGTGTTCTGTACTCTAAATTTGAGAGGACAGAGTACTTAAAAATTTTCCTATAAAGGCGATGTACTTTTGAACCTTATGCATGAACAGATTGAAATTTAGGGATCATATCTCTTTTGATTGCTTTCACTCAAAGGATAAGGGAAGTCATTTTCAGAAAATGTTTGCGTAGTTGATTATCACAAGACTACTTGGATATAAATACTAAGATTCTTGGGGATAGTCAAAGTCGTGTTTGATCTCTTAAAGGTCATTGTTAATAATGTTAGGGGTTGTGTAGCTTGTTTTAGAAATGTGAAGAATTCTATCTTTTTTTTTTTTTTTTGAGGAAAGAAGAATTCTATCTTAAATAGAGCTATTTGTAGTTTATGGAGGATTATCCCTATGTCCATATTTTATCATGTTTAGTTTGCCTTGCTTAGCTTCGTTCTTTTATGATGTTTGATCTTTAGCCTCTTGTTTTAGCTAGACAGCTAGTGCTGCTTCTTGTAGTGTATTTGTTTCTTTTCGTTAATGATACCATTATTTTAAATGGTAGGCATATAGAAGACTCAAATACTTCTTATTAATGCTACTTTATTGAGTCATTGAAAAAAAAAAAGTTTTGATAAACATTTTATTGAATCATTGAAATTTGTATAATCTTGTAGGAACCTCATCATTGTGGGAAAATGAATAACCTTTTTTAATAGGAATCATGACACAAAATTTCTTAGGGGTACGGTGGTATCATAAAATTAGCTTAAAAACTTCTTTTTATATTTTAATTTTTTCATGTTAGATACATCTATTTCTAATAGGATAAAAAAAATATTTTATGCATCGAATATATGTAGGAGTGTGCAATCAGTCCACCAACTCGCCAAAACAGATATGATCCAACCTAACCTGCAAGGTTAAGTCAATTTTTAAAGATTAATTGGTTGTGAAATTTTATTTTTTAAGTGGATCGGATTAGATTCAGGTCATAAAATTTATATATCTACCTAACCCTAGACTAATTCATCAACAACAGCCAAAATCCTGCATTAAGAAGAAAGAAAAATTACTGTTTAAACGACTTGTAGCAATCCCATTACCCAATTACGCCACTTCCCAAAACCCCACGTTTAAAATTCCTCTTTAATTCAGTAATAATATTATTATAGTAATCACCCATTACAAATACATACCTTTCGTGTACCTTAATCATACGCAAACAAAATCGCACAATCCCAGGAATCTCCACCTGATATCACACAAAATCGCCACGTGTACACCCAATACCAATTTCAAGTATATACGTCGCGTGTACACTTATCACACGCAAACCAAGCTCCCATCCACCATTTAACACGAATCTCCGAGGCACAATGGCTAACGTGCGCCGCAGGTCCGCTAAAAAGTCAACCACATGTAAGAGTATATGAACACAATAAAAATAAATTTGTTAACTCAAATATTAGAAAAAATATTGTAAATTTTTTGTGTGTATGCAACATTGACACACACACACAGTGACACCCATTGATTAAAGTAGTCTATAAATACAAAAAAAAATTTGACTAAATTCTTAAAATTCTTTCATCGCTTTAACCCAAAAAAAAAAAATTCTTTCATCGCAGTTTATTAATGGTAGGTAAAAAATAATGTCAATGATAAATGTAAATAAGAACTAAAATAGTTTGTCAAATTGTGTGTTTGTAACACAATTTTTTCACAACTGCAGATGTGATAGATTGTTAGTAGCGAATAAAAAAAATGATGTTAGTGTTTGGCCTAGATGAGAAGGAGTACATACTTGCCAACTCAATTGTTGTGATTTTTTTTTTTTTTTTGTTGATGATTGAATTACTTTTCATCAAATTTCAGTGATGACTTATGTTTAAATGATTTAAGTTAAAAGGGAAATGTTAACAGTTGTTCTAAGTGAACCATTTAAGAAAGTTTTTATGAAAAAAAAAAAAAATTTAGTGTTTTGATTACTTTTTTTTTTGTTGTAAAAATGGTGTCAAAACTTTTCTAAAATGATTTGTTAATAATTATTTTAAGGGGCACTTGTTAACAATACCTTAAATTAAAAATTGAACTTGATTGGTTGGTTTAATAGGGAATTTGTCACGTCTCGAACCCAACTATAAAGAAAGGCACGTGACAACCGCCGCGCTTATAAAGTAAGCACCCTACAAACGTGCAAGGCCTTCTTAGCAACTAAAATTTATTCTCAAAAATTAAATCAAATAAATTCAAAATATCTCAACAATTTCTTTATGAATAGGTCTCCAATAATTTAATAGGAACAAAATCCAAACCTTATGTACATAATGCCAATTGGCCAATAAATATAAAACTATTAGAAGACCATCCGATCCTAAAATCACTAAGCTTCTTTTCTTGCTCACAACACAACATCAAAACTCCCAAAACTTGTCATTCTTCACAATCTGAAACTAGAGGGGAAAAAGGGGGTGAGTTGACAACTCAATAAGTAACCAAAGTCCCAATAAGTTCTATCAAGCAATAGATCTGTAAAGTATAAGGTGTAATATGTGTTTTCAAAAGTTATAATATACTATGTGTTTTCAAAATAACTGAAGAAGTTTCATAGTCTTAAAATAATAAGTTGCACATAGATCACATACTTTAATCTTACAAATATATCATAGATGGTTTAGAAAATAGTTAGTTTTCCATATATCAAAAGTTATAACTTACAATAGGTTCCAAAAACACATAAGCAACTTTAGTGACTCAAAATAGTTCAAATACTCAAACATGTCCAAAATCACATATGTAGTTTTAAGGACTCAAAATAGTTCAAATATTCAAACGTAATTCATATTCTTAACAATCTTATGAGTATGGTCACGCTATATCCACGTGATTAGGCACTAGAGTACCAATGAATAACTCCCATTGGTTGGGTATTAGAGTACCAATGAATAACCCTCATTAGCTAGGTATCAGAATCAATTCATAGTCAGATTGTCCATAATCATATATATAAAATCATAGTTTCTAACAAAAATATATCTTATTCAAGCATGTATATAAAAATCATATACTTAGTATTAAAATATATTTGTAATAATTCTTTACTTGAAATCAGTAATACAATAGAAATAAAAATTCTAACAATTATAAACAATTTTCAATAGTTAAAAATACATTAATATAAGTAAAATAAAACCCAATTAGGATAAGGTTACTTACCTCCAAAAGCCATACCAAAAAAAACTTATTCCTAACATTTCTTCTAAAATCCTTAGATATCACCTAAAACAATTTTACAAGTACCATTTACTCAATAATCAAATAATTTAAAAATGACTTATAATAGTATCTGGCGAGAAGAAAAACTGCTAAAAATATCCATCTTATATACTTCAAAACTATCATTAATTTATCTATATAAATTCTGTCTCATCACTAAGCCTAACAATAATCCCCTGTTTCTTACACCAAACTCACATAGTCAAAATATTTTTGTTTCTTTACTTTTTGCCACAAATAGTTCCCTAGGAATAAAACCTATAGAACATACTATACTTATAGTCATATAGGGTCTATACGTGTTTTTTTTTTTTTTTTTTTTTTTTTTGCCACCATTAGATCTTCTGAGACGAGGACAAACTAAGTACCATATCATACAAAAATCAAAGCACCAGGACATTTACGAATACATCACACCATTCTTTTTTTCTTTTTCTTTTTTTTTCAAAAGCATGTGAGTCTATGTCAGACCTCAAATTTACGATTTTGGTAGTTTAAAAAACCGGAATGATAGATGGTTTCCGGTTACCGTGGTCTAACTGGTCAGTCTGGTCCGGATTTCAAAACCTTGGCCTAGACTACTAGGCTTCTGTATATCATGAAGTCTCGTACTTAGGTCACTATTCTTTAAAGAAAAAGTGTGCAGAAACTTCACACCTATCAGAACAAATCTTAACGCAACATAAAAATTTATAGTTTCTATCGCAGTTAATGCAATAAAAGTCTTAGAAAAGGTTAGATTTTCGAGATAAGAACAGTAGCTTAGAGGGTGTTTGGATTGGGCTGTTTTGAGTTACATAACTCAAAAACCTTAACTCAAAACTTAAAATTTGTGGGACCCACCAATTGAAATATTGTTTGGTTTAGTTTTCAGCATTTGTTTCCAGTTCTCATATCTCAAAATTTTGAGTTTTGAGAATGAGAAATGAGAACTCCTCAGAAGCTGTTTTCAGTTTTTGAAATATGAGTTTTGTGGCATTTTTCGTAAATAATTGCAAACGTGTGGGACCCTCTTCAGTGTCTGGTCACATCATCCTTAGAGCCGTTGGAAGCATTTGCTATGCCAAATACTCTAGGTTCAGTTTGGCCTCTATTTTCCTCTCTTCTCTTTACTCCTCTGACTTCTCCATTAACTCCATTTACACCTTCTCCATTTACTGCTTCTCCATTAACACCTCTCACCCACCTCTACCAACATACCATTATTTCAAACTTTTACCTTTCTTTTATTGCTCAGACCTCTCACTTGTTCCATTTTTTCACAAGCTACTCTTAACCCAGCACAAAGCGAGCGGAAGAAGAAGGAGTCCCAGCCACAAACAAGAACACCCCGACACATCTGATATCGGTGCCGACTTCGGTTTGAGAATCCAACCTCTGCCCAGGTGACTGCGTTTTCTCTCTCTCCCTCCGTAAACCCACCTTGCTCTGTTTTGTGTTCCTCTAAATTTCAATGTTTGTATTTCAAAGTTTTTGTTCAGGTGCTCTGTTTTGATTTTGTTTGTGTTTCATTGTTTTTTTCAATTTCTCTAAACATTGATAGATTTTGTAAAATAATGAAATTTGTGTCTGATGGGTTTTGTAAATAATTTGTGTCTGATGGGTTTTGTAAAATAATCGACTTTGTCTCTGATGAAATGTGGACTGAGAAACTTTGATTCGGGTATATGTTATGGGTTATTGTATGGGTCAGCACTGGTTTATGCTAAAAATCCAATCTTTTTGTGACTTTTTTTTTTTTTTTTTTGAGGAAGCAATCTTTTTGTGACTTTGTTTGCCATTGTGTGTGCTGAGTCTTTAATATATATTTCGTTGCTTCTGTCTCCCTTCTTTTCTTTATATTGATGGTTTATCAGAAATTTCATATTTTGAAGCACTCCTTTATAATCACTTGAAGGGACTCTGTGTGTGATTTATTATAAATTCAATATCTATGGTCATTTCTTCTTGACAAGAGTGGCTGCTTTCTTTCTAATAACAAAGTGTACAATTGGGTTTATTCTTTCTCTTGGATCAAATTGAGTCATCACTTTTATTTTGTAACTTTGTTTTGTAATAATTCTATAAAGCTTGAGGTTATGTCTACTTGAGGTTGCATCCTTTAGATTTGTTATGGATCTCACTTTCTGTACGTAATTCTGGAAGACAAATTTTGTTTGATCTTTCAAACGGCCAAAAGGACCCACATTGACATATATACTAAAACCTATGATCTATAAATTAACACATTGTTGTGCTGGGATATTTGTATTAGATGGCTCATGAATCACAAGAGGTGGATGACAAATTGTGGCCTCCCCACATTGAACAAATCTTCATTGAGATTATGTTGGATGAACAGCTCAAAGGGAATATGGAAAATGGTGTGTTTAAGACCCCTGTTTGGGAATCTATTACCAAGCAGCTTAATACCCAAACTGGGAAGAATTTCTTGACTAAGAAGGTGATTCAAAAGCATAATAGGCTAAAGCAAAAACAACGAAAGTGGGGGCAATTGTTGAATCATACGAGGTTAGGGTGGGATGAGTTAACACAAACTGTTACCGGTTCTGAAGAAGTGTGGGCAAATGTGGTTGCGGTATGTTCTTTATTCCATCTGCTATTTACATATCTCTATTAACTTCCCAGTTGTCTTTCGTATGTCATATTGTTTGATGTCAATTTGTTTTGTTCTTGTTAGGGAGATCCAAAAGCACCGTTGTTACGGAAGAAGGGCTGCCCCCACTATGACAAACTAAGGCAACTATTTGCCCCTACCACTGCAATTGGGGCCCTTCAAATCTCTTCTAACACCCCAGCCCCAGATAGTGATGAAGAGCGTGCCCTAGAGGAGGCACTTGCCAACGATGGAAATTGTACCCAAGTGGTTCATGATGACTGCTACGGTCCAAACTTGGACGAAATACCAAGGGATGAGAGCCCTTTTAATGACCAAACCCAACGTCCTGATAAGCGTCTCGTTCAAGATTCCAGTGCCAAGGGGAAGAAGGTTGCCAAGAAAGCGGATAGGGCGAGTGAGATGACTACTGCTTTACAAGAGTATAATGCATTAACTAGAGAGAGGTATTCCCAAAGAAGGGGGAGGGCAGTTGGTAGCTCTGACCATTGTGGCCAATCAGCTGCTAGAGGTGATCCATGCTCACTGGGAAAGGCTATTCAAGTTCTGAATCAGCATGAGGACCTTGATGACGACGCCTATTTTGCCATTTCCACGGCTCTTCACGTCAAAGAAAATAGGGTGGTGTTCATGGGAATGCCAGAGCATAGGAGGAAGAGGTGGATGGACCTAGTTGCGAAGCAGAAGGGCAACTAGCAGAATTGATCTGCTTGTTGTTTATTTCTTTTATGTTATTTGGGTTTTGTTGTGCGAGTTTCATGGACTTGGATGTACTTATTAAAACAAGATTTAGACATGTGGTTGGTTGGACCATCTTTTGTTTTGTTAATGCTAGCTATCATAGATGGCTAAAAACTTAATATGTTTATGTGTATTTGATGGTGTTTGTAGTAGACATTGCCTCTTATTTGTCATGTTTATTAAATGCTATTTTTATTGTGTGATGTTATGTGTCAATATTTCAGCATTCATAACTGTTGTTCTATGCTCTTTTGCCATTTTCTAAAATTTGTTATACCATAAGTACCATATTTGCCCTATCTATTCCATAATTGTTGGTTTATGCTTATTTTTACATTTAAATCTGTGCTAATCTTCTTTCACTTCAGCATATAGGTCCTTATGTCTGGTCCCAATGACGACTTCTGGACTTATGACTTTGACAACGCCTACTTCAGCAATGATTATGAGATGCAGTGTGGGGACAACGACTTTGATGACAACTACTATCACCCGGATGAGGAGATGTTCAATGGGAGTTATGAATTTGATGACTCATTCTTTAACCAAGATGCTGACATGCATGAGTGCTGCAATGATACTGGGCACGGCTGCCTCAACCCTGACCATGACATCCTCCACAACAATGGGTATGATACAGATTATGACTGGTCTGATAGCGATACTGATTCTAATTGTGACTGGTCTGATTGTGATAGTGAGGAGGAGGTGTTTGATTGCATAAATGGTTTGGTGGGGGAGATGGCAGCCTATGTACAACGCCACTACAACAAACGTCCGATGCGTATAAGCATTTTGACTGGTAGTGGTTATATGGAAGAGGTCAGAGATGGAAATCCGAAACAATGCTTTGAGATGTTCCGCATGTCTTTGCGGTTATTCTATCATTTCGTTGATGAGTTGAAACGGCATGGATATCTGAAGGAAGGAAAGGGTCGTGTTGATGTGCAAGAATCTGTCGCTATGTTCTTGTACATCATTGGGCATAACACCCGAATGCGGTGTGTTGCGGACAGATTTCAACATTCGACTGAGACAGTGGCCCGCAAATTTCGAAGGGTTCTGCGAGCTGTCCACTCCTATTGTTAGCACTTGATTAAGCCTGATCCGAATGTAACTGGCCTCCCACGACATCTCCAAGTGAACAAATATCACCCATGGTTTGAGGTATAATTTCCCTTATTGCTTTTATTGATAAAAATAAATTTTTCCAAGGCTGTAAGTTGTTGGAACCATGGGTTTGGACTTTCCCTTATTGCTTTTATTCATAAAAATAATTTTTTGAGATATGGGAAAATGGTTGTGCAAGTTGTTGGAACCATGGGTTTGGTCATTTGTTGGAAAACATATAGTATAAATGTAATATTTTGTGCATTGGATGAATGTCAGATTGTTTATAATTTAATTTTAACTATTTGTAGAGATGCATTGGTGCAATTGACGGAACTCATGTGAGTGCTCGGCCTCCAACTGGCAAAACTCAGCAATATAGAAGTAAAAAAAACACTGTCACCACTAATGTGATGTGTGCATGTGATCATGACATGTGGTTTACGTATGTCCATTCGGGTTGGGAAGGTAGCGCGAATGACTCACGAGTATTGGAGGAAGCCATTAAGGACCCAAAGCATGGCTTTCCATGGCCACCAGAAGGTACATTTTTTTAATTTCCACTGCCCAATTATGGAGTACTCATTCAGCAAATGCAGCAATTTTAAAAGTTATCCAACTGAGAAAAATAACTTTGATTAGTTTCTATGCATTACTCCCTAACATGGTGTTTAAATTAAATATAACATGTTTGCCATTTACTTGATTAAACTATAGTTTATTTGATTAAAGAAAAATAAGGCTGCATGGTAGCAGATCTGAAAGTGATTATGTAACAAGCAGAAAATGTGAAATTGACATAAACAAAGTATTTATACAGGAAATATAAATTTTAAATTGACATAAATTTTTGGCTGACATATGGAAACTTTAAAATATTTTGTTTATGATGCAGGTTCATACTACCTGGTTGATTCGGGGTACCCCATTGGTACGTCTTTCCTTCCACCACACAAATCCACCCGCTACCATGCTCAAGAGTTCAGATCGAGCAATAGGCAACCAACAACCAAGAAGGAGCTATATAACTATAGACACTCCTCTTTGCGCATGGTTATTGAGAGATACTTTGGTGTTTTGAAGGCTCGTTTTCCTATATTGAACTCGATGCCGAACTTCAAGCCTTTGCGCCAGCGGTATGTCATTTCTGCGTGTTGTGCTGTGCACAATTTCATACGCATGAACAACCGGTCTGATGAGTTGTTTCGCACTTGGGAGAATGCTGATGTGAGTGGAGGTGCTGCCCGAAATAGTGGTAATGGATCTGTAGGTGCATCTGCTAGTACAACCACCCGAAGACATGTTAGGGAGATGTCTGACCAGGCGAAGTGTGCTATGAATCAGTTTAGAGATGACATTACCGACCGCATGTGGACTGATTATGAGCGTCGTCGCCATTGAATCTGGAAATATGTGATGGCTTTTTGTGTATTGTGGAGTATTTTGTTGGGTTGTTGGTCCCATTACTCCACCTAGCTGTATAGTGCCCTATATGGGTTGTAATATTATAGTTATGAACTTGTACATTTCCGTTTTAGGCTAGGTGACACCTATTTACTAACTACAATGTACATGATGTATCTTTTGGATGATATGATGCATTATGTTTATGTTATTTAGGGGGTCAGTATATATCTTCATTGTCAAAGCCTTGTTGACAATGTATTTTGTAACTTATATATTATTCCTATAATTTGACAATGGAATATGTTATATCATCTTTATGTTAATATTCAAATGTTTATTTTTGTGTATATATATATATATATTGTTTCTTGGATATGTAAACAAATTAGATTGTTTACAATGCACAGGTTATGTCAAAGCATTGTTGATAATGCACAGGTTATTTATGTATTTGATATATATATAAATTGGTCCAATGTGTATGTGAAGATATCACTATTAAAGCAATTAAGGCCTCTTTATTTATGTATTTGATATATATATATATATATATATATATTTCAGTAATGCTTTATGTCTCTCATCTTCATTTGGTTTTTGTCAATACTTAGTATATGTCCATGAAGGACAGATTTTTTTCCCCTGATGAAAGAGAAAATTTGATACCACAAAGAAGGCTCAATACAGATCAAAGAAACTGAAACAATAAAAAGTTACAGGAGGACTGGAAAGAACCTGAAACAACAAAGAATCTGTACACAATTTTCCATTCTCACAAACTTGGAAACTGGCAAAATAGAAGGACTTGTTATAAGACATGATAATGTCAAGCACTAAGCAAATTTACAGGAGTATGTTACAGTCATGTGTCCAAACTAACTCGATTACATATTGCCTATTACATACGTGCAAATGTTAGGGTAGACACAGTTGAGTCCTTCCAACTACCCCAATCCTAGTACTAAATAGGTAAAATACAAGGAACACCACCCATGATACAATTAGAGCTTGTTTGTACTTGTTCATCTTCTCTTCAGCAATCCTTTGTGCAACCCTTGCCTTTTCTGCCTTTCGCTTCGCAACTCTTTCCCTTTCTCGTGCTTCTTCTTCCGACGCACGAGCTTCCCTCTCTCTCTCATTAGCAAGGTTTGCCTCATTCTCCAGCCTCCTGAACTTTGCTATCACAATAGGTGCTGTTTCAGCACCACGCCTACAAGTGTTGCCATCCAACCATCTAAAAAAATTACAATGACGGTCATCATCTTGCAACGTAAATGACAACATCAATATAGGCTTAATAACAGGAATTTATTAACATAAAACAAATAGTGTAAATGGACCTCACCGGTGTCCATTTCCTACAACCATAAAACCTCCTACCAAAGTTATGGAGCGACAATGATGTCCTAACCACACATCGCTCCTTGTCGCATACATGGCCGTTAGAGCTGGAGTAATAGTTACTTCCTTCAGACATTGATTCAAACACCCCCTGCCTCTGCACATGTGGGCAAATAATTGGTCTTTCAATGTCAATTTTTTGCTAAAACCAGCAAGACATTGTTTGAAATAACAGTTGTATTTGAAACCAGAAAGATAACAGGAAGATAAAAAATCTCGGTTCTGAATCATGGGTTCTTTTTCTTGCAAGGTCAAAGACATTTAAACTAATTATTTCCCTGCAGCCAATATAGAAATATGAGTTTTGCGGTTTGCTATTGTCCTGCAATCTTCACTGATTGCTTTTGTATTATTTACTATATATACTGCACGCCAAGATTTGGAATATGAGAATGCTAATAAACAATTTCAATTCAAACATAACAGATCACAACCAATTCAAATGTATTTAACAGATCACAACCAATTCAGAGCTATTTAACAGATCACAACCAATTCAAATTAACAGCAAGATAACAATTTCAGTTGTATTTGACTAGGATTCAGGTGTAATATCTCTGATCATAAACAAAAATTTGTACTAACTAAACAGATCACAACCACAAAGAAACTCAAAATTAAGAAGAAACTGATTACCCAAATTGCTCACCTCAACGTATACTCCCAAAAAGCTAAGCAAAGCAAACTCAATCCTACACAAACGAAAATAAAACACAGAGTAAGTAGTAAGAAATCAATAAATGGAGGGAAAATAGAAGAGTGGGGAGAATAAATATACCTATTACATTATTAAGATGGATAACCCATTGGTTGATTTTCGAGTTCTTTGGATCAGATAGAACAGAGGCCTAGAGTTGAAAGGGAAAGGACAAACCCGTGGGGTTTGGGCACAACAGTGGGTACGACTGGGCTAGAAGACACGGAGACACGGAGAAAGGGGTTTGATGGAGATGGGTTTCAACCAAAATTTGGGGATTTAGGGGTTCTTTCGGGACAGAGGAAGAAGAGCAAACAGTGTCCACCATAGCCCATAAAACAGAGAAAGAAAAGGAACTCACCAGTTGGCTGTTTGCAGGCGATGGGTCTTCAGGATATGGAGGCAGAAGTATAGAGAAGGAAAAAGAAAAGAAAAAACCACAAACCTTTCTCTTAGGTTCGGCGTGTGTGTCTGTGGAGATAGGAAGACAAAACAGTATTGGGTGAAATGAGTGAAAAGAGGACACGCGCGAGAGAAAACCACCTTCTGACTTGTGCAGGCTGTGGGCTCCACCAAAAAGTGAAAAAATTGAGGACTGAGATGTGAGGCACGGTTTTGAGATATTGGAGCCAAACAATTTTTATCAGTTTTGGGTTGTAAGTGAGATAGAGTTTTGAGAAATGAGTTATGTTTTTGAGTTATGTGTTTTGAGTAATAAGTTTTAAGTTTTGAGATACTTCCAATCCAAACACCCTCTTAGCATCCAAAATAGCAAAGATATAAATTTAAATTCTTGTTCTTCGTTTACAGAATAAAACTTACTAGAAATTTAGATAGTTTTACTACTGACCAAAAATACTCACATAAAAATATTATAATTCCATATAAAACCTAAATTTGACAAATAATGAGATTTCTAGGCTCTTACCTCAAGTGTGCCGTCAATCTTTCACTACTTGAAGAAACTCAGAAGTCCCTCTTCAAAATATCTATGGTCTCAACCTAATTTTCTAAAAACTCCTTTAATAATATTAATTATAAAAATTGACCCACAAAGAGATTTACTTAAATACCCCTATTTTTAAATCTTTTTTTGTTTTTGTTTTTTTTTTTGGTATTACAGAATCAAACCTAAAATCAATCTGATTTACACTATTATAATATAAGTGTATATGTAAATGAAACTCCCCTCCGAGTACTTAAATTTCAGTTCTTATCCCCACATCCTAAAAGCATTTATACTTGTGAAGTGACTATCGCGACACTGATTTTTTTTTCTCAAATTCTTTAATAGTTTATGACTTTATGTTTTTAAAATCATAAAGATAAATTATAACTTACCTACGTATAGTTTGGCTAAAATTCAAGTCTCTTATCTGTAGTTTGAAATTTGACACTTTATCCTTATAAGATTAGCTCAGTTAGACTTATGTAATCCACATTAATTAAAAATAGAACTAAATATGTAATTTTATTCCACTTTTATGTGTCTTCTCTTCAAAAGCACAAAAAATATAAAAATACAAGATTGAATAAGATTATAAAGAATCCAACAAAACACTTGTTTTGTGAAATTTCAAGACACAGTTGAATAACTTAAATTTAAATTTCGGCTAAGCCACGCATCGGTAACTTGTAATTTGCACTAAATCATAAATTTAACCCCAAAAAACGCTAACTTGAGCCGAGGGTCCCACTTAAATACTCAAACATAAAAGCACCAAAAAAGCAAAAAAGAAACCCAACTCACTTTCTCTCCCGCCATCCCAAACTCTCACCCAAAAAAAAAAAAAAAAAAAAAAAAACTTTTTGATATATTTTTTTAACGGAATGGAGCTACCGGTGATCGATCTGAAAGAATATCTGGCGTTTCTAAACGGAGATCCGTCGACGGAGAAACCCGGACCCGAAGTTATCGGGCTTTGCAAGGAAGTGAGTCGGGTATTGAGAGAAACCGGGGCGCTGTTGGTGAAGGATCCGCGATGTACGGTGGAGGATAACGATCGGTTCATAGATATGATGGAGAAGTACTTCGAGAGACCCGTGGACTTCAAGCGCCAACAGGAGCGTCCCGCTTTGCATTACCAGGTTCGGTTCGTCTCTTTTCTTTTGTTTGGTTGCGAAGATAATTTGATTCCCAAGTATGGATAGTTAGTTCCGGAGTTTAGCTGTTTGGTTGGTGAGAAAATGTGAGAAAAAAAGAGAGAGAAAAGTTTTGGTCTTTACTTAAGATCTTAGTAAGTTTATTATTAATTTTAAATGAACGGTTTAGATTTAACTTAAATAAATGTAAAAATAAAAAAAAAGTGTAAATTAATTTATTTTAATGCTGATATGGCGCGGACACCAAATCAGACTTATTGGTGTTTGATTGATTTTGTCGGAGTCTTTTTTTTATTGTGATTGATTTATTTATTTCCATAATAAATATATTATGTACTTGTTATAATTTGTTTTCCTTATTCGATTTATTTTATTTCCATATGTAATTTCATTATGCATATTTATATATATTTTATTATTTTTATTTGGGAAATGCTAAATCTGAAGGCTAAACTTTAGCTTTTCTCAAATAAAAACTTAGGTTATGTAACGGTTTTTGTTTTCTATTTTCAAAAATTTGTTTTTGGCAGTATAAAGAAAAAACAATTTTATTATATTTTTGAAATAAAAAACATGTTTGGATAGTTAAAATTAAAAAAATATTTTTTGAAAAAAAAAAAGAAAATACTAAAATACGAGTGTTACTATGATCTGAATTCTAATGCTAGCTCATTAAATGAGACAGATTCATTAAATTAAATACGTGTTTTCATTGACTTATGATAATTAGAAATTGAAAACAGCATTTTGCATGTTTTCAGTTTCCTTCACAAATTGAGTTTTGAAAACAGTTTTTGTTTTCTGTCCATTTTGGGTTGCCAAATAAGTTTTTTAGTCTCAAAAATAGATTTTTTATAAAAAAATAGAAAATAAAGGGAAAAAATAGTTACCAAACATATCTTTAGTAATTTAAAAAAGCTTATAAATTGAGGACAAGACTTAAGTACAGTACTTAGGTGCTGTTTCTTATGTTTCTCTTTTAAGATTATGCCATGTGTGTATCAAAAAGAAGATTATGCCATGTGGATTTTTTTTTATGGGATGAAAGTATATTTTTTAGTTAAACAGCCACATGGCTAAATCTTAAGAGGAACCTAAGGAATAGCACCTAAAGTACTGTACCTAAGTTTTATCCATAAATTGAGGTTGTAATGAATGTGATTAGTGCCATTTTCATAATATAATAAATAAATTTCTGAATTACTCTATTTTTTTTTGTTAATTGGTGACATGTTGATTTATGCAATAAAATTATAGCACTTTTATTTCCCGGTTTGGTATCTCGTTTTGAAATTATACTTTTTTCAAACAAAGACTCGAAGTATATCTTTTTTAAACCTTACTTCTTTCAATATACAATCCTTTAAAATAGCCCTTTTTTTTATTGGTATAATTCAAATTCTAGTTCAGGAAGGGGGATTCAAATGTTAGATCTCTATGTTGAAATACTAAAAAGTATTAGTTGAGTTACAAGACTCTTCATTCTCAAAAAAAAAAAAGAAGTTACAGGACTCTTGGAAAAACAGCCTCATTTTCAAAATGCTAAAAAAATAACTCTCTTTATTTCCACTATCTAAAAGCATATCCATATCATTTAAGGATACACCTTTAGATTTGTAAAATTTAATGCAATATATGAAATGAATACATTTCGTTGGAGTGGATCATTTTCCCTATATAAAGGACACAAAGTATACCATTCAATTGACACCTTTTCCTATGGCTTAGTCCTCCCTAAATTTTCCATTGAATCATGATGTGGTAAAATCTAAACTTTTTTAATAATGAGTGGTTGAAACTTGAAATATTAAGAACTGAGTCGTGGAGTTAGGGTAGTGTTGGTTGGATTTAAAAACCTTGAAAAGTTCATTTTTTTTTTTTTTTTTTGTTCTGGTTGTTTGCTCGGAAAATTAGAGAAAAGAACAGGAAATTGTATTTAGAAATGGTAAAAGGTTTATTCAAATTTTAAACATTAAGTGTTGAACCTTTTGCTGTTGTGGGAATATGGGGTACCAATTAAGTGTGCTCAATATAGTTTACTTGTTGAGGAAATTTAGGCAATGAAAGAGGAAGTTTGGAACTTTGAAAGTGGGGACTGGAAAAACCAATTGTTGGTCTCTTTACTTTCATTGTTTTGTTTGAATGTTGTATAAGATGTGATTAAAACTAATGTTCCATGGCTGTTAAATAAATTTTGCACTTTATACTGTTTTACTGTTTTGAATGAAATGATTGGAATTCTGGAAGTATGTTGGGGATGAAGACTAGATGCCTGAAAGACCATAACTGATTAGCAATTAGAGGGCACACCGTACAGTATTTCTATTTTAATGTGAAGTAGGTCATTAGTGGCTTCTTTTGAAAGTTGATTTGTAGAGGAGGTTAAAGCTTTGTCTCCTTTCTTTTTTTCTAATGGCTATAGATGTTGATTCTTGGAATTAAAGAAAAAGAAATGGCATGGAAAATGCTCATTAATAGTGAAAAAAAGGTCCTTCATTAGTTGAGTATTGTCTTTCACTAAAGATATATGTACTTGATGCCCCACCCTGTTATAGGCACCAATTTAATATGTAAATTTGCACCGATTTATTAAAATATTGACTTTTTGGCACAAATGGAGATAACAGGTTGGGGTAACACCTGAGGGAGTAGAAGTTCCAAGAAGCCTTGTTGATGGAGAGATGCAAGAGAAGTTAAAAGCAATGCCGAAAGAGTTCCAACCAGCCACTCCTGAAGGACCAGATCGCAAGTGGCGATACATGTGGAGAGTGGGTCCTCGTCCTTCAAACACCCGATTTCAGGTCTCACATTTTTCCTTTTCAATTTTTTTTTTATTATTATTTTTTTATATAATATGATTTGATTTGTCCTTTTAATTGTCATCTCTCTTGTGCAGGAACTCAACTCAGAGCCCGTCATACCTGAAGGTTTTCCTGATTGGAAAGATACCATGGATTCATGGGGATATAAAATGATAGCAGCAATAGAAGTAATTCATCAGTGTGGTTCAGTTAACTTGTAAGACTCCTTATGCATAATTTCTAAAGTTATTGTGTAACAATTTTTTATTTTTTGGGCTCAGGTTGTAGCTGAAATGGCAGCAATTGGGTTTGGCTTGCCAAAGGATGCATTCACTTCTCTTATGAAGCAGGTAATACAAATGGTCAACAGTTACAGTTGTCTCACCACTTGTGTCTCTTTTTCTGTCTCAAACTCATTGATGCTTGTTTATTTTTTCAAAGTAAAAGTGGATGGTAACAAAGAAAGGATTGTTGATTATGAGTTTGTGAATGATATGATGACACATCTCTTTAAATATTTTTCTACTTTCTGTGTGAAAATGCATACTCCTCAACTTTTGTGTTATGGGATGAGCGACATAGGGTCCCCATTAGTCCTTTCCTTTTTGTTCTCCTGTCTCTCGCTCGCTCTCTCTCTCTCTCATGTTATGCAATTTTGTCCAGTTATCTGGTAATAGCAGATTAAGAGTCTAGAAGTTGCAGATTGAATATGTCTCTCTCTCTCTCATTTCCCTTGTATAATTCTAATTAATTGCTTTATGCATGGGGTTTTTTCCTAGACCTGTACAAGTTAAGAGATAAAAGAAAAAAAAAAAAGAATATAAAGGCAGTGGGGGACATAAAAGCCCCAATTTTTAAGGTATCTAAAGGGTTGAAAGAACTATATGCTCCATAAAATTTCTCTTTTCAGCTTATCAAAAAAAAAAAAAAAAAAAAAAATCTTTTCAGCGCAGTCTATGTTTGAATAAGTACCACAAGCCTTCTTAATTTCCATTGATATGTGTTTCCAAAGGCTTGGGCAATGATAAATAGGAGAGAAAAAGGAATGGGAAAGATGTGTTGTGTGCATCTTATCTACTAGCCTTTTTCATGCTTTAGCAATTTTTCTTATGCTATTTTTTGTTGGTAATAGTTAAGGCATTGTATGAATCATATTTTTTTTTGTTCCATTATCATGCTTCTATCTTATTAGCTTTATGCACTTTATAACAAGGGCATTTTCCTTTCAAAACCCAGGGACCACATCTTCTTGCTCCTACAGGGAGCGACCTCCGGCGTTATGGCCAGGAAAGTACTGTTTTTGCAGGATATCACTATGACCTTAATTTTCTAACCATTCATGGAAGAAGTAGATTCCCCGGTCTCAACATTTGGCTCAGAAATGGGCAAAAAGTTGAGGTGAAGGTTCCTATAGGATGTCTTCTCATTCAAACAGGAAAGCAGGTAATAGTAAAGACTGATGTTTGGTGTTTATGTTTGTGAACTAGTATATGGGAAAAGCAATTAAGAGGGAAATTACAAAATTTGAGGCAAGATGTTATAGGGTTACACCATGTCTGGTGTCCTGATGGTAGGAGCTACCTGATTATTGATATTTTTATTTGGGTTGCCTACTACTTGGCTGCTTAAAAAATGAATATATATATATATGAGTGTGTGTGTGTGTCTTGTAATTCAATTGAGTGTGATCATAGAAAGTGTCATGTCATTTATTTGTACAAATAATAGAAAATATATTGTTTATTTACGATATATATTTAAGTATAAGACAATGTCATCACATATAGGAACTCGTTTGCCTTTACTCTTCAACGTGCTCTGTCTTTCATCACTTCTATCCTTAATTCTTTGGACAAGGATTCAATCAAATTCTCAAGTAGTGCGATTGGCTAGCTATGATATATGCATTTCTAATTTGTAGTTTAATTATCTCCCTTTTGCATTTCAATTATGCACAGATAGAATGGTTGACTGCTGGAGACTGCATAGCTGGAATGCATGAAGTAGTTGTCACTGACAGGACGATCGAAGCAATCAATCGAGCAACAGAGCAAAATCGCAGCCTATGGAGAGTATCTTCAACGGTTAGTAATCTCAATTATACCAGTATCAAAATTACACTATCGTCGTATTTTCTATGAAGTTGGCATCTTTAGTGATCTCAATGTGAATGACTTTTCTACAGTTGACTTCTTTTTTGACCATTTCTTTTTTGATGTAGTATTATTGACTTCTTTTATCTCTGTTATATATATATATATATATATATATATATATATATAGTTGTTTTCCCACATAGCATCAGATGCTGTGTTGAAGCCCTTGGGTCACTTTGCTGAATCACCACTCGCCGGCAAATATCCGTCTGTGTGTGCAGGGGAGTTTGTTGAACAGGAGCTTGCAGTTATCAATCTGAAAGGGAACAAAGGAGAGCCTTGATAACTGGTAGCAATTAGTAAGGCTTTCTGGATTGATGAGTTTCAAAAAAGAAGGCTGGCATTCTGACAAAATGTAATTTCATTGTTCTATGGACAGAAATCATATTGTTTCATTGTTGTATGGCTAGAAAAACAGATTTGATGGCACATTAGAGCTGTTAATTTCAATAATTTACGTGGTTTTTTCTTGCTAGTTGTTGAAATGTCTTTAAATTTACAGAATAAACAAAATAGTCTCCAAAGTCAAATTCACTATTTTCCTTAACGTGCAAGGAAAGTAGATCTTAACTTAATTTGTGTGCTCATATTTCTAGCTTTATTTGGACAACAAAAACAACTATTTTCTTTTTGGCAACACAAACAAAAACTGCGATTCTTTAAAATGTGACTCCTATTGTTTAAGATTAAATTATCAATGATCATCACGAGAAAACTTACACTATTCCATATCATTCACAGACTCCCCGAAAAGAAAATTTGTCTAGAGTTTTGTAACAATTGGGATCTTGTCTTAATCCAAACAAAGGAAGAGTTCAAGAATAACTACAAATGTGGAATATATGGGGAGGAGAAAAATATCATTGCAAGACATTATTCATAAAAAAAAAAAAAAAACCTTCCTAAGATTAAAAGATCTGTAGTCTATTACTAATTGTTGCCAAGAGGAGTTATAGAAGAGCTTTGTCTTGGTCATATCAGTGATGAGAAGGTTAGAAGGCATCAAAAGTCAGACAATCCAAGGAACTATTCAATTCCTCATTCTGCCTTTGAGCTTGCCATTCCATGTCTCTGTTTGATGCATCTGTGATAAAAGCTCCTACCAAATGGGTGGCATCAGCGGATGGCAATGACCATGAAGAAGAAGAAGAAGAAGAAGAAGAAGCCCCATTACATAGCTCGTGAACTCGAGCATGTATTTTCTTCTTAAGGTTTTCCAATGACAATGATAATTGTTGAAGATCACGTAGACCAAGCTCTTCAATAGGTGCTTCCCAGATAAGTTTTTGTTGGATCTCTTTCCTCAACTTTTCAATTGCCTCTCCTCGCTCCTTCTCGATTTCCAATTCCTTAAGTTTCATGTCGAGTTCCTTGCTAAGCTCCAGAATTGTAGCCCGTTGGAGAGACTCCACAATACCACCTGTACCAATATTTGTTTGTGGATTTCCACTGACATATTGGTCTATGATTGTGTTGATATCCGGGTTTCCAAAACAGAATGGCTTGCCTGTAAGGGAGAACACAACTATGCCAATTTTTGCACCACATAGTATACAAAGCTCACTTGCACTCTTGAAGAGCCCACTTTTGCGCTTTGAGAATGTAATTTCGCGACAACGATAGTCTGTTATTAACTTGTTTTCGATCTTCTGTCGACCTTTGCTCCTAACTTTGTTCATTGATATGATTGAGAACTAAAGAAAACTCAGCCTTGCAGGAAAATATATAATGGTTTGTTGAATTCCAATCAATAGGAATGGAACAGTGATTTATAGGAGAAATGGAATGAAAACTCAGCCTTGCAGGAAAATATATAATGGCTTGTTGGATTGCAATAAAATGGAATGGAACTGTGATTTATAGGAGAAATGGAATGAAAACTCAGCCTTGTAAGAAAATATATAATGGTTTGTTGAATTTCAATCAAATGGAATGGAACAATGATTTATAACAAATTTCAATGGACAAAATAACATTGTTACCAGCCGAGCATTTATAACCTTTTTGTGGTAGTGAAACGCAAAAAATAAGGCATAAGCATATATAGTTGTAAGACGTGTTCCCTAAAATGCAAAAATCATTGAGAGCGTAATGTGCATAGTGGATTTTTTTTTTTTTTTCCAAATTCAATCAAAGAAAAAAAAAGGGAATTCCTATACAATAGACAACAAGTGAAAATTATGATTTAAATTTTTTATTTTTATTTTTAATATAAAAAAATAAATGCTCTAATTTGTAAATTCCCCCTCCTCATATATAAAAAATTGATTTGAAAAATGTTGATTAATATATAAAGTCATTTTTACGTGGGAATCAAAACATGGAATCGAAATACAATCTGTTTCTTATGATTTTGACTGAATAAATTCATAACTCTTTGATACTTTACAGATTTATAAACCATGAATTTTCTTTCTTCTCTCTGTCCGTACGAATTTCTTCTTGTTTTCCTTGCTAAGCCTGTTGAAATGTGTTAATAATGATTTTATCTATTGATTTTAGGTCACGTTTTTGGACAAGTTCGTAGACCCAAAGGTCATCTCACTTCCAATTGTGTTGAATTGATTGGGGAGTACTCAATAAATACTTGCCTAATTAAGAGAAGACATTATACGTAAAAAGCAAAAAAAAAAAAAAAAAAAAAAAGGGAAAAGAAAAGAAAAAGGAGGGTAGAAGTATCAAGAAATTGTTATAATTATCAAAAGAATTAAACAACAATGAGAAGAGTCATCACAATTTAGTTGAATTGTTACATTTGACCTTCGAAAGTTTGGACTAAAATGAGATCGATTGTTAGGGTTCCGTCCAAAGAAATTTTGACAATTTCATATTATTCCAAACCTTAGGTAATTAAAATGTAATAATTTAAAAAACTTGTGGAACTAAATTGTGATTGGATCAAACCACTATAGGGTAATTTATTTGTCTAAAAAATGCAAAATATATATTGCTAATTTGAACGGAATTAAGAGCCTTATTGTTCAATTAGTTGACACTTTTTGGTATTTCCAAGATATTCAGAGTTCAAATCTCCTATCTCCTATTATAACTATTAAATTATCCAAAAAAAAACAAAATAGAACTCAACAATTTCATTTTAATCCAAACGTTAGAATACAAAAATAAAATTTTTTTTTTTGGACTAAATTATAATATGATCAAACCATAAATGGGTAAATTATAATCTACCCCATAATTTATTTTCAACAAAGATTACAAAGATCCAAAGGCAATAACCAAGTACATTAGGTACAGTAAATTTAAACACATCCACAACCTGCAGCAAGAACACTCCACAACCCCCACACAAAAAAAGAAGAAAATGAACAGCTCGCCAGCCGTCTTTATTGTAACATATATAATGCAGATTGATAGAAGCTATCATGCTTCGTTCCCTTTCAGATTGAGAAAGGTAAGCTCCTGTTCCATAAGCTCTCCTGCATAAATTGGTGGATAGTTGCTGGCAAGTGATGATTCTGCAAAGTGGCCCAGGGGCTTCAACACAACATCTGATGCTATGTGGGCAAAGAACTACATATGACACAAAAGAAGAGGTCAAAAATATGCGATGAATGATGTTTCGTCACCATATGTCTTAGGTGATGAAATAAAGACATTTTGTGATGAAATTTTTTCGTCACTATAAGTCTTGTTTGTTGTAGTGAAAAGTCATTCACATTGACAACGATAACAACAATAAAAACCATGCCTAGTTTTATAATATTATGATTGGCTATATTTTTTTAATGGACTAATCAAGATCAGTTACATGAATTTTTTTTCTGTTATTCTATTCTATTCAAAATCATATTTTTAATAAAAAGAACTATATGGTAATGATTGATTGGGATCACTTACAGTCGAGGAGACTCTCCATAGGCTGCGATTTTGTTCCTTTGCTTGTTTGATCGCTTCAATAGTCTTGTCAGTGACAATTACTTCATGCAGGCCAGCCATGCAGTCTCCAGCAGTCAAATATTCCATCTAGCACATAAAAGCAGTGCAAATGGGATAAAATTAATGTACAAATTAAGAATGCATCACTATAGGCTATAGCTAGCCAGCCGCATTACTTGAGAACTTGATTGAATCCTTATCCAAAGACTTCAGATTCAGGTTAAAAGTGAAAACCAGAGTATTTGTCTTATACTTGAAATATATCATAACAAAAACAACATATTTTCTGCTATTTGTATGACTGAATGATTTCAAATTTGCTATGATTATAAATGATATACAGTTTAATTAAAACAGAACATATTTTTTTTAATGTACATAAGCTAAGTAATAGGAAGCCCAAATAAAATTTGCCAATTATCAGTTAGCTCCCTACCATCATAAGGACATCCGACATGGATGTAACTCCACAATGTCCTATATAAGTGAAGAAGTGATGTTACGATTATTATAAATTTTGTTATATAAACTCTATAAATTAATGTTGTAGAGATTGAAATTTTCTACGAATCATAAATTGCCACATCAAACCACTAAATTCATGTAGTACATTTAAAACGGTCAATTACAAGATGCCATATGCTACTTAGTGGGTTTCACTGTCATTATTTAGAGGCCAATAGAAATATTCCAAGTGTTTCTGAATAAAAATTAGAAAGAAAACCCAAGAGCCTATCACGTCAACACATGTTAATTTAAATGACATAAGCAGTCTAATTAAAAGCTGCCATGTGTTATTTTAAATTAAATCACTTTGGCTAATCACATAATGCCATGTGTCCCTTGGAGAACAAGACATAAAGTCCATCTATTTAAATTATGACTAGTGTCATTGCTCATAGCCAATCACGTGTGATCATACCTCCCCAAGACTCCTATAAATAGAGACCCTCCTCAATCTTATGGCGGAGATTCATACACATTCAGAAGTCTCGAAGCTCTGTTGGAATCAATCTCCAAAGCCTCCAAGAACTTTAAGAACTTCGCCTTTGAAGACGAAGAACATTCAAAGTAAAATCATTCAAGTCATCCTTCTAGATCTCAAAGTTCATTGGAATCAAGCTCAAATGCCTCTATAAACACCAAGAGACTACAAATTAGTGAAGATCTACAGATCCAAGCCTCCAAAATCTCAAAAAATTTTCACTACAAATCTTCGAAGAAGAAGAACATTCGAAGAACATCCATCCAAATCATTCTTACAAGTCTCAAAGCTCTATTGGAATCAAGTTCAAAGCCTCTAGAAAACTTCAAAGACTTTGATCCATCGAAACTTCATTGGATTCAAGCCATAAAGCCCTCAAAGAACTTTCACCATGAATCTTCGAAGATCAAGAACATTTGAAGAACCTACGAAGAATGCAAAGAACAAGAAATCTCTAACAAGCAGCCAGAGATTCATCGCATTTTCATTCCAAAGAGCTTTCAATCCACTTTCCAATCCAAGTGGAGGGCATTTTGTGTTCGAGTCAAGACTACATCGATGCTATACTTGAATTGAAGATTTTTTTAAGGAGATCGAATTAAAGAATTATTCTATTGTATTAGAATCAAAACATAGAGAATTGTACCTACAAATTCATCAATACCAATTTACACTTGTGAAACATGTTCAATTGTTTGATTTCCAAACTTGAGATTTTGGGTTTACAGATGTCTCCTTTAAACAGAAAACAAAAGAGTAATTCATAAATTTATTCATTAGGTTATTAATATAGTACTAATCACATTCATTGACACATAGATTTGTAATTTAAAAATAAAAAAATAAAATTGATAATAATTTTATCATTTTTCATAACATATTGTATACTGCTTTGACTCTCTTAATTGCTTTTACAATTAAGTTAGAAGTTCTTTGTAGCAAACTAACTCATAATATGCAACCATGAACACCAAATATCACCCCATTACTACTTATACCTGCTTTCCTGCTTGAACAAGAAGACATCCTTCAGGAATTGCCCCCTCAACTTTTTGCCCATTTTTGAGCCAAAGGTTTAGACCAGGGAATCTACTTTTTCCATGAATGGTGAGAAAATGAGTGTCAAAGTGATGTCCTACAAGCACAGCACCTTCCTGGCCATAACTTTGGAGGTCACTCCCTGTTGGACCAAGAAGATGCGGCCCCTGTTTTTTTCAAAAGAAAAGGCACTTGTTATAAGTAGATATTAATATTATTGCACAATATGGATATGAAAAAGAATATAACTCATACAATGCCTTGCTTAGTCATTACAAAAAAAAAAAAAAAAAAAAAATTCTAAAGCTTGAAAGAACTTTTACAAGATTAGTGAAATACTAAAAGACCCTACAAGAATTCACAACAATTTCATAACATTTCTAAATTAGTCTATTACCTCACATAGGGACCATTTAAAAAAAATAAATTATAGATTGTGGTGGGAAGTAAGCTAATTTGGGAATGTTGTGAATTTTTATTGTCCCTAGGTTTATTGTTTAATACAATATTCTAGGAGTACAATAATGTCGTACTCACTTCTTTCATATGAATTATAAATTACATTATAAATTTAATTAATAGGATCTACTATTAATTGCGAAGGAGTACTACGACATTATTAGACTTTTGAAATATTGTATAATTACTTCAATTTGATAAGTTGTGATTAAAGAATTATCACTTTGACACGAATCTATTATTAAGATTATTTTTATTATGCATCAATCACAATAAATTACATCATTAATTATTAAAAAAATTATCAAAATTTTGTCTTCTTGATACTGGGAAGGCTAGTAGGCAAGATGCACACTGCATATCTTATCCCTCCGTAAAGGACTATTCACTAGAGCACCTAATCAAGTTGTTCAAATAAAAAAAAAGTTGTCACATTATCTGAAATATATAATACACGGTCATCTCATTTTCATCACAAATATGAACAATTATGCAGCTTTCAAAAATCTTCTTTTGTTGCTTTATATCCAGATTTGAAGCAATTTTGCACTATGCTTTTAGGGAAAATGCAAAAAAGCCCGGTATGGTTTGTCCATAAATCACAAACCCCACAACTTTGAAGCATGACACATAACCTTCTATGATGTGGACTATATTGTGTTACTATTATGTGTGAGTTTGGAATAGTTAAAAGAAAACTTTTTATATTTTTTCGTTTATTTGTTTAGGTAAGTCTCGCTCTTTTTTTATTTTTTTATTTATTTTTATTTTTTATTAATTTATTTTTATGCTTAATTTTTCTCAGCCAACTTTCCAACAATTAAGAAATAAACTCAAAGTAAAGAGTTAATCCAATTTTGAAATCATTTGGGATGATGTGTGATTTATGTGTTTACGGGTATTTATTGGATAATAATGGAGCAAGAAGCATATAAGAGGAAACTTGACGAGATGAGAGTGGATCAATATGTGTTAAATTACCGAATGTTCTAAAAACTTAAATTATTAGGATATGATAAATTTAATCATTTAACCACATATTTTTAACAAATATGGATGGATATATTGTGGTTGTAGTTGGTGATTTGGGGTTTTGCGTAGGTGGTGACACTGCTTGGTGGATGGAGGCCCGTAGTTGGGGATCACTAGCCAATCAAGGTAGGGGTGTCCTACTTTGGGTTTCATCACTTGGGGTTTGTGCTTTCCTTGCAATTGACGGAAAACTCAACTCAAAATGATCACGTTTTAGTGCAAGCTTTTATTTCCTAACAAACTTAAAATGATCACTTTTTAGTCCCTAAAAGCTTAGAAGTAGTCAATTTTAGTTACTAATGTGACTAAAAGTGGCTAATGGAGTGATAATATATTAGTATTTAGTTTGACTACATAATTTAAGGGACTGAACACGATTACTTTAAGTTTCAGAGAATAAATTTGCTTCTAAGTTATAATTTAGGGACTAATTGTGTGTTACCTTTTTTTCCCCAAAAAAATAAAATAAAATAAAAAGGCAACACACAAACATTGTATTTAGCGAAACTGAGTATTTAAAAAGCTCTACATAAATTAAATAAGCCAAAATAGGCCAAACCCAACAAGTAGACACGAGTATAAAACAAGCTGAACTGTTGAATACGTAACCTGTTTCATTAGAGAAGTGAATGCATCCTTTGGCAAGCCATACCCAATTGCTAACATTTCAGCTACAACCTGAACAAAAATTTTTGGGCACACAATAAAATTAAACAACATGCATAATAAGCATTAATACAAGTGAGCTAAACCACGCTAGATAATGGGTTACTTCTGTGGCAGCCATCATTTTATATCCCCATGAATTCATGTTTTCAACCCATCCAGGAAAACCTTCAGGTATGACCGGGGCTGCATTGAGTTCCTGCACAAGAGAGATGGAATTTAAAAAACGGAAAATAATGCAACAGAGTTTTAGTCCCAAAATGATGCTCTTTATTTACAATGAATTTATTTCTTGGTATAGATTTAATACTACAAGAAAAATGCTAGAGATACAAACTTTTATACAAAAAAAATTTACAAATTGCTGATGTGATGAGTGGTTATTGGTAAATGAAAAAGTGATGAATAATGCTAGAGATACAAATTAATTTACAAAAAATTATACAAACTATTGACGTGGTGATTGATTCTTGGTAAATGAAAATGTAATATTAATGGTGTGTTTAGATAAAAACCAATAAGAGGTTGGCTACATTAACATTTTGTAAAAATGTTGTAAAATAGTTTGTTGCTGTAGCATTACTCAAAAGTAATATTAGTGGTGGGCTTAGATGAGAACTAAAAAAAAATTTGCTACAACAATGGTTTGTAAAAATATTATAAAATAGTTTGTACTTGCAGTATTACTATAAATCTAAATGTGCATCTAATATTACGATATTTAATTTTCAATGACGTGACACTATAAAAAAAAATCTTTATCGAGAAATAGATTTTATTCATAACATACTAATCTAGGTCGTTCAAAATGTATAATATGAAATTGTATATAGATATAAGTTCAATTAAAAGAAAATAATCAGTTAGATCATATGAAATTGAAGGAGTAGGGAAAGATGTGAGACCTTAAATTGGGTTTTTGAAGGACGAGGACCCACGCTCCACATGTAACGCCACTTGAGATCTGGTCCTATAAGAGTGGCTGGTTGGGACATACACATATCTCTTATTTTCTCTTGCAGTTTTTCATCAACCATGGCCCTTGGAACTTCCACTTTCTCTGGTGTTATTCCAACCTGTTATCCCCATTTGTGACATAAATTCTTTTCAATATATCTATATATTGTAATAAATCAATACAAACTCACATGTTAAATTGGTGACAACAACAACTCAAACATTGATGGTACTTATGCTTCATTCATCCTTTTATTTTCTCTGTAAATTATGTAAACCTTCAATTACTGTTTCGTCAACCACTTGATTGATTGGAAGAATGAAAGAAGCAAAAGTTTATATGATTTTAATTTCCTCATTTAACACTAAACAAAAGTATATTTGAGCTGTATTAACCGTTTCATCCACAGATATGAGGTCTAACAGTTTTCTTGTTCACTGATCTAAGGTCTGGTGGCCTCCTCATCCCCATACTAACTCCACCGACCATACCTGACCATCCTAATAGCAATCAATCGCATCGATGCCGGTAACTATTGCTGCTTGATTGGAATCGATCGCTCTCTCCACCACCTCGAACAGGTTCAGTTCAATTCGACTCAGTATGGAGTTTTGCCAAACACATAGGTTTAAGTCCAAAAAACATTTAAAACAACGATTTTCTTTTTTGAGAAACAAACACACACGATGGAGAGGGGGGTGTGGTTCTAAAACAAAGACACGTCACAAAACTTCACTTAAAATCCATGGTAATTGAAATCGACCAGAATTATGAATCTATTCACTTTCTTCACATTGTTTTAGTTGAGAAACTTAGGTATGATTCTTCAACTGTTTTACTTTAGGTTCCCCAACTAAGCTCAATTGCATGGATGCATTGACCAATGAATTATATGATTGACTTTAGTTCTTCTCAAAAAAGGCAATATTGTGTTCGTTGCGCTGATCGTGGTTGATTTTAATAAAAAAAAAAAAAATCTAAGATGCAACATCTAAGGAAATCACCAAAATTTTATATTTTCTATTTTGTCACATTATCAACTTCAAACAAACTTTGCTTAGCACTATTATAATACTTATTTAAGTATATTTTTTAATGCGTCAAATTCTATAATCTTCTTTCACACATATTTTCTTAATTATTTTTTTTTCTTTGATGACATGGGTATTTTGGACTACTAGAGTACTTGATTATTCCTTGAATATACATCTCCGTTCCACACAAAGTTTTTTTTTATTTTTTTTTTTAATTTTTAATAATTCGATAATATAATAGGGAGGAAAATTTGAATCTTTAGTTCCCCATAAAACCAAACCAAGCCAAACCTGATAATGCAAGCTTGGTCGCTCCTGGGAGTGCTTGTATTCCACGGGTCTCTCAAAGTATCGCTCCATCATGTCGATGAACTGCTCGTTCTCCTCCACCGAACACCTTGGGTCCTTCACCACCGCCGCCCCCGCTTCACTCAGAACCCGAGCCAACTTCTTACACGACTCAGTCAGCTCAGGTCCCAGCTGCTCTTTTAGCTTTGACGGCTCGCCGTCCAGTTTGTCCATCACGGCCAGATATGCAGTCAGATCGATCACCGGAAGTAGCTTCATTTCGTCACAATAATTAAAAAAAAAAAAACACAAGATATATTATTCTGAGTGACTGTGGTGGCGGGAGTGTGTTATGGGATTGAATTATGTTAGCTTTTATATTGAGGTAAATTGGGGTCCATTTTTAGGACGATTTCACTGTGTAATAATTGTTGTTTTGTAGCATTGTGTGACTCCAATTCTTTCGTAGGTACATATTGCAAGTGGGATTTGCTGAGTGGGTCTCGTCCTTTTCAGGTCTCATCTTGATGAAGCCATGTCATCTTTTTCTGCGATATTGCCATCTGATCTGACTCTTTGTGCACGTAATTATGTTAATTGATATGTGTTCACATTGCGTCGATCGGCATATTATTGGAGCATTGGAAGTAAGTTATCATGCATTGTGATGCAATAATTTCTTAGGATATGGGAATCAGTTTACATGTTAGAATATATTGTGGTAAATTAGGATATTTTTATAAGTAAGTAGATTATAGCTTTGTAGAATGTTTTGTGCTACATGATTTGGTAGTATTTGGAATGGTGGCAGAGCCCATTTGTTGACAGGTAGACAGGAGGGCCAAACTATTGAATTTTATTTTTTAATAATTATATTTATGTATTTTCTTAATAAAAAAAAAGGTTATATTTATAAGCAGATTGTAGGAAAAATATCACTTGGAAAGACTTTCATTTTCGCAACTATTGGAAGGCAAGTCATTCAACAATTCTAGGTCCTTATTTGGTATAATATCAGCCAGGCATTTTAGCGAAGCTGACTTGATTGAAGATTCGGTAATTTATTATGAGAATGACTCTACTAGATTTGTCAATGTCAGATTAGTGTGATAATTGGAAAAGCGATCAATGAAGACTTGGAAAGAGTCAAAACTGTTTCATTTTCGCATCTAGTGGAATGCGAGTCATTCAACAATTCTAGGTACTTAATCTATATCTATACATATCTAAAAGGTGAAGCGTAATATTTATTATTGTTACGCTTCTGTTGAGTTACGTTAGTGGTCATACGACCTACTTATTTTCAACCATTTCTCTTTTATTTTTTGACTCTTTTTATTTATTTATTTATTAATTTTTTAGTTTATGGTTACATTTTCTCCAACTTTTTCCATTCCCTTTTACCTTTTCATCTTTCCACTACTATTAACATTAATATCACTTTTCCTTTATCTCTTCATCTTCCTTTTATTTTGATTATTCTTATCTCCATCCTCTTACTATATATTTGCTAATCTCTTTCACTCTATACATATTTTATTACACAAAAAGGTTATTACTTTATCTCTTTCTCTTGTTTTTCTTTTCTTTTGGTTAAAAAAAAAAAAAAAAAATTTTTGTATCTTTACTTTATATTGATGAATTTTCATGTTCTTTAGAACTCTACTATTATTCTCCCCCCCTCTCTCTCTCACGTTTATTTTTTCTTTTTTGTGTGGATTTTTTTATGTTTTATATCTTTACTTTAGGTTAATAACTTCTCTTATGAAAGCAAGTTACAAATGCTCTAGCAGTTTCCACATGTTTTACCATTTGATGTATACTTGCATATTTGGAATTGCTTATTTTCTTGAAAAAGTAAACTTAACAAAAAAAAAGAGCACTTTATTTGTGAACTACTATTTTATAGTTCATAAAAAAAAAATTATTATGCGGGTGATAAAGGAAGATAACAAAGTGAGAATGGAAAATGAAAACAAAGAATTAGGGGTTTTCTCTAATACCATTTTTCTATTTTTTAATAATTTAAAAAAGAAGGTTCGAATCTTAATTCTCTTTATATAAAAGAAAATCATACAATAATATTATACTACTTAAACTTTTGTGCCCGGGAATGTGTGGCATAGAGTCTCCGTGAAAGTCCTTTCGCACCTCTCCAAATTGATAGGTACATGCTCCATTATTTAAAATCCTTTTCGATTATTGGTGGAGAAATACATACAACTTTTTTCTTTTTAATATCTTTATCTATTACTGGTGGGAGAATGTTACTACTCAAACTTTTGTATCGGGGGATAAGAGCATCCGCCGTGGATGGGCTAAATGCTATATGTAAGCCCATTTTACCATTAAAGTCCAAAAGAGCTACTCCAGCGGAACTTGTAAAAGCCAACAATTGCAAATTTTTTTGCAATTGCGCTACAGTGTAATTGTAAATGTAGAATGCACTGTAGCTAAATTGTAAATGTAAATACTATTATTTAATTCTCTCTCTCTTACTTTTTATTAAACCATTCCAATACTTTCTCTCTCTCTCTCTCTCTCTCTCTCTCTCTTTCTCTCGTTATTTCTCTGCTCACTTCCTTCTCTCTTCAGACCCAAAACCCATAGCCACCACACCACGGCGAGCCACCACTCCCGTTGCAGATCAACCTGGCTGACGGCGGCGACGTGGCTTGGTTTCTCTCTCTTTGGTTGACGGCGGTGACATGGATCGGTGTTGGTTTGTGTTGATTGTGTTGGATTTTTGGAATGGGTTTTGATGGGGTTTGCTTAGATCGGCGTGGATCGACGAAGATTGGTGGGTTTTTCGGTGGAGATTGGTGGGTTGCCAATGTCGCCGATGATGGGTCGCTCAAGATTGCTGATGATGGGCTGGATGTGGTGTGATGTTGGCGGCGTTGGTGGCGGTGTTGATCTAGTGGCACTGTGGCTCAAATGGTTTTGCCGATTTGGGTTTTGTTGTTTCGCCAATCTGGGTTTTGTGTGGGTTCTGTGTGTTTTCCAGTGAGCCATTGATTGATTTTTATCTTTTGGGTTCAGATGGGTTGGATGTGGCAGTGATCTGGTGGTTTTTTTTTTTTTCTTAATTTGGATTTTGGATCCGGTGGGTTTTGGTGGGCAGTGGGCATGGTGGCGTGGTAGGCATGGTGGTGGTGGTGTGGTGATGATTGGGTTGTTTGGCTGTTGAGAGAGGGACAGAGACTCAAAGAGGTAGGGACAGGGATGAAGAGAGTGGAGTGATAGATAACTTTTAAATATTATTTTATTGTATAATTTATATTATTTTAGTGTGTAGTATTGTAAAATAAAAGTTGGGATGTTGGAAGTATTGGAAAATGGTATAGTATAATCAGTAAAGTAGCTTTTTAAGATGGTAAAATAGGATAGAATTGAAAAAACCATTGTGGATGCTCTAAGTGACATAGGGTCTCCATCAATCATTTTCTCTCTCTAAATCACTGGTTAACTAGTTATGTACTTCCTCAGTTGTTACATTTACTTTCTCATCTCTCTCTCATTAGGCAATTTTGTCTAGCCATTATAGATATTAGCGTTTATAAAAAAAAAGTTAGTTAGTAACTTTTTCATTTTTCCATAAAACTTTTTTTAAAATAGTTTATTAATATATGCCCTTAGAATATATGTTAGTAAAATCCAAAATATTAATAGCAATATAGCAGTAATTCAACCAAAAAAAAAAAAAAAAATGCAGTATAATGGTATAGATTGTTGCATACTTAACATTTTTGATCTATGATATATTTTTTAGTTTTTTAACTTGCTACGCCCTAGCCTATAGCCCTAAACCAACATCTTCATCTCTCATTTGAGGAATATATTAGTATCAATCCCATCTCAACAAGCTTCCTCTTATATGATTCTTGCTCAATAAATATCGAAAAAAATAACATAAACAAATCGAAACACACATAATCCTCAAATGCTTTTAAATTTGTAATAATAATTTGCCTGGGGTGGACACTCATTAATTTTGGTTTGAAATGGATCCACATATACATGGAATTAATACTCATTAATTTTTTGAATGTTGATTCCTTAATTTCTTATATCTTACCAGAAAATTTATTTAAGTTTTGTGTTCAGTAATTTATTTTCTCGACGTTTGTTGATTTACACTAGAGGTCATATTCAAGGGTATAAAATAAAAAACAGTTATTTCTCTTTCCATTCTCTTTGAAAACCAAAGATGGGAATTTTTTTTTTTTCCTTCCTACATCCAAAAACACATAGAGGAAGATATTTTCTTTTTCCCTTTACTTTCTCTTTCCATTCCCTTGGTATTTTCTTTTCTCATCTCTTTCCCTTAAAGACATAGCCTAAGATCATTTACAATAGTTCGTACCAAAATTTATGTCTATTTTAGCATAAAAACTTATTTTTTCTACTTTTCCTAACCATTTTTCAAAACACCAACATCAGGTTATTTATTCTAAACTATATTTTATCAAAATATCAACTTTTCTTGTTTTTAAAAATTATTTCTTTATCTCCACACACTACAACTACCATTCATTTTCTTCCTTTATCTTCAAAAAAAAAAATAAAAAAAAAATAAATGCACAACAATAGTGCTTGTGTATATTTGCACAAATACTATAACAAAATTGCATTTTTGACAATAAATTAATAAGCTAATGTGATGTTTTTTAGGGTTGATGGGCAATATGATCCTTATGCTATTTTACAACGGTTGAATGCTCTAAATAACGCATGTTGCTTCATACTTCACATCAAAATGGCAAAATCAATTAATGGGGGGTCTTAGTGCTTCTTATGGGCATGCTGTGAACTAGATACGTGTCTTTTACCATCACTCATGACAAAAGATATGAAAACCTTGATGTAAACATTTTTGACCACATTGCAGAGACGAACGCATACACAAAACTAATGGTTATCTTTTTCCATCACTCATCACAAAAGATATGAAATCCTTGATGTAAACATTTTTGACCACATTGCCACTAATGGTTGTCTTTTTCCATCACTCATCACAAAAGATATGAAATCCTCAATGTAAAATTTTTTGACCACGTTGCAGAGACAAACACCTACACAAAACTAATGGTTGTGTGACACTTCAAACCAATACATACTTTAAACGAGTGGCCTTTTATCTTTTCTCAGTGGATGTCCTTTTATCTCTCGTTAGCATCTTCGTATTCCACCTGACGCTTGTCAAAGAGACATTGGTTTGGAGTCTTTGGACACCGACCAGTTCAAAAGGGGATTGTGTGTACCTGTTAATTTGAGGGCATGTGGCACCTCTAATAAAGGGTAGAGTCAAAACTTCGAGTTAATAGAGCTGAAATATAATAAAAAAATTTATTATGGGACTCTAAATAAACATCCATTTTTGTATTAACAAATCGTCAATTAAAATAAAAGATATAAAATTATTGTTTTTTAAAACATTCTAATACAATTATTTATTAAAAGATAACTTGGTATTTTTTAAATCTTGAAAATTATCTATAATTGAATTTGTATTAAAATATGGTAGTGATGTCACTTTCAATAAATAATATCAAAGTGTCCATAAAAAAAACTTTTCTTCCATTGTGTTGGAAAGACTAATTTTGATGATATTCATAACTGGAAATGGAATTTGATAAAATAATCGAATAGTTTAGTTCATAAATTAGGTGTATGTTTGGATCCACGTTTGTGAGCTGATATCCGCGCGTTTTCTCTCTTTTTTTTTTTTTTTTTTTTTTTTTTTTTTTTTTTCTAAGCCGCAACTTTTGACTATTCTCCCGTGAACAGTGTACTATTTACGGGTCCCACAAACTTCACTTTTCAGCCATTTTTTCATTAAAAATAGGTCCTATGACACTATTCACACATTTAAAAATTATTTTGCTACAGTGTTTTCAGTTTTCAGCAAAAATAAGTTGTATCTAAACGGACCCTAGATGTGATTTAACCTTTTTTAAGTGTTTTTTTTTTTAAAGGTAAAATTGTTAAAATCACCAACAGATAGATCCAACCCTGCCTTTAATGTTGTTGGAGATGTGTTGGTAAAATTATTGATAAGCAAATTTAATGAAGCTAATGTATAAGTTATTGAGTTGGGAAAATTATTGAATAGTTCCGGAATACTATAAATACGTATTCTTCCATTTCACATGAATTGTGGGTCCTACCATAAATTTAATTTGTGAGACCCGCAATTATGTAAGAGGGGGGAATACGCATTTATAATACGTCGGGAGTACTCAATAATTTCTCATTGAGTTGAGGTATTGGTGCTAGTCCAAGAAAATTAGAAAGAAAAAAAAAGAAAAGAAAGAAAAAAGAAGTGATTTATCATTTGGACGACAAAATCTGTCTCTCTTAATTATAAAAGTGATTAAGTTATCCTATTGAGTTACAATGCTACTGACAACCATCAGTATGGTTATATATGCCTTAATTTGTTCACTTAAAGTATATGTTAATAAAGACCCTAATCTCATATATATATATATATATATTGAAAAAAGAATAACAAAAATCATTTAATAAAGTATTAAGGCACTAGTTAACAGAAGCTCTCAATATTTATTTATTTATTTTATAAAAAAAAGGCTCTCAATATTTAGGAATCAGGATCCGAATAGAATATAGTCCACAAATAATCAATCAACATATATAAAGCCCTACATACAAATCGCGGAAACAGAGAAATAAGTGGTCCTCGGGAAGCTTTTATATTATCGTTTAGAAGTTACTACATGTGACTAAAAGTTTTCCAGGAACTTTTTTTTTTTTTGCTAATATGTTTTCCTGGATCTTAATTCATATAGGGAATGGATGTTTAATGTTAGAACTTCCAATGTTGTGGCACCTTATTCTATTTAATGAGGCCATTCCCTCCTTCAAAAGAAAAACAAAAAGTTCAAGCACTGTAGCAAGTAAACATAAATGGGTTAAGAGACTTGTTGTTCAACTGATACTTAGTAGTATTTCTGACAAAAACTTTTAGAGTTGAAAATTCAAATTCCCCTCTCTTATTGTATATTTGTATCTAATCGAATTATTAAAAAAAAAAATCTAAAAATAAATGGGACCCTGATGAATGCAAAATTATACAATATTTTGATGCTCAGAATAATATAACTGACCATTGGGGTTTTCCATTGGGAACGCAAGTCCAACAAACATGATCATTTTATTTTTAAAGAAAAAGGCAAAAATTAGAATTGGAAATATAGAATGCAACCTGAAGAACAAATCCTGCTTACATTAGGAAAAACTATCAAAATTTCATAGGTTAACTAATGAAAGCAAGCTTGCAAGTGCAGAGAGGATTTGAACCTAGCTAGCTAAATTCTCTTTATGGAATTTGTTAGATCATGACACAAAACTATAAAATTCTTGGCAACTAGTGAAAGCTATAAGAAAATATAAATCATGCATCCATAAGTTGAAAGCTAGCACAAGTAGATTTATAGGGATTAAAAAACTGTAGGGTTTTAGGGAAATTTCACCGTGAAGTTCTTAAAATTTTATTCATATATGTTGAAATGCATTTATTGGAATTTGTCCCATCAAGATTTAAATAAACATGGGTTGTCAATATTTAATAAATAATTAAATTATTGAGGATGTAGTAAAATACCATCCATTCATTTCAAAATGGATACATATGGTATTAAGAATTTTCTAGTGGCGTTACTTTTAAGAACCTAAAATATTAAGTGCAAATTAACTTGAAAGGTTACACATGAGTAGTGACTTTAATTATTGAATGCATTACTACCGGCACTCTTGGCACGATGGTCACTGCATATAGACTTAGATTAGACTAGAATAGAATTCTATCTTTCTCAAAAAAAAAAAAAAAAAAAAAAAAATTATTGAAGGCATTGATTGTATTTTGCCGTATCAAGATTTAAATAAATGACATTGGCTATTATCATTTTAGTATATATATTAAAATATTGATAATGTAACAAAATTCAATCATTTCATTTCAAAATAGATGAATAAGATTTTAAGAATTTTATTCCATTAACGGTGGTTCCCTGTCTAGATTGTTCTCAATCATATGCCTCTTCAACCCTCTGATGGAATCCCTACTCTCTAGCGGAGTGTGGCTAAAGAGAACCACAAATTGAGGTGAACATTTATCACCACTAAGGATAACAAAACATCATACAAAGAAAGAAAGAAAAAAAATCATCAACCTGTCAATTGTAACATCCTAGACCACCACCAAACCGACATCTTCATTCCATATTTGAGGAATACACCATTATTAATCCATACCGTCATGCTTCCTCTTAATAATTCTTGCTCCATTATTATCCAAAAAAATCACATACACAAATCAATCACACATAATCTTCACGTCTTTAAATTTGAAACATTAATTTGCCTTGGGTGGCCACTTTTGCATAGAAAGTAAAAACTGCCTCAAAGTGGAGGGGAGTCCAATCTAAGAATATAACCAAACATGTGATATGTAATAGACCATGAGAAAGTGGTCCAGTGAATGAATGAGACTACAATGGTGAAAGGTTGGCTTTTCTGTAGCGTTAGGAGTTTAGTGATGATTTCCTGTTGCCTCTCTCAAGTTTCTATCGTTCCATGCTTAACTTCTTCTACATTTTTATTTTTTGGTATCTCATCCATGGTTCCATTGGTGTCTTGGTTTGATATGAATCAGCATATGAGAGTCTCTAGGTATTTTCTACATTTTTAATTTTCCATGAATTGGATCAAATTGATATTATTGGTAGCTCATTCAGCCTTCCATTGGTGTCTTGGACCTCCCGCCTTGTCCCATGGTGTGGAGCCAAAATTTCGCCCCATCCTTGCCCTACCACCTTTGCGTGGGCGGAAAACCCGTGCGGAGTGAAGCGGGGAGAGGCCAGTCAAGCGAGGTGGGGCAAAATTGCCATCCATTTTGGAAAGGTTAATAGGCAAGATGCACACTACATATCTTATCCCTCCATAAAGGACTATTCATTAGAGTACCTAATCAAGTTGTTCAAATTATTAAAAGAAAAAAAAAGAAGCTGTCACATTGTTTGAAATATATAATACAAGGTCATCTCATTTTCATCACAAAAATGGACAATTATGCAGCTTTCAAAAAGCCTCTTTGGTTTCTTTATATCCAGATTTAAAGCAATTTTGCACTAAGCTTTTAGGGAAAATGCAAAAAAGTCCCATATGATTTGTCCATAAATCACAAACCCCACAGCTTTGAAGCATGACACATAACCTTCTTTGATGTGGACTATATTGTGTTACTATTGTGTGAGTTTGGAATAGTTTTTTTGAAAAAAAATACTTTTTACATTTTTTCGTTTATTTTTTTAGGTATGTCTCTCTTTTTTCTATGCTTAATTTTAGGTCCATTTTACTTATACTATACAAATATTACTTGTACAACATTCCTATGACTACTTATATAAAGGCAATGCCTTATATAATTTTAAATATTAGTGTAGAAAAAAATTGATCCTAAATTCTAACATAGAATCAAGGCCACTATTATGTCGTTCCAGTGTTGAAAAAAAGGTAAAAATATTTATAATTATTTGAAAGAATTAAAGAACAATAAGAAAAGTCATTCCCTATTGTTATAATTAATTAGGAAAAATTACAACTTATCTCATTGTGATTTTTGACACTTTTACAATATAGGCTCGTAAACCAATTATTGTTACATTTTTTATTGATAAACTTTTTATTGTTACATATGTTCTAAGGTTTAGACTAAAATGAAATCATTAGGTTGTGTCCAAAGTATACCTAACATTTCATCTTATCTCAAAGGTAATCAAAATGTAACTATTAGAAAATATTGTGGGGCTAAATTATGATTGAATCAAAATCATAAGGGAGTAGTTTTATTTATTTTTGATAATACTATAATTGATACAATGAGGGAGGGAGGATTTAAACCTTAAACATCTTTGTTAAAAAAACTAAAAAATGTTAGTTGAGCCACAAGATTTTGGTACAAAGAAATAGTTTGTTTGTTTAATAAGTATGCAAAATGCATTTAATTTGGATGGAACCTAGTCTAACTGTTTTATTTTAATCAAACTTTAGCTATCAAGTATAACAATAAAAAATTGTAGACTAAATTGTAACATGGTGAAAGGACAAAGGGGTAAGTTATAATTTACCCTCTAATTTATTACCAGCAAAGAGTACAAAGATCCAATGGCATATATGCCACGGCCAAATCCACACATAAAAAAAAAAAAAAGAAGAAGAAGAAGAAGAAGAAAAATACTGAAGTAGAAAATCTACAGCTTGTCAGCCTTCTTTATTGTAACTAATATCATGTAGAAAACCTTAGGATGCAGTTGGCATCTACTAAACCAATTGCTACAATCTTTCAGCCTTTTAGATTGATAGCCGAAAGCTCCTGTTTAATAACCTCTCCTGCATACATAGGTGGATAGTTGCTGGCAAGTGGTGATTCTGCAAAGTGGCCCAAGGGCTTCAACACTGCATCTGATGCTATGTGGGCAAACAACTTCGCAGAAGAGAAAAAAAGAAAAGAAGAGGTCACAAACATTGCATCCAAAACGGAAAGGTCCTAAAATATAAGTATAGAGACGTAAAGGTTTTTACGATCATTGATATTCCCTGTTTGTGATTGATGTATGATAAAAGTTGTCTGTTATGGATCAAGTAAAAATGATGTTGCTTCAATCAAATTAAATCATAGTTCACAAATGTGAAATAAATTATAAAAAAATTGTGTTCCTAACGTTAATACTCATAAGCATAATATAGAAAAGTCACTCACATTGAGCTCTCTAAAAATGCCAACTGAATAGAAAACAAAAATAATGGTAATGATGATTAATCTCCTGATTGCTAGTATGGTTGAGATCACTTACAGTTGAGGATACTCTCCATAGGCTTCGATTTTGCTCCAATGCTTGTTTAATTGCTTCAGTAGTTTTCTCAGTGACAACTACTTCATGCATTCCAGCAATGCAATCTCCACCAGTCAAATATTCCATCTGGCACATAAAAGCAGTGCAAAAGGGAGAGAATTAATGTACAAATTAAAAAAGCATGTACTATAGCTAGCCAAAGGCATTACTTTGAGAACTTGATTGAATCCTTGTCCAAAGAATTTGATATTCTACCCTTTTTCTTTTCTAGAAGGCATGGTTTTCGACTTAAATATATCATAATAACAAAAACAACATATTTCCTGTTATTTGTATGATTAATTGATTTGAAATTTACTATGATAATACTCAATAGATATACAAACATGATATTTTCATTTTTTAAATATACAAGCTAAGTAATAGCAAGCCCAACTAAAAATGTCAATATATATTAGAGATATAGCTCCTACCTTCTTAGAATCATATGAGTGATGTTGTTATTACAAAATTTATTATATAAATCTTAATTCATGTGTCAATTTTAAAACAAAAAATTAAAATGTTAGTTTTAAATATTTATTTATTTATATAAGTTATCGATGTGATCTAATCACATAATTTGCCACTTTTTATTTATTTATTTATATTTTTAAATACCATTCTCTTTGTTTTTTCATTCAGAAAAAATATAATTTTTGTCCCTAAATTTTACCAAAAGTTTATTACTCATCCCTAAACTATAAGATGTTTGTTTTTCGCCCTTAAACTATTGAAAGGTTCGTCTTTTGTTTCAAATTATTGAAAATATTTTATTTATGTTCTTCTACTTAAAAAAAAAAAAAACTTTTTTCATCTCAAAATTATTAAAAAATGTTATTTTTTCATTCTTATTTTTGTCTCTAAAATATTAAAAAAACTATGTACAATGTATAAGGATGAACAGAGAACCTTTTAAAGCTTATGGCTGGAAATTAAATTTTTTTTGTAAATTTTAGGAACCACAATAGTATTTTCTCTTTTTCATTTCGATAAAAGTCAGAAGATTCACGTAGCAAACTAGCTCACAACCATAAACACCAAACATTTATTACTCCTACCTGCTTTCCTGTTTGAATGAGAAGACATCCTTCAGGAACTGACCCCTCAACTTTTTGCCCATTTTTGACCCAAATATTTAGAGCTGGGAATTTACTTCTTCCATGAATGGTAAGAAAATTAACGTCATAGTGATATCCTGCAAGCACAGTTCCTTCCTGGCCATAACTTTTGAGGTCACTTCCTGTTGGACCAAGAAGATGCGGCGCCTGGTTTTTCAAAGGAAAGGCACTCGTTATAAAAAGCGCATATTAATATTATTTCACAATAATGGAAATGAAAAAGAATATGATTCATACCATGCCTTAGTTAATCATTTCCTGTCAGGCTAAAAATTAAATATGCCAAAAAAAAAAAAATGAAAAAGAAAAAAGCCAAAAAGTACAAGTAGACTCGAGTATAATAACACAAGTTGAACTGTTGAATACGTAACCTGCTTCATAAGAGATGTGAATGCATCCTTTGGCAAGCCAAAACCAATTGCAGCCATTTCAGCTACAACCTGAAAAAAAAAAAAAATTGGATACACAATAACATTAAACAACATGCATAAAAAAGCATTATATGTGAACTGAACCAAGCTAGGTGATGAGTTACTTCTGTGGCAGCTATCATTTTATATCCCCATGAATTCATGGTTTCAGTCCATCCAGGAAAATTTTCAGGTATGACTGGCGCTCCGTTGAGTTCCTGCACAAAAAAGATGACATTTAAAAGACTAAAAACAACACAACAAAGGTTTAATCTAAAATGATCGATCTACATTAGAAATGATGTATTCATATTAAATATTACAAATCTAATAAATATGCATGTATAGTCATGTCATTTAATTTTAATTTATGTGACATTCTGTACATGAGATAAAATTTTCACCGTTAGAAAGAGACAATGTTGTTCTTAAAAGAAAAATTAGGGTTGTTTGTATTATATGAAATTGTATGTGAAATAAAAAGAGTTAAAAGGAAATGATGGATTATGTTATATGAAATTGAAGGAGAAAGTGAAGATGTGAGACCTTAAATCGGGTCTTTGCAGGACGAGGACCCACGCTCCACATGTAACGCCACTTGAGATCTGAGCCTACAAGAGTGGCTGGTTGAGATTCTTTGGGCATTGCTTTTACTTTCTCTTGCATTTCTTCATCAACCAAGAGCCTTGGAATTTCTACTTTCTCTGGGGTTATCCCAACCTGGTATCTCCAATTGTGTAAGAGATTATTTTCAATATTTTGATAAATCAATGCAAACTCACATGTTAAATTGGAACCAACAACAAGACAGGTATGATGGTATTTTAGTTATGCACTATTCATCCTTTAATTTTCTGTCTGTATATAAGGAAGCCTTCAATTAGATTAGTCAACTACTTGATTCATTGGTAGGAATAAGAGAAGCAAAAGATTAAGATTTTAATAAAATCGTTTGACAATAAATAATTAATATTTTAAGAACTTTATAAAGATTTTTAAAGGTGCTAAATTAACCCTCCCACCTTAATTTGGAGAAGAATCTTCTCAAAAAAGAAAAAAGAAAAAAAAAACCTTTGGAGAAGAATCTTGTGTTTCACTACATGAAGCAAAACACATCTAAACTCACATGTAATTAAATGTAATGCTGCATGTATAAAAACACAAGGTAACGCCTCTCGCTTAGGGATGTAAAACAAAAAAAAAACAAACTGATTTGGTTGAATGACATGGACTGTTTGCCATCGGTCAGCACCAAATATTTTCAGAAAAGTTTTTGAGGGGTTTTGTTCCGGATCGATGCTGACATTTTGCACACCAAAATTGTCTAAAATAAATGAATTTATATATATATATTTATTTTAATAAAATATTCAATCATCTTTTAAAATAAAATATTAAAAATATGAAAAAGGTTTGTCAAGTTGATTTGTAAAAGCGAAGAACTAAAATAAGAAAAGTAAACCTTTGCTAACCCTAGGAGATGCCCTTAAATCTTAACAGTCAAATGCATGATTTTTAGACTCTGACCGTTTAATGAATTGTAAATAACAGAGATTCAAAGTTTTTAAAGTCAGACCAAGATCAAATCATAATGACGTCATAATTAATTTAATTATTAATTAAAATATAAATAAATATATTAAATTAGTAAAAATTGAAAAATTGCTTAAAATAGTTCCAAATATTTGACTATTCAAACTAATAAACTTTTTTATTTTATTTTTATGAAACCCAATATAAAAGTTAATAGACATTTCCCACGAAATTAATTTGGAAAAAAAAAGTTAATAGACATTTCTTTATGAAATTAATGGAGAGAAAAAAGAAAAAGAAAAACGTTGAACAGTGGCGGCAATGGTTTGTCTTGTCTCCCACTAAACTTTTGTTGAGAGACCCATGACTCTGGTACCTTACTCATTTCTCAATGAAATTAAAAAAAAAAATATAAACTAAAGCAAGAAGCCTAGAAGTGTGGTAAAGGAAAACATTACTGTTTTGTATAAAATTAAAGCCCAAGAATATGGATTTAGATTAGATTGCACCTGATGCAATAGTAAGACACAGTTGAGATTGAAAGTTTAAAAAAGAAACTTTCAATCTCAACTATTAAATAAAAAAAAAAAAAGTTAAAAAGAAGTTAAAAAAGTTATTAAAAAATGAAAGTAGTAAAAATTAATGTGAGTGGGTATAGTGTAATTGCAGAAATGAGAAGAAGAATGAGAAGAAATGACAGTCTAGACTGAGACAGAGAAAGAACGAGAGAGAGTGATATAGAGAAAAAGAATGAGAAGAAACTGTGATGCGATCTCAAGTCTCAAAGTTTAACAGCATCTAACGGTGTTTGAAGCTACAACAATGGAGATTAGCTTCAGAAAGCCTGTAGATAATGTTTTTTACTTTTATTTTTAAGTGGCTTTTAGGGTCAAAAGAACTGTGTTAGAGAGAGGTTTCCGGATAATAATTTAAAATGCAAAATTTGGTTCCAGTATTTCTATACATTGGACCCAACACAAAGCATGTTAGTGTGTATTAGGTCCAATGCATTAGAATACAAGCTTAAGCTTTCGTGTCCTGTATTTGACAAAATCAAATGAACCAAACCTGATAATGAAAGTCAGGTCGCTCCTGAGGCCGCTTGTACTCCACAGGGCTCTCATAGTACCTCTCCATCATCTCAATGAACTTTTCATTCTCCTCTTCCGAACACCTTGGGTCCCTCACCACCACAGCCCCAGCTTCTCTCAAAGACCTAGCCACTTCCTTACACAACCTAGTCAGTTCAGGTCCCAATTCCTCCGTTATCTTTGATGGCTCTCCGTCCAGTTTGTCCATCACCGTCAGATAGGCCTTCAGGTTGATCACCTTGAGCTCCATTTCCGTTACAATTACAGTAACAACAAGGAATGGACGTGGTGGGTTTTTTATTTTTGGGGGGGGGGGGGGTGTTTACTGAGCTAAATTGGGGTCCATATATTATTGTTGTTTTGTAATAATGTGTGACTCACTCTTAGCAGGACCAGTTTGCACGTGAAGATATATGTGAAAAATTGCAGACTAATTGGGTCATTGTTCTTTCAGGTCTCATGTTATGGATCTTTCTGTATTATTGCCATCTACGTGTACAATAATTCTCTCATGAATTCACTGGGTAGACCCCAATTGTGACCATACAAATCGAGGCATGAGATACAATATTTGTCGGTGTGCATGATTTTAGTTTACATGATGTAATGCTTACCATGTGCATGATTTTTTGACTGATTTCTGGAAATCAAACAAGCACAACTATATTTGTGGAATTGGTACTCTCTCATACTTAGGGTACTCTCATACTTAGAGCACATTTAGTACACTGTAATGATTATTACATGAGAATAGAAATAAATATTACAAATAATACACTAAGTTAGAATATAATAAGTATTACTATTTACTAGTTTGGTGATTATTTAAGAATAGAATCTTGAATATGCATTTACAATTTGGTAGAGTAAGAAAAGAAGGTGGAATGAAATCATTTTTACGTCAAATTTTTCTAAAATAATCTTATATTTTTAAAAAACAAAAAGTGGGAGAAGGATCTAGCTTATTATGTATAAATTTAATAATTAATATATATGTGTTTTGTTTAAAAATTAATAACTCCATAAATTTTATATAAGAGAAAATAAAATGATACATCTTTTATTTGTATTTAAAAAGAAATATGAAAGGAAAAAGAAAAAAATTTCATGAACTCACCAATTCCATCAAATTAATTCCAATTTCATAGATATTAATATTTTTTTTTGAGAAGATTTCATAAATTAATATTGATCACAAAACAATTACCCAACTATCATATGATGTTGAAAAATTAATATTGATGAACCTTTTTTTTTTTTAGTGAATTAATATTGATAAAATGGATGTTCAAAATAGAGCTAATAATTAACAATTATTTATTATAAGAGTAATGCTATAAGCACAAACTGTTTTAAAACATTTTTACAAATTGTTGATGTGTCAAACTTCTTATTGGTTTTCATCTAGACTAATCATTAACATCATTTTTTTCATTTATCAATAATTACTCATCACATTAGCAGTTTGTAAAAATTTTTGTAAAATAGTTTGTATCTCTAGTATTACTCTTATTATAAAGTGGTAATAGGTACCAAAGCATAGAGAGCAACACAAATTTATTTTCTTTCCATTTGAAGATGCGGCAACTAATGGCTTTTTAGGAAATATTTTAAAAAGGTTATTACATAAGGGTAAGGAATAGACATTCAATGCTTTTGATAAGGAATAGTTATTCCATATTTTAAAGAATAACTATTCATAAGTAATAATTATTCATTGTAATAAAAACATAACCAAACAACCAAATAGTTATATCATAGTAATATTTATTACATTAAATTGTCTATTACAGTCTATCAAATGTATCCTTAGTTACTTACATGATACCTCTAATGTGGCAAATTGCACGTGATGATCCATGTAGAATTTGACTCAAATTCCTATTTTAATTTGGTTTGGATTTTCTTTGAGAGAAAGGAAATGGTTTATCGTTGTTTGGAAGTAAAGAAATTCTCCTAATTATAGAAGGAAAGTTCCATATCGAAGACATAATTGATTATTCTTTATCTACCATAAGGAATAAATTTGGAGATTTATAAATAGATATTGTTCCAAAATTTGGTCGCTTTAATTTTGTCCAAGGGTCCTCCTGAATGGGGAAAGGAAATGACTCCTAGAAGAATATAGAGTGAGTTATAGTAGTTTGAGTATGTCTACTTTGTCCAAAAGAGTTATTGAGTGTATTAGAGTTTTAGGATTGTGAGTTCGTGTGTGTGTGTGTGTGAGGTTTGTAAATTAGTTTTTATTTTTAAAAGGTTTTGTTTATATTTGCATTGATTTTTAGTGTTGTTTATATAGTATGTGAGTACGTATGTGAGTTTTATTTATGAGACTTGGTTGAGTGTGATTATAATACATATGGCTGATAATGGATTTTGATTAGTGTTACCTACTGACATAGGCTTTGAGTTGAGTTGGTTGAATCATGTTAAATATTACTGATTTATGTAGTTTTATTTTCTTATTCGTATGAACGTGTGCTTCTGCTAACTTCAAATTACAACAAATTTGTGGAATCAAACAAGCACTAATAGATTCTCAAAAAAAAAAAAAAAAAAAAAAAATCCCTACTATATTTGTGGATTTAGTCATCTCTCTCTCTAGGGGTGTCCAACCAGACCCGGTACCCGACTAACCCACCCAACCCGGCCGACCTGACGTCGGTGACGGTTGGCGGCGGGTCTCCGTCCCCAAAACCTGATACCGGCAGGTCGGATGACGGATTTGAGCACAAAAATTCGATCCCTAATTGATCCGACCGTATTTACACTGGAAAAGTAGATGTTCTCCACCGATGGGTGTGCTTCGCCGGTGTTTTGGTCCGATTAGTCGAGATCTGGGCTTATCTCTGCAAGATCCATCGAGATCTCGGCAGATTCGGCCCAATCTCGACCAAAATCTAGCATAGTTTCGAAAATCTGGCATTGTTTTGAAAGTTTCAACTCCGACCGAGGACCGATCGGTATCTGACGAATTCTGACCACCCGAACCGACTCTCTTCACCGGTCGGCGGCGGGTCTAGAAATGAGAGACCCGAACTGATCGGGTCGGTTCTGGGTTGGGCACAAACCCGACCCGGACTGACCCGTGGACAAGCCTATCTCTCTCTCAATTGGTTAGTTACATGATACCTCTTATGTGGCAAATCGCAAATATTGATACAAGTGGGAATTGTAAAATGGGTCATTTCAGGTCTCATGTCATGTCACCTTTCTATATTATTGCCATCTCTCACTTTCATGCACGGTTCTATTTACATGTAATGCTAACAGTGTTATGCAATAATTTCTAACAATATTATTAATGTTCTAAGTTTACATATAAAAAATAATAAATACTCAATTATAAATTGTGTGTTTCTTTAAAATAAGAAGAAAAATTGTCAATATAATTCATGGTTCTTCACTTCTTCATGCATAAAATTGACTATGATTGTGTGCGTGTGTTTTTTAAATTAATATTTGTGCACAATTTGATTTTTTTTTAATTGATAAAAAAAAAATTTAATGAAGCATTAAATGCATCTTAACTTAGAAATTCTAAAGACACTCATTAGCAAAAGCTTATTTCTAATAATTATTTAGTGAAGCTAAAATTTTTTCTGTTCATATTATAGCTGAAATTATTGGTAGCAGTTGGGTTTGGCTTGCCATAAGGTGTTCATTCACTTCTCTTATGAAAGCAAGTTACAAATGCTTTAGCAGTTTCCACATGTTTGGAATAGCTTATTTTCTTGAAAAAGTAAAAAAAAGAAAAAAAGAAAGCACATTATTTGTAAACTAATATTTTATTAGGAGTTCAAAAAAACTTATTAGGAGGGTGATAAAGAAAGATAACAAAGCAAAAATGGAAAATAGTATGGAAGAACTAGGGTCTCTCTCTAATATCATTTCTCTATTTTTTTTTAATAATTTAAAAAAAGAAGATTCGAATCTTAATTTTCCTTATATAAAAGACAATCATACAATAATATTATACTACTTAAACTTTTGTGCCCTGGAATGTCTGCCATAGGGTCTCCATGTCAGTCTTTTCACACCTCTCCAAATCGTTAGGTACATGTTGCATTATTTTAAAATCCTTTTCTATTATTTTGGGGGAAATACATACAACTTTTGTCTTTTTAATATCTTTATCAATTATTGGTGGGAGAATGTTACTACTCAAACTTTTGTGTCGGGGGATGAGTGACATGGGTCTCCATCAGTCATTTTCTCTCTCTGAATCAATAATTAATTAGTTATATACTTCCTCAGTTGTTACATTTACTTTATCATCTCTCTCCCATTAGGAAATTTCTTCCGGTTATTATATTATATATTAGGGTCTAGTTAATGCATGTCCTTAAGACATATATTAATCATTTATTTAAATTTTTTTTATGAAAAATTTAAAAAATTGTTAAAAAAGTTGGTAATTTTTTCATTTTTTAATAAAAAATTTCCTAAAATGGTTTACTAATTTATGCTCTAAGGGCAGATGTTAGTAAAACCCTAAGTGCCGGTTTGGATCCAGCTTATTGCGTTTACGTCTAGTGCATCCGCGTTTTTCCCTTTTTTTTTTTTTTTTTTTTTTCACGCGTTTTCCCCCTCACAAGCGGCTACTGTTCATGCACTGTTCATGAACAGTAGCCGCAACTTTTGACCAAGTGCACTGTTCACGGACCCACAAATTTCACTTTTCAGCAATTTTTTCATTAAAAATGGGTCTCACGGCACTATTCACACATTTAAAAATTATTTTGCTACAGTGTTTTCAGTTTTCAGTTTTCAGTTTCAGCAAAATAAGTTCTATCCAAACGGACCCTAAATATTAATAGCAATGTAATAGTAATTAAAAAAAAAATCAATATAATGGTATAGATTATTGCATACTTAACATTTTTATGTTAGAATTATGGTTAAATAATTAAATTTACTATTTCCTAATAACTTAAACTTGTGGAAGAATCAGTAATTTAATATTGCATCAGAGCAGGAAATTCCGAGTTTGATTCCTCTTATTTAATTTACCATTTTTTAATGGTTTAAACTTTTAGAATAATCTATTATTTAACATTTTCCAGTCTTTCTTCTTTTTAATTTGATTCCCTTTTCTATTCTAGTTAATTTCTTTATTCATAGGGGTTTTTCCTTGCCCACTACAACCCCCACCCCCCTCCCAAGAATTAAACATGCGTGGTTAATTTCTTATATATAGTTGTTTACAAAATAGTCCTCATCAGTTTAATTTTTTAAGAGAATTTTAATTTAAATTTTAGAGAAAAGGGGTATTGACTTTGAAAATAAAATAAATGGCAAATTAAGAAAGTTATTATTATTGTGTTCATTAACTTTTTAAAGATAATTTTTTTTATCTTTTTATTTTTTATTTTTTATTTTTTTATGCTCTCAAAAAAAAGATAATTTTTATTATAGATATGTTAGGTTTTGAAACTATGATATATATTTTTAGTTCTTTAACTTGCTACACCCTAGCCTATAGTCCAAACCACATCTTCATCTCCCATTTGAGGAATATATTAGTATCAATCCCATCTCAACAAGCTGCCTCTTATATAATTCTTGCTCAATAAATATCGAAAAAAAAAATATAAACAAATTGAAACACACATAATCCTCAAATGCTTTTAAATTTGTAATAATAATTTGCCTCGGGTGGACATTTCTGCATAAAATAAAAAAAATTGCCTCGGAGTGAAGGAGAGAGTCCAATCAGGAAATGTAATCAAACATGTGGTGTGTAATAGACAATGCGAAGGTCCAGTGATTAAAATGAGACTACAATTGCGAAATTCCTGGTAGTCTTTCACCCTTTCTCAAGTTTCTCTCTCCACACTTAACTTTATTTGCATTTTTTTTGGGTACAAGATGGAAGAAATTTTACACTAGTCTAATTTAAGTGTGTATGCATGTAAAATTCTCTCATACCTCACAAGAACTTATATTTGTAGAGTGATCATTGTACCAAGGGTATGCAATAACAACTTTATTTACATTTTTGTTTCTCCATGAATTGGATACTAGAGATTGCAGAGTAGTTGATCTAGGGATATCCATTAATAATTGGTGACTTGGTTTGAAATGGATCCACATATACATGGAATACTCATAAATTTTTTGAATGTTGAATCCTTAATTTCTTATATCTTACCAGAAAATTTATTAAGTTTTGTGTTCAATAATTTATTTTCTCTACATTTCTTAATTAACACGAGGTCATATTCAAGGCTATAAAATAAAAATAGTTATTTCCCTTTCCATTCTCTTTGAAAACCAAAGAAGGGAAATCATTTGTTTCCTTCTATTTTTTTCCTTCCTACGTCCAAAACACATGAAGTAAGATATTTTCTTTTCCCTTTATTTTCTCTTTTCCTTCTCTTGGTATTTTCTTTTCTCATCACTTTCCCTAGAAAATATAGCCTTAGATCATTTACATTAGTTTGTACAAAAATTTATATATATATATATATATATTCTATTTTGCCTAACCAGTTTTCAAAACATCAACATTAAATTATTTATTTTAAACCATATTTCATTAAAATATCAAGTTTTCTTATTTTTAAAAATTATTTTTCTATTTTCACGCCCTACAACTACCATCCATTTTCTTCCTTCATCCTAAAAAAAGCAAAATAAGAATAAAAATTTGAAATGCACAACAATAATTCTTGTGTATATTTACACAATTACTATAACAAAAAAAAAAAAAAAAATCATTGTGCACATTAGATTTATAAGCTAATGTGATTCTTATGTTATTTTACAACTCTAAGAGAATTCACATCAGTCTATGTATAAGTGTGTATAATAGAAAAAATGCTCAAATTTACACATTTTTGTTCAAAAACAGCCCACATCTGTCCGTTTAAAATCTTCTAAAATTATCAACGAGCTACAATACCCGTGTAAATTTACACGGGCACTGTATCATGTGTATTTAGTTTTTTTATTAATTTCCGTTCGCACCAATTTTTATCTCTCTTCTCCGTGCACAACGACCTCAGCTCCTCATCTTCTTTTCCTCAGATGCACACAAACACACCCACACACAAACACATCCACACAGACAAATCAACACAGAGATACACTTGCTCAAAAAAAAAAAAACAGAGACACACAAACACACCCACACACAAACAAACCCAAACGGAAAAACAACAAAGGGACAGATCGGTGCTTATTGGAACGATCGGTGCTTGACTGGAACGATTGGAGCTCGTGGGTCTTGCTTGGTCGGAGCTCGTGGGTCTCGCTTGATCGGAGCTCGTGGGTATGGGTCTTGCCTGATCGGAGCCTGATCGGAGCTAGGGAGATCGGTGCTTGTGGATTGGAGCTAGGGAGATCGAAGCTGTGGATCGGTGCAGCTGTGGATCGGAGCTGTGGATCGGTGCTTGTGATCGGAGTTGTGGATCGGTGCTTGTGATTGGAGTTGTGGATTGGAGCTGTGGATAGAGAGATAGACCGAGAGGGAGAGAGATGGGTATAGAGAATCAGAAAAAATGGAGAGAGAGAGAGAGAGAGAGAGAGAGAGAGAGTGTGTATAAAAAAGGGTTAGTTGAGAAAAAAGAGGTGATAGAATAGATGAACTGACGTGGGTGTTTTGTAAAAGTAGATGTGTAAAATAAAAAAGTAAGTTTTTTCGTGTAAAATAGACAAAAAATTTAAACGAGCTGATGTGGTTGCTCTAAATCTAAACAGCCCATGTTGCGTCACACTCACATCAAAAAGACAAAATCAATCAATTGGGGGGGCGGGGAATCTTCTGGTTTTTCCATCACTCATGACAAAACCTTTGATGTAAACATTTTTAACCACATTGCCAGGGACAAAACACGAGCAAGAAACTAACGGTTGTGTACGTGACACTTCAAAAAGGTTCTGATTCTTTGTCAAGCAACTAAAACAGTATGCTACATATGCTAAAAGAGTAGCCTTTTCTCAGTGGATGCCCTTTTTATCTCTCGTACTCCACCTGACGCTTGTCAAAGAGACATTGGTTTGGACATTTGCGTCTTTGGAATCCGACGAGTTCAAGGGGATTGTGTAGTTTATTAATTTGAGAGCATGTGGTACCTCGATTAATAGGGCCAAAGTATAAAAATAAAAATAAAAATTCATTATACAACTCATTTTTGTATTAACAAATCGTCAATAAAGATGTTAAATATATATTTGTCCCAATAGTATAAGTTTGTACACATAAAATAATTGAACTTGTACCTATATTATTGGGTTAATATATCTTTAACAAAAAAAAAAAGAAAGATACAAATTTATTGTTTTTTAATATATGACAATAAAATTATTTGAGAAAAGATAACTAGATGTTAAAAAAAAAAAAACAAAAAAAAAACATGATAATTTTTTTTTTAAAGAAAAAGGCATAAATCAGAATTGGAAATATAAAATGCAACTTGAAGAACAAATCCTGCTTACATTGAATCCTGCTTATATTAGAAAAAACTGACACAATTTCATGGGTTAACTAATGAAAGCAAGATGTTCCTTAAAAAAAAAAAAAAAAAAAAAAGAAAAAGGAAAAAAAGAAAAGAAAAAACTAATGAAAGCAAGATTACAACAAGTGTAAGAGAGGATTTGAATTTAGGTTCTCTTTATGGGTATTATTAGGCCATGCCATAAAGAGAGGATTTATTAGGGAAATTTCCCCATGAAGTTCTTAAAATTCTATTTATATATTTTGAAATGTATTTATTAGATTTTGTCCCATCAAGATTATTTAAATAAACATGGGTTGTTAATATTTTAGTAAATATTTAAATTATTGATGATGTAGTAAAATATAATCTATTCATTTCAAAATTGATGAATAAGGATTTTATAGTGGCGTTTCTTTTAAAAACTTAAAATATTAACTTATTAAGTTCAAACTTGAAAGGCTACACATGAATAGTGCCTTTAATTATTGAATGCATTGATTGTATTTTGCCTAATCAAGATTTTAATAAACATTGGCTATTACTTTTTTTTTTTTTTGATGAACAAACATTGGCTATTACTGTTTTAGTATATATGTTAAAATATTGATGATGTAACAAAATTCAATCATTTTATTCAAAATAAATGAATAATGTTTGAAGAATTCTATTCCGTTAACTGTGGTTCGATGTCTAGATTTTTCTCAATCATATACGTCTTCAACCCTGTGATGAAATCCCTACTCTCTAGCGGAGTATGGCAAAAGAGAACCACAAATTGAGGTGAACATTTATCACCACTAAATTAAAGGATAACAAAACATCATACAAAGAAAGAAAAAAAAAAATCATCAACCTGTCAATTGTAACATCCTAGACCACCACCAAACCGACATCTTCATTCCATATTTGAGGAATACACCATTATTAATCCCATACCATCATGCTTCCTCTTAATAATTCTTGCTCCATTATTATCCAAAAAAATCACATACACAAATCAATCACACATAATCTTCACATGACTTTGAATTTGAAACAATAATTTGCCTTGGGTGGGCACTTTTGCATAGAAACTAAAAACTGCCTCAAAGTGGAAGAGAGTCCAATCTAAAAAATATAACCAAACATGTGATATGTAATAGACAATGAGAAAGTGGTCTAGTGAATAAATGAGACTACAATGATGAAAGGTTGGCTTTTCTGAAGTGTAGGAGCTTAGTCATGATTTCCTGTTGTCTTTCTCAAGTTTCTGTCATTCTCTGCTTAACTTCTTCTACGTTTTTATTTTTCCATAAATTGGGTAAAATTGATTTTATTGGCAGCTCATTTAGCACTACAAAAAAAGGCCTATAGCTGCTTTTAAAAAACGCTGTAATAGGTCACCTAGCCACAAAAATGTTGTCTTAGGCCGGTGTTTTTAGTAGTGCAGGCTTCCATTTGTGTCTTGGTTTGAAATGGATCAACATATGAGAGTCTCTGAGTGTTTTTTTTTTGGTTGTTGAAAATATTCATTCATCATTGTGGAGATGCTCCTATTTATATCCACTACTAAGTGAATGTGCCTTGTAACAAATAATATGTCTGCCTCAAACTTTGAAATTCTACTATAGATAAGGCAATTTTCATAAATTAATCACATTTTTTTTACACAAACCAAATTATATTTCAAAGCTATGTGCACATGAACTTTCTTGGAGACTTTGATGTGCACATGAACTATCCCATGTGTTTGTCCCTAACATGTGGACAAAAGTGTTACCTTTATTTTTTCACTTTTTTTTTTCTGAGAAGTGCTGTGAAAAGGCCCTATCGAAAGCACTAATTAATCGCCTTTGATTTTTTTGAGTTTGCAAGATATGGGCTCATGGGCTGCCTTCCACTATAGACCAAACTAGGTAGACCACCATGGGCGCCAACAAGAAGACGAAATTAAACTTCCAAATCTTGGTGTCCAAGAATAGCACTTAACTACTTCTCTTCACATTCTCAAAAAAAACTACTTCTCTTCATACTCAACCTGCCATGTAAAAGAAATCATTTGAAGTATTTATGAATTTGGATCTTAACATATTGTAGTCCACATATTCATGTTCTAAAAAACCGAGTAATGTGCTTTATAGTTAGGAAAATTTTCCTTTGTTCACATCAACGTGGCAAGGTAAAATTTCTTATTGTCGAATAAAAATTCTGAACTTCAAACTCTCCATACATCAAAAGTATTTAAATTGTATTTTGTGTGCGTGTGTGTGTATATATATATATATATATATATAGAGAGAGAGAGAGAGAGAGAGAGAGAGAGAGAGAGAGAGAGAGAGAGAGAGAGAATAAAATATCCTAATTACAATTAATTAAATAAAATATCCTAATTTCAAATTCTTATAACCAAAGAGACAATGAAATCTCCAAATATCTTCTATTTTTTTCCTTCTCTTTTTTGTGTGAAATATTCTCTTAATATCATATTACTATAGCTCACAAGTCTTCTAAGAGCTTTTAAAACGTAATTATGGTTTTCCTTTTATATATACCTTATAGTGTTGGACAAAAACCCTAAATGTTTTCGCAGGCTTGGGCTTGATTTAAATTCTGCAGAATTAACATATTTGCATTTTTCGATCGGTCGAGTCTGATTTTTGATCGGTAGAGCTTCAGAAAACTTGAACTCTCCTTTTTGCAGCTTGAATGTTCTTGAATCTTGATTTGTACAATCTTGAGCAATGTCTAACACCTAATCTAAACATGTTTTTGTTCTCGGTTTGCCAACATATACAAAATAAGGATCTAAGCATTTAATCATAAATATTTAGAACCTAACAGGTATAAATTATCTCTAGCGGGGAGGATATTTGATCATGCTCACCATACAAAGGTGCAAACCTTAGGGGGACCTTTACCCTCCAGATTCTTCTCCAAGTAGTTTCTCATATAATTATTATGTGACGTATAAATCACATAACATGTAATTTGAAATCATATATACACAAACTTACCAAATCTTCTTTTGTATAAAAATTTCAAAATATATACAATATAAAAAGAAGTTTTCAAAATTTTCGACATATAAATGAAAATGAAATAATTCTTTTAAAACTTGTTGTTTTGTGATATCTATTTATTTTTAGATATAGAGTAAATAGATTCAATTTATAATGAACACACATATTATGAGTTACTATGATTTTACTGTTACCAACTAACTTAATGAACACACAGTGGGTTTATGGTTATCAACTATAAACATAGGGACATGTATTCCTATACATATCCTTACTAGGAGTGTTATATTTTTGAAAGCGTACAAGCCCAACATGCTTTAGGTCCTTTTTACTTATACTATACAAACATTACTTGTACAACATTCCTATGACTACTTATATAAAGGCAATGCCTTATATAATTTTATTTATTAGTATAAAAAAAAATGATCCTTAATTCTAACATGGAATCGAAACCACTACTATGCCATTCCAGTGTTAAAAAAGGTAAAAATATTTAAATTTTTTTATAATTATTTGAAAGAATTAAAGAACAATGAAGAAAGTCATTCCCTACTGTTATAATTAATTAGGGAAAATTACAACTTCTTTGATTGTGATTTTTGACACTATACAATATAGTCTCTTAAACCTTTTATTGTTACATTTTTTATTGATAAACTTTTTATTGTTACATATGTTCTAAGGTTTAGACTAAAGTGAAATCATTAATTAGGTTCTGTCCAAAGTATCCTTAACATTTTCATCTTATTTCCAAGGTAATCAAAATGTAACAGTTAAAAAATATTGTGGGGCTAAATTATGATTGAATCAAAATCATAAGGGAGTAGTTTTATTTATTTTTGATAATATTATAATTAATATAATGAGGGAGGGAGAATTTAAACCCTAAATGTCTTTGTTAAAAACACTAGAAAATATTAGTTGAGCCACAAGACTCTTGGTAGAAAGAGATACTTGTTTGTCTAATAAATATGCAAAATGCATTTAATCTGGATGCGAACCTAGTCTAACCATTTTATTTTAATCCAAACTTTAAGGATCAAGTATAACAATAAAACCTTTGTTGACTAAATTGTAACATGGTGAAACCACAAAGGGGTAAGTTATAATTTACCCTCTAATTTATTACCAGCAAAGAGTACAAAATCCAATGGCACATATGCCATGGCCAAATCCACACATTAAAAAAAAAAAAAAAAAAAAAAAAAAGAGGAAAAAAACTGAAGAAGAAAATCTATAGCTTGTCGGCCTTCTTTATTCTAGCTTATATCATGTAGGAAACCTTAGGATGCAGTTTGCATCTACTAAACCAATTTCTACAATCTTTCAGCCTTTCAGACTGATAGCTGAAAGCTCTTGATTAGCAAACTCTCCTGCATAGATAGGTGGATAGTTGCTCGCAAGTGGTGATTCTGCAAAGTGGCCCAAGGGCTTCAACACTGCATCTGATGCTATGTGGGCAAACAACTACACACATGACAGAGGAGAAAAAAATATAAGTACGTACAAAGACATAAATTTTTTTACAACCATTGGCATTCCTTGTTTATGATTTGATGTATGACAAAATTAAATCAATGTAACAAATGTGAAATAAATTATAAAAAGATTTGTGTCAATACTCATAAGCATGATAACATAGAAAAGTCATTCACATTGAGCTCTCTAAAAATGCCAACTTTATAGAAAATAAAAATAATGGTAATGATGGTTGATTTCCTGATTGCTGGTATGGTTGAGATCACTTACAGTTGAGGATACTCTCCATAGGCTTCGATTTTGCTCCAATGCTTGTTTAATTGCTTCAGTAGTTTTCTCAGTGACAACTACTTCATGCATTCCAGCAATGCAATCTCCAGCAGTCAAATATTCCATCTGGCACATAAAAGCAGCGCAAATGGGAGAGAATTAATGTACAAATTAAAAGAAGCATGTACCATATATAGCTAGCCAAAGTCTTCTACAATTTTTTGTTAGAACACACGGTTTTCGACTTAAATATATCATAATAACAAAAACAACATATTTTCTGTAATTTGTATGATTAAATGATTTGAAATTTACTATGATAATACTAAATAGATATAGAAACACGATATGTTCATTTTTAAATTTACAAGCTAAGTAATAGCCCAACTTAAAAGTCAATATATATTAGAGATATAGTGATATAGCTCTATCTTCTTAGAATTCGTATGAGTGATGTTATTATTATTACATAATTAAGATATAAATCTTAATTCATGCGTCAATTTTCAAACACAAAACTAAAAAGTTATTTTTTAAAATTTATTTATTTATATTAAGTTATTGATGTGACCTAATGACATAATTTTCCACTTTTTATTTATTTATTTATATTTTTAAATATCATTTTTTCTTTTTTTATTTGGGTAAAATATTATTTTGGGCCCTAAACTTTACTAAAATTTATTATTTATTCTTAAACAATAAGATATTCGTTTTCCGTCCCTAAACTATTGAAAACGTTTTATTTGTCCTTAAACTTAAAAAATCTTTTTTTATCTCAAAATTATTGAAAAACTTTATTTCTTTATTTCTATTTTTGTCTCTAAAATATTGAAATTTTTTTGTACAAAGTTTAAGATTGAACAAAGAACCTTTAAAAGTTAAGGGATGATTGGATGCAAATTTTTTTTTAGTAAAATTTAGAAACTAAAATAGAATTTTGTACTTTTCATTTTGGTAAAAGCCAGAAGATTCACGTAGCAAAAGTAGCTCACAACCATAAACACCAAATATTCATTACTCCTACCTCCTTTCCTGTTTGAATGAGAAGACATCCTTCAGGAACTGACCCCTCTACTTTTTGCCCATTTTTGACCCAAATATTTAGAGCTGGGAATCTACTTCTTCCATGAATGGTAAGAAAATTGGTGTCATAGTGATATCCTGCAAGCACAGTTCCTTCCTGGCCATAGCTTTGGAGGTCACTTCCAGTTGGACCAAGAACATGCGGCCCCTGGTTTTTCAAAGGAAAGGCAGTCGTCATAAAAAATACATATTAATATTATTGCATTATAATGGAAATGAAAAAAAATATGACTCATACCATGCCTTAATTAATCATTTCCTGTCAGACTAAAAATTACATTACGAATAAATTAAATATGCCAAAAAACAAAATAAAAAAGAAAAAACCAATTGAACTGTTGAATACGTAACCTGCTTCATAAGAGATGTGAATGCATCCTTTGGCAAGCCAAAACCAATTGCTGCCATTTCAGCTACAACCTGAACAAAAAATTTTGGGTACACAATAACATTAAACAACATGCATAAAAAAGCATTACAAGTGAACTGAACCAAGCTAGGTGATGAGTTACTTCTGTGGCCGCTATCATTTTATATCCCCATGAATTCATGGTTTCAGTCCATCCAGGAAAACTTTCGGGTATGACAGGCCCTCCGTTGAGTTCCTGCACAAGAAAGGCGACATTTAAAAGACGAAAAACAACACAAGAAATTAAGTTTTAGTCTGAAAGGATCCATCTTCAATAGAAATTCCATATTCAGATTAAATATTACAAATCTAACAAAGATGCATCATGCATCTATAGTCATGTCATTTAATTTTAAATTATGTGACATTTTGTACACGATTAATTAAGGAGTTAAATTTTTCATCGTTAAATGGAGACGATATTGTCCTCAAAAGAAAAATTAGGGTTGTTCAAATTGTATTATGTGAAATTGTATGTGAAATAAAAAGAGTCAAAAGAAAATGTATATAATATGAAATTGAAAGAGAAGGGTCCCATTGTTTTTGAGATGTGTGATTTCCATTTGTTCCTTCTTGATTTGAATTTTTCATTAGCACGAAAACCTTGACGGATTTTTGTGGTTCCTTGAAAAAGATTTTTTTCTTTTTTGAAACTTGAAACTTGGAATTTGAAACTTAGAGTTTGGAATTTGAAACTTGAAATTTTGAAAATTGAAACTTTGGAATTTTGAAACTTGAGATTTTGAAGCTTGAAACTTGAGATCTTGAAATTTGGAACATGGAATTTGAGATTTGAAAATTTGCAACTTGAAACTTTAAAACTTGAGATTTTGAAAACATGCAATTTGAAATTTTGAAACTTGAAACTTGAGATTGAATTTGAAATTTGAAATGTGGAATTTTAAGCTCAGGAATGAAAATTTTGAATTGAAAATTTGGGATTTGAAAATTTGGGATTTGAAAGTGAATCTTTTATTCTTAATCCGCTCCAAGAATTTTCTTTTCTCTCTTTTTTGTTTTTTTTTTTTTTTTTTTGAAATCAATATGACCCCTCTCTTTTCATGATTTTTTTTAGAAGAAGAAAATGAAAAAGAATTTTCTTTTTCTTTTCTTTTTTTTTTTTTTTTTTTTTTTTAGGAGTTGACTGAGTCAACTCAGTTGAGTTTTAAGTGTGGGGGCGAATTTTGGCCCCCCACTTTTTGGCTTTCTCTCATATTCTTTTTTGCTTCCTCCTTCATCCTTTTCTTCTTTCCACCATTAACACTATTCACCTTCTTCTTCACCTTGCATTTTCTTCTTCATCCCACCATTTCTTCTCTAAAAAATTACTTTCCTAAGCTTCTCAACCCCCCTTCACTCATCTCCCTCAATATTTTTTCAGATCCTTGTATTCTTGAGCACTTTTGCTACACATCCATTTTTGGTGAAACCCATTTTCAAACTCCTCTTTTCTTTGCACAAAAATGTCATCCACTTCCAATGAACCCTCTTTTCTTACTTTTCATGGAAAGAAATAACATCCATCATTTGAATGGAATGATGAGGAGGGACTCCTTCAAGACCCCAAGACTCATGCTCCACATTCCCACATGGACTTCAAGGTGAGTTTTTCTTTGGTTTCTTTGTTTGGAAAAATGTTGTTTCCATGCTTCATTGAAAGTTTGATGGTGAGACATTGTCATTTTGTTGTGTGCTCTAGTTGGAATTTAGGGCATTGTATGATTGATCATGTTGTAATCTTGGCTTTGGAGCATTTTTGAAGTGTTGTATTTATTATTATTATTATTTTTTTTTTTGGTTATAGTGTAATTTGGATAATGTTGGTGGCTCATGGAATTTTGGCAATGTTTTTTAGTTTGTGATATTGTTGGATGAATTTTGGCTTGGATTTTGGGGGCATTGACATTGTGAAAATTTTGTGTTGTAGGCTTGTATGAATATATTCATGATGCATGTGGTAAATTTTGTTGGCATGTGTAAATTTTATTTCATGAACATGGCAAAATTTTGTGAGTATGAGTATGGAAAATTTGTGATTACGGACAATTTTTGTGGATATGGAAGAAATTTATGGGCATGAAATTTTGGCTATGGAAGAATTTTGTTGGGTATGTGATGTTAGATCATGGAAAAAAATTTTGTGGTTATGATTTTGGACATGTGGTGTGCTGTCGCAGGCAACCAAAAATAAAACCTATACTCCTAAAAATACTTGTAGTGGTGTGAGTAAGGATCGTTCCGACAGAGAGTATTTAGCCTAGTTTTATGCTACATGAACAAGGATGGGGGGGGGGGGGGTTTGAGTATAACGAAAACAATTTAAGAAAAACAACTAAGGAACAATTCAAATCAAAGTATCAAAATCAATCAAGAGAACAAACCTTGCTCTAAGTCAACATCCACCATTGGAATATTATAACTGATCATCGATGCAAGCATATATCAATTCACACTTTGAATATTCACCGTTGGAACTATTTTCCTATTTCTCCATAGTTAGAGTTAATTAGAAAACAAGCGATCTAATTAACCCTAACTACTAAACAACCCAAAACAAGCACTAAAGGTTTAATCTAGCAGCAGCCTTAAGA